>CM045758.1:4561079-4706079 GCA_025200525.1 Camellia lanceoleosa | reverse complement strand
CCTCTCTCAGACAACTCAGGGCAAGTGGGTTCATGGTTGATTAGGCTGTTTAAACTGTATTTTGTACAAACCTAATTTCCCGTAATATTGGTCCTACACATCACATCTTTGATCTCTCCTTGTCATGTCATAACTCATGTCTGTAGCTATTGAAAGATTCAATTTAAATTCACACCAGGATGTAAGACATTAGAACCTTAGAGATGTATGACGCTTGTAACTAGAATAATGCCAAAACTGCAAAGTTCTAACCAGATATAAAGATTCAAAGGATAGCAATAGGCTAGTTATTTAGATTTTTTAATACTACATCATGCTTCCTTCAAAATTATCTCAAGAATCATGGACTTAGCAGTAAGAACATGAGAACATGACTCATCAAACTACCAGAGTAACAGTGATACCAGATTACTATAACATCCTTATGTTGACATATAAAGGTCAACATACCAATACTCAAGACTACGCTCAGATGATTTATCCTCTTCCGACAGTATGAAGTAAACAAAATCTTCATATCCCATCTTGCCCTCCACCTTACTAGTAAACTTTCTTGGTATCTGAGATGATATTGAAGCAATAAAAATGAAGTTGGAGGAGAATTAGATGAAGCATTGATCAACAGAGAATTTATCTCTGCACAAAAAAGGCTGTTTAAATCCAAGCACGAAACCATTATCTGGATGACACAAACCTGGGAAAATATTCTATCAACAATCCTGTACGTAAGTGCATGGTTACCATATCTGATAAGGTTCTCTTTATCAATCAAGAAATCATGATCTGTATCCAGCTCCCAAAACTTGCAGTATATCACGTAGAAGTGTTCATAAGAGAAGTACCTGTAGAAAAATATGAAATAGAAAAGAAAATAAGAAGCAAGAACAATTTCTAGAATGTAATACCAAACAAGAACGTATTAAAATGAAAACTATGCATTCTAAATGAATGAAAGTAATGTATAATAATTTCCGAGGGGGTCAAAACCCTCGCTATGATCCATCCGAATTTCCAGCTCTTTCTCGAGGCCAAACCAGTAATCCATCCGCTAAGGATATTCTCCTTAAGACGGAAGAACCATATACCCCTAACAGTATCACTGAGGAAACTGCCCTCTGGATTGAATCCGCAGATGAACAATGGATGACTGATCCATGGGAGATTAAAAAACGGTATCTTACCACTCAACAATCTCCTCCCCACTTCGATCAGTACAGATATATCTATGAACAGATATTAACAGAAACCGGCGCTTGTGAATTCAAGCATCATTTGCATGATCCGCATAAAACTACCAGTCCGATCTCTTTTAGTAAGATCACCATCCGTACTATTCTACCCATATCTCAATGGGGTATTCATCCGCATACTCTCCGTGAACTTGATCTCCGGAATAAACAGACAAAATATACATACTGGGATTATATTGAGGCTTTTACCCAGGTGTTTTATTATCAGAATCCAATCAAGAATCATTCTTGGTTTATCCGGGTTTGCCCTGATGTCCTTAAAAACGATGTCCCAAATTGGTTCCTCATTTGGTGGGATAAATTTGGTCTTTCTATGGACATTTTACCAGAACCTATCCGACTTGCTTTTAATGAGTGGAATTGTGCTTATTCCAGAGCCTATTCTTATCTCAATAAAAACCGTGAGCTTTCAATCAGTAAATCACTTGTTCATTTCACTATCCGTTTTAATATCCCATGGATTTGGAAATGGGAATTTGCTTGTGATTACCAGAATAAGATCCCCGTCTTAAAAGAATCTTTTTTGTTAAATGGTGGGATAAGGGTATGAACCCTGTTATACCAGAAACTGTTGAAAAAATTAAACAGCATACCAAAGCTTGTTTTGACACTGTCAAACAGTCAGCTTTACCAGCAACCCCAGCAGCATTGGCCAGTAATCCTTTCATTCAAATACAAAAGGAATTACGCCAACAGTATCCCCATCTTTCAGAAAATGAAATCATAATTAAAAGTATGGATTTCTTGAAAGAACAGTTTCTCCAAACAGTACCTCAGCCGGATGACACCTCCATGAGGTCAGGTACCAGTCAGACTGCATCAAAATCAGAAAGTGATCCAGCCGAACACGTGTTGGCAGGAGAGTCACAAGATCCGGAAGACGATGAGAGTAATCTTGGTGACTTTTGGGATTCTCTAACAGCAATAATTGCAGAAAAGATTGCAAAAGACAAAAACAGTAAAGGCAAAGGCCCAGAGCTTTGAGCGTCGGCACAACAGGACAAGAAACTTTTCCAAAAGCAGATACCCACAATCTGAAAAGAGAAGATGCTGTCTCCCACTCCGTTAAAGCTTGAAGATAAGAGATAAGGAGCAATCTGTCGGTCCAATACAGAGTTGCCACCTGTCCTCTTCTTTATCCGATCTTGTAATATAAAAGGGAAGGCTTCACCCTTGTTGAAGGAGGCCTAATTTTTAGTTTTTTCTTTCTCTTCCTCTCTTGTAATATTTCTCTCCAACCCATCTTGTAAAATAATTTTACTTCCTCAATCAAACTTCGTTTTTTCTATGTATGCCCTCTGTTGACTGTTTAGAACAGTTATTGTGGTTTTTACAATTTTGGCCAAACTAGAAAGATCATTATCTTAATACACCTGTAGATTTATACACTCAACCGTATATCTCTGCTCGTTTAGCAGAGTGTGATCAGCGCATCGCCGAGATCCAGGTGCTGATCAACGAACAGGTAGTGGCCTGAGCGGCCAGGAGGAATCCTCTTCCACAGTAACAGTAAGTTTATGAGATCATATATGTTATAATTTGTTTCTTTTATACCTGTATTATGCTTATACTTATTCCTGGGTTTGTGCTAATCTATGAAGCACGGACACGCGTCCGACACGCGGTGGACACGTGTCCGACACGCAGCAGAGAGTGTCCCATTTTTTTTTTGATTTTTTTACATCCGGACACGTTGTGGACACGTTTGGACACTTTGGGGACACGTTCGGGGTAATTTCATAGTTTATAAAACTTTTTTTGGGGTCGATTTGTAAAAAACAAAAATAGAGCAAAATCTGCCTAATTAGAACAGAAGAGAAAGGGCGAACAGAAGAGAAAGGAAGAGAAGGAGAGGACCTGAAAAGTGGTCGCTCGTCGCTCACCGTCGCTCGTCACTCGCCACTCGTCGTCGGTCCTCGTCGTAGCTCCTCTCGTCGTCATTCGTTGAGGTACGCTGCTTTTCTCCATTCTTCTTCGTTCTTCGATCTTCTTCTTCGTCCTTTTTCTCCGATCTCAGTCGCTGTCTCTCTTTGTCTCTCCTTCTCCCTCTCTCTCTCTCTCTCTCGCTGTCTTTCTATTTTCTTTTTCTGATAATATATATAAATATATATTATATACTAATAAACCCTATTCTTATCTAGTTTATATTATATACTAATAAATACTGATTAATAAATATATATTATATACTAATATATATACATATACATTTATATACTAATATATATATATAATATAGATATATATATTTGAACAAAAAAATCTTTTTTTTTTCCTCTTTTCTTTTTTTCTATTTTTTAGATATTATTATTTGCTTAAATAAATTATTTTTATTTATAGAAAAATTTTAATTTGTGAATAATATTTTATATTAAAATAAATAAATCATATTTATATTTTTTAATTTTACATATAATAAATAAATAATATTATATATATTGAACGTGTCCCTAGCGTGTCGTGTCCCCTATTTTTTGAAAATTTGCGTTTTTGCGTGTCAGTGTCGTGTCCGTGTCGTGTCCCGTGTCTGTGTCCGTGCATCATAGGTGCTAATGTAAGGTTAATTAATTGTTAGGGTTAGTGGGACGTCACCCAAGTCGCGTTAGGTTAGGTCATGTTGCAGTGATTGCGTGTAGAGCGTTATGCCTGTAAGTCATTGACAGGCATGCTAGCCAAGACCTTTAGTGAGCACCTTTATTGGTATCAGAGCCATGTTTAAGGATAAAAATAATACAAGTATAAATTAAATAAATTAGACATATATGATCACCATACAACCATGACTGAACAAGAGAATACAGTAATTATACCAGAAAATGAATCCGTAACCTCTGTAGGAAATACAGTATCTTCTTTAGCCGAAGCAGCTGAGATGGTAGCTTATCAGGATGTTAAGGACGCTTTAGACAAGTGGACTATTCCGTTGGTAGATCCGAAAACGATTTATAAAAAAGGACGTTTTCAATTCTTCAGTAAAACAATCATCAAAACATTTGAGCATGCATCATGCATTCAAAATAATGATGAAATAATCCGATTAGTTCATATTAATGACTTTGTTCCGTTTGTTAAAGACTATAAGTATATCCATTTTGGATTAGTACAAATAGCCTTTAAACCCCTGACCCTCTTAGGTCAGAATACCAGTATTCAGTGTACACTCCGAGATGGAAGATGTCTCGATTGGAGAGCATCTCTAATGGGAGCTATTGAAACTTGTCTTTCCCATGGACCCGTTTATTTTGACATATATCCAAATCTTAGCATATCAATGACTGATGCTAATATATCCGATGTTTTAGAACTTAGAGTTCTTACTCATGGTTATGAGTACAAACCAGGGTCTCCCCCTTTTTCAGTACATTCCAGAATTTACATAAAGCCTTTAACAACTTTAAATCCTTATGTGAGAAAGAAAACTGAAACAGGAAAAACGGTATTAATTGAAACTAATCTGTATAATAGCCAGGTAGCAGCACCTAGGTTAATTCCGTGGTCAAACATTACCTTTCCAGAAAGATGGCATATTCCAAATGCCGTACCACCTAAACCGATGCTCCAGCATAACATTGATGATGTTATTCAGACACAAGGAGGTAATGTGTTCCTCCAATTCCAAAGACCTATGCTTACCAGAAGTACATCTTCTAATGCTAGCTTTAGGACTGCACCTAGATGCACTACTAATAATAGTTTTAGAACAGCAGCTAGGAGCCTTTCTAATAACAGTTTTCAATCAATTCCACCCTATAGGGTAGATTTACCAGAATCCAGTAGACAATCCGTAGACTCCATCTTACAGCAGATACCTTCCAGGCCACCAAGTAGACCACCTAGTGACCCACAGGAAGATCCAATGCAATCAGAAGTTCAAGGGATACGGATATCCCAAAATAGGATTCCTCATGGTGTTTACACAGCACCACCACCAGATAGCCCAACGGCCAGTGATATGAATTTTGATATTTAATGGATTTTACACCAGGAAGTGAAAATAGGAAAATGTTAAACCAGGAATTTAACAAGGAAAAATACAAAGATTTTAGACAATGGTATTTTGAGAATCATAATCCAGGACAATTAGAACAATATAAAGCTCAATATTATCAACATCTTGAGCTCCACCAGGAACTTATACCTTTTGTAGAATGGTATCAAACTGTTTCTTCACCTCAATTGAATGTTATAGAAGACCAGTATAAGACCTGGACTACAACAGAAGGACAAGCAATAAGTGCTATTCATCCGCCTCCTCAATCCTTAGAGTTAGCACCTAATGGCGAAACAACCAGACAACCTTTAGTTGCTACTGCTTATATTGATTCACAATCCGGTAGATTTGCTAAAACAGAATATATGCAATTAAAAGATTTTGGTTTAACCATCTGACAACATAATTATACCAACTTGATTTGCCAGACTATGAGCAAACAATTAACCCGGATAGAAGAAGCTGTTTCTACCTTTAAAGATAGAAGTTTAGCCCAACCGGTAGCAGGCACATCAACTATTCATCCAGTATCTATCAAACCTTCATTGGAAATCAGTAATTTCAAATTAAAACCTCCAAATACAGAATTCATGGATACTCTTCTGCAACGTATGCAGAATTTAAATGTCCGCCCACCCAAACCTCCTACGTCTTCAGGCTCTATCCAGATGCTTAGGGTTGAACCTATACCCGGCGACCATCTTTCACCAGATCAAATTCAAGAAATTCAAATGAATTTCCAGGACCCACAAACAGTTAATAAACTTACAAATTACAGTTCTTCTCGACCAGCCATATTACCATCAACCAGAAACTATTATGCTAGACCTTCTCCCCCAGATCTTCTTTGGGAAGAAGCTTACCAAACTAGCCAGACATCTTACCATGGTAAAACCATTTATGAATGGAATATCGATGGTGAATCTGAATATGTAATTTTTACACGTTTACATCAAATGTTGATGTATGCAACCGTTTGTCGCCAATATAATAATCAGGACCAGGCCATAGCCAAATTCATTATTAATGGCTTTACAGGACAACTAAAAGGTTGGTGGGATAATGTTCTCACTACTGCCCAACAGCTAGAAATACTTAACTCTGTTAAGATTGAAGTCGATCTGACTACCAGACAACCTGTTCAACAGCAGGATGCTGTATATACTCTTATTCAGACTATTATTCTCCATTTTATTGGAACCAGTACAAGTACCGCCGATCGTGGTCGAGAACTTCTCCAGAATCTCCGATGTCCATCCCTTACCCATTTCCGCTGGTATAAGGATGTTTTCCTTACTAAGGTCATGCAACGACCTGATGGTAACAGTACTTATTGGAAAGCCAAATTCATTGATGGCCTTCCTACCCTTTTTGCCGAACGAGTTAGGAAAAAACTTCGGGACCGCCATGACCGGGTGTCTATTCCTTACGAACAGTACACTTATGGACAACTTTGTTCCATCATAACTGATGAAGGTCTTTCTCTTTGTAATGACCTTAAACTTCATTATCAAATGAAGCAACAGAATTTAACAGGAAGAAAAGAATTAGGTGAATTCTGTGAACAATTCGCATATGAACCAGTTATTAAATATCCGGGGAAACCTAGGAAGATTTCCCATAAAAAACCTTATAAATCAACCAGGAAAAAGTCATATAAGACTAGCCATCCGAATCCTACTAAGAAGTTTTATCCAAAAAATACTTCACATAGAAAATCCAAAGGAAAATCCAAATCTGAAGTTAAATGTTATAAATGTGGACAAACAGGACATTATGCTAATAGATGTAAATCCAAAGCTAAATCCAAAGTAAATGAACTACAACTAGATTTAGAAGTGAAAGAACAGATACTACAAGCTTTAGAAGCTGAAGAAAACTCAACAGAAGATGAATCACCCTCTGAGGATGAAATTAACCAGTTATATTCTACTTCAGATGATGAAGATGAACCAGAAGAACAATATGCCTGCCCTTGTTCAAGTAACCAGGAGCAGATAGCTGAAATAAACTACTGGAAATCTATTGTTGAAATGAATGGTTTAAATTTAGGAGAACCCAGTAATATTAATGTTTTAACAGACACCCAAAAGGATATGCTCGCTGTAGCAGATCAAATTCAGGATCCCGAAATAAAATTGAAATATTTAAAAATGTGCTATGAACATCAACAGATAACACCAGAAACACCAAATATACCCGATTATTCTTACAGTCTCCAAACTGTACTTAACAGAATCCAAACAAATCCTTTGGTTGAAAAGCCCACAACAATACAGGATTTAAAAATGGAAATTAATATTTTAAAAACAGAAGTTAAACATTTGCAAACAGCTAGTGCAGCAGCTATCAAAGATATTAAATATCTTCACACTAAGTTACCAGAAAAACAAGAACAATTTCTAGAATGTAATACCAAACAAGAACATATTAAAATGAAAACTACGCATTCTAAATGAATGAAAGTAATGTATAATAATTTCCTTTCTAAAAAACCAAAATTTAGAGGAAAAAAGGGAGACGAGCTTAGATGGATATGTTTAGACTTTAGACTGTTGTGGGGAATAGAAAACTGGAATTGCGTGATTAGCTGGTGTGAGAATAGTTTCCCATTTCCAGGCCATCCATCCTACGAAATAACACCAAGAGTCTCAGAAAGACTGCATTTGACCAACTCTTGTGTGCATTTCATAAGACAGGACCAACAAAAAAAGAAAATAAAGTAAACAAAACTCCTCACATCCAAGAATTATGTCCACTTTCAGTCTATCTACCTTAAAACTTTGTTGATGTCCTCCTCTTCATCAGCATGTTGCATTGCAGCAATTAAGTTTCCACGTTTCAGCTCCCTGAGGGTGAGCTGACCATTACCGGATCTATTCATGTAGTAAAGTATTCTGTATATTACAGTTTCAGCTGGGCAATTGACATAAATTAAATGTTAAAACAGCATCAGAAGATTATGCCATCTTTAATGGAACTGGAAAATATGCAAACAACTCTCAACTTGAAAGCAATTAAGGTTACAACATGCTCACACTCCCCCCTCAGTTCATGCCAGCAACATACTGAAATGACAATAGAAAGCCAAGGAATCCAACAAAATTTGAGAAGGAAAAGAATACAAAGGCAATACACATCACAAGACAAATTCGGTATCAAAAGCAAAAGAAGAATACAGATGGGTTCAATGCAAGTTGGGAATAGCAAAAATTTCAGAAATATAATCTACAAGTGTTTCCTGGTTGGAGTGCTTCAATCAAAAAAAGTTAATTACACTCTTACCCTCTGATCCAGCCTAGATTTTACAAGTATTTACTTGAAAACATAATGAGCAAACAAATACGCAAATGTTTTCTGTTTTTTTCCATATATGATGAAACAAAGAAATAGAAAGAGCACAGATAGGAGAGGGAGAGATTGAAGAGGAGGGGGAGGGGCAGAGCAAAGATATTTCAGATAAGAAATTTTTTTCCCATTCTCCAAGGCAGCCAAAAAATAGAAAAAATAAAATTTCTTCCATGTAACACATTCCTTGGACTTAAAAACAAACAGTATGCTCAGTTTAGTCCTCATTGGTGGGAGTTTGGGAGGGGTAGATTGGGTACAGACCTAGTCTTTGGCAGTATTGGGTATTATTGTTTTTTTTTTTTTTTCTTTTTCTTTTCTAATTGTAGAAAATTGAATTTTTTCATTTTACAAAACAGATACACTATATACAACCAAATCTGTTTCTAAAACACAAACAAAATTAAAATTTCAAAACGTGGAGATCTCACATACAATCATGCATAAGAATCAAGAACCAAACATTATGTCCACCACCGATTTCTAGTAAAGAAAATTAGCAAACAAAATCACACCAAAGTAAAGCCACAATCAGAACTTACAAACTGGTTTGGCTACATACCATATCTCTCTTGAAATTCCGGTGTGCTCTGTAAAAACTCCAACCCTGGATGAGTAGCCAAAAGCTCAAGAAGCACAGGTTTAAAGTCATCCTACAGTCAGGTTAATAAATATTCACAAAAAATGGTCAATCAATACTCCAAACATAAAACTCTGTAGACAACAATATACTTTCTGATGGCATCATAACCTCTGATAAGACTTAATTTGCATAAAACTACATCAAAACATAAAATAAAAAAATAAAATAAAAGTAAATGCATCATAAGTTTTGAAGGGATAAAAAATAAAAAATAAAAACCACCTGAGTGAGGTATTTGAGATCTGGCTGCTTTGAAATTGTATATATTTGGGTAGCTATATCCTTTGTCAACATGTTGCCATTGACCCAATAATCGACAAAAGTATCCCTGCGGACATTAACATAAACAAAATAAGAAAAATCAATCTACCGACTGATGAAAACATTAAATATATCACCACTTATCAAAACATTCAGCAAATCAATACTCAAACCTCAAATGGAAAATGAGTAATATTCTGTATTGCCCCAACAATACCCAAAGTAGTGGATATTAAAATGAATTCAAATTCGATAATCACAAATGTAACCTAGAAAGAAAAGGAAAAAATATCGAAAATTTATATATATGTATGTGTGTGTGTGTGTCTGTGTGCAAATTTAGCAGTGTTCAATCGTCCTTGGAATTGGCATTTGATGAACTCAACACTTAAACCACATACTTGCACCGAAACACATATGCCCAAGCCATGTAACATAGGTTTACTAAGAACCATGATGCCAGATGGCTTTTACAAACAAAAGTAACCAAAAGAAAATAAAAGGAAGGCCAAGCAAAATAAAAGAAACCCTAAATCTATGATCTCAAAATCCAAAGTTCACATCAATCTCATAGTCTACTAAAACCTATTGCACAAAGCCTATTCATAGCCATCCAAGAGCCATTCAACTTCCAATTTGTTTGTGAATAAGACTTCATAAAATGAACATTACAGCTTTCTTTTCCCACATTGACAATCTCGTATTAACGATATAAAATAAACCATATTGAGAAACTAGTATCTTAACTAAAAACAAAAGGTGGTGCATACCTGGTTATAACCCCTGTGCAATCAACGTCAATCTTTCTAAATAGAGCAGTAGAGAAGAATGAGGGGAGCTTGCAGATTTCCTTTGTAATTAGTTTAAATTCTGGCATGGAAAAATAAAACAAAATCAATACACAATATATCAGTGGCATTCACGAAAAATATAAAAACAAAAGAGACAAATAAGTTTCAGGAATATCAGAAAGGCGAAGATATTATATCTCACCATCGATTTGCAATCCATCCGAGTGACCATAGAAAAATTGATTGATTCTGAGCAGACATTGTTCTTTTAGATCATTTGGAGGTGGATGACCATTTTGAAAGTAGAACTGCAAGGATTGCAAGTATTCCAGTCACAACAATAACATAAAATACCATCGTGTTCAGAGTTTAGAGACAAACAGAAATGAACTTCAAAAGTGACAAACTAGAAGAAATTTTTTCTAGCAGATATGAAGAAAAACATCAAAGACTTGCTAACCTGAGGTATCAATTCTTTTACTGGCTCACTCACTATTTTTAGTGGAGAACCTAAAATAGATGGGCCCACTCTCTGTTTCACAATACGAGGAGAACCAGATGAACTTCTTGGTGAAAGTGGAGGTGCACTGCCAGCAGGAAACATGGAGGGCACTGAATTGCTTGAAGAACCATTTGGACTAGAAGATTTTCCTGGGACATTCAAAGGAACACCTGCCTTTGCATTGTTAAGCAATGTTTTCACCTGCACTCGCAAAAAGTAACTTCTCGAATAGGTTGCTTCTACACACACAAAGAAGCAAAAGGGAAAGAAATGCAAGAAGGCAAGAGACAATATAGAACATAAAGCTCTCTTGTTGCAAAAAGTGAAATCAGAGCACACAGATTACAAGTTTCAGTTTACCAATGGCAAGCTCAGAGTGTTCATGTACACCTTCTAATCAGAAAAGGCATATGAAGAGTGAAGACAATCAAACACAACATACCAAATGAGTATAACAGGCCACAGATTCCTTAATAGACAGGTGTCACTAGAATTGACATTTTGTAGAAACTAAGCTAATTCATGAATTCACATGATCATTAATTGCAACTTTTTTCTTTTTCTTTTCAACATTAACAAGAGACATTTACAAGCTGCATGCTATCTAGTGAAATCTTGTACACTCTCCCTTGCACCTTCTGAAACTAAAGGAAAAAGCACTAGGAATATAAGAAGCACGGACACAAACACGTGAAATGACACGGACATACCGACACAACAATTTTAAAAAAATGCAACATGTTGGGGATTATAATTTTATATATTTATAATATGTCATATATATGAATGTAGCTTCCTAAGACAATAAATAAATGTAATATAATACTAATTAATTTCTATAAATTGACATTATATTTGTTTTCTCATCATGTTCTAAGTTATTTTATTCTAACTTATAACTAGTTTCATGTGTGTCTAATGAATGGACATTATAATTTTATATATTTATAATAAGTCATATATATGAATATAGCATCCTAAGATAATAAATAAATGCAATATAACACTAATTAATTTCTATAAATTGACATTATATTTCTTTTGTCATCATATTCTAAGTTATTTTATTCTAACTTATAATTAGTTTACATGTGTGTCTAATGAATGGACATGTGTGTTTAAGCAATGGATCCATGTGTCCTCCAAGTGTCCCATCTAAATTTAAATAAAAAAAAATTAAGCACATTTGGATGAGTGTCAGGTGTTGGGAAAGTGTACGATGAGTGTCGGTGTTTGGCACGGACACACACAAAGTGTCCGTGCTTCTTAAGCAAATACCTATTCAGAACAAATTCTAGCAGAATAAACCAAACCAAACCAAACCAATCCAAACCAAACTAAGCCTGTATCCTAATTAAGTTGGGTCACCTAGGAATTGCAATACATTAGGAATAATGACAAACACAAAAACCCAATACATAGGGGAAAACACACACACACACACATTGTAACACAAAACATATGGTAATTCAATTTCTCCAATGATGCTTCCTTATTAACAAGCAATTCCAATAACTCAAATCACAATTACCAGCGAAGCAGTCTCAGGGAGCGAAAGCCATTGATCAAACAGCTTCTCGGCAACGTAAGGGTTCGCTTTGAGGGCCGAAGGAGACACCTCCTGAAGCTGCAACAACTCGGCGTCGAGAAACGCCACATCTCCATTGAAATCCAAATCCATTGTTAATACACAAAAGAAATCAACCTCTCACCCGAAAAAAAAAAAAAGAAGAGAACAAAATCAAACACAAACTCAAACTCAAGCTTCAGATTCTGAACACAAATTTTCTTTCGCATTCGAATCCAAACCAATGTACCAATTATAATCCAAATCGAGAAAAAGTCGCAGATCTTCAGAACCAATCTAGGAATGAGAATGAAAACCTAGAATTGAATTTGACGGAGATCGGAGAGAGCGAATTTGTAGGAAAAATGCCGAACGAATTAAAGAGATTCGAGACCTCGAAACCCCTTAAACGAAGAGAGCGAGAGAGAGACACACACACACACTGAGCCCAATTGTTTTCTTCGGAGAGTGGTTATTGGGCCCTCCGGAGCACGGTGACGTTGCTTCGCGTTGTTGTACAGAGTAGGGGTGCTCGAGGAGCGGTTTTGTGTGATTTGCGGTTCGATTTTGACTCCTTGGTATTTACGTGGTGTGAAAAAAATTAATCCGTAATCATTTATAGATTTGCGGTTTGTGTGGATAGGATTTATAAATGTGCGAGCGGTGATGGACGGTTTGTGATTTATATATATTTTTTTTAAAATTAATTTTTGAGTTTTTTTTTTATTTATCAAATTTAGGCATTAAATTCATTTTATATATTTATGATCATTTGACAACAATTTTTTGATGAATTTATAAATAAAAATTGAATATCAATACATTAAATGAAAGTATCCAAAACAAGTAGACCCTACACTAGTATTTTTGTCATGAAAAAAATGTATATCAATGCATTAAAAGTTGTACTCAATTAAAATTGTCAGTTCAGTAATCAATAATCAAACTAGAAGCTTCATCGACCACTCGAAGAAAAATTTTATTAGGAAAAAATGGATGAGTCACCAATGAAAATCATATAAGAAACCAAATTTATGATTTGATAATTCTACGGCATTAAAAAAATTGAGAAATACTTAAAAATAAGGATCCTAGTGTCATAAAGAACATAATGGTGCTCCTGTTAAAGTTACAAAGTTAGTATATAAAAAATAATAATAATAATAATAATTAAAGTGCGGACAGTTTTGCGGGTTGCGGGTTTAACCCGCGATCCGCTCGTAACCCGCAAATTTGTCATATTTCAAACCGCAACCGGCCGCATTATGTTTGCGAAATTGCCCATTTATATGCGAGTTGGGCGGTTTGAACGGTTCGGATAAATCGTTACCCACCCCTAATACAAAGGGTTCGTTTGGCACGAAGGTTTGGATTGGATTGCGGCTATTTTATTCATATAAAATAAAATATTATATTTAAATTATAATTACTGGCATATCACCCGTGCTATGTATGGATTGTGTTTACAATTATCCATATATGTGAACTGTGATTTTTAATTTTTTTTTTTAAATGTCTTCTTTTTTACCTTTTTTATATTATATTAAAGTTTAATATTTTGATAATAATTATATGTGTTGGACTTTTCAAGGAATTAAATGTATTTTATTATTATTATTATATTATATTAAAGTTTAATATTTTGATAATAATCATATGTGTTAGACTTTTAATTTTCTTTTTTATGCTTGTTCTTAATGCATTAAAGTGTTATTATGAGGAATAATAATCATATGTGTTGGGACTTTTTAAGAAATTCATATGTGTTGCATTTCAAAGAATTTTTTTTATACTTATTCTTAATGCATTAAAGTGTTATTATGAGAGTAAGACTTGGGAGTTGAGAGAAACTAATAAATGCTAAGATTTTTTTTTTAAATCAAAAAATCAAAAAATTTAGATTAGGAGATTGGAGCTTCCACAAAGTTTGGGGCTAAAAACCCCATTTTGCTTAATATATAGTATAAATTTTACTTTTTTTCTTATAAACGTTAAAAAAGTCAGAAAATTCATCATAAATGAGGCTTTTTAGTCTTAAACTAAAATAGTTAAAAAGTTAACCCGTATTCCAAACAGAGGCAAATTATACAAATTATAAATATTAAAAATATCTTAAATTATGTTACATCATCAATACATTAGCTAGTACACTAATTGATACATATAACATTATTCAATAGGATATATGTAAACTTTTAATTTGTTACACATTTAATAATGGTGGGTTCAATTCTCATGCCACATCATTGTGGGTAAATTTTGTAAATATAAATATGTGGGTCTTTAGTATTACTTTTCTTTATAAATTACATAGTTCTATACAACTGTTAATTCTATAATAATTTTTCAAAACAAATATAATATTTAGATCCTATGTATCCTATATATTTAGATTTTTTTTTTTTTCTTTCAAATCTCTTAATGGTTAATCTTTTCATATTCGTAAAATATTTTACTTCTTTAAAAATAAATTATCATGCACATGTGTCACCACCTCTTATTAAAGAGTAATATTAGAGATGACACATTTAGACCCTATATATTTTCAAAGATAAATAGTGATATTAGACTAATAATGAGGTATGATTCATAAACATTATGTTTGTTTTCAAAAATTATTATAGGATTAACAGTTTTATGGAACTATAAAACCTATAAAAAAAAAATTAGCAATCTCATAAAGGACTTGAATTTGCTAAACCAATCTCATGATATTGGAATGCTGGAGGATTGGAGGTCAAATAATCTTATTGCCCCTCATAAACAATAAAGAAGTCACATTTTACAAAAGCAATTCTAACTAATGAATAGCACAACATTAGCTCATAAACAAATACAATTACATCTCTAATCAAATATCACTAAACTAATAAATCTTACCATACTAATAATTTCAACTAACCTAGTTTGCTAAACAAATGGGGCCTTAATGAATTTGGGGAAAATCAAAAAAAATTGGAAATAATAACTCCAACCTTTCTTTATATAATAATATAAATAGATATTTTTATTTAAGGAAAATAATATGAAGGCTTATTCTTTAGACTGAATTTCTATGTATTTCTGTGGTTATCATTATTTTATTTTATTTTTAATTCTATAAACACACAGTTTAATTGAAATTTGTGTTAAGAAAACAACTAGGGATGATGGAACTTTTAACCAATGCTTATCTCTTATCTTTGCTCTCGTCAATCTCTCTCCAGTGTCACTTTGTTCGCATTCAATAAAATTTCATTTCATTTACATTTCATTTACTCTTTTTTTTTTTTTTGTTTAAGTTTCTAAATTCGTTTCTAAAATTCGTAAACCAAACACAACATAAGATAAAAAAAACTCATTCTCTTGCTCCGTGACTCTTTTTTTTGAATTAAAACTTATACATTTTGAATATTTGGGTCCGAATAACATTACTATTTTTAAATTATAACTTATATATTTACTAATCTGGCTGAATTAGTTTAGGTTCCAAAAAAATTTTGTATTGACTCTCGATTTCACACCCATAAATTGAGGAGTAATGGTTGTGTAAAATTCAAACCATTTATTGTCATTACAAACTTTTGTTATAAAAAAAAAAAAATTGTGTGTCCTTTATTCTATTATACGAATTAGTCCTATTGGTAGGTTGATTTGATCCTTTTTTTTTTTTTTTTTTCATTTTTTAACCAGAGAGCGAAGTTCCTCCTTGGTATAATGTGGGTGTGGTTAAAATATAGTTATAATGTTAATCATAAATGGTTAAATAATTGAATGGGACTAAACGGTTTAGTAGAATAAAAATGGGACCAACTGGTTCATAAATTCAAATTTTGAGATTTATTGGTAAATCTCCCAAAAAAAATAGTGGAAAAGAAAAACAATTTTTACATAGCTTTTCCAGTCCATCAATAATAATAATTGTGACACCTCCAACCTCAGAGGAGTAGCCACAGGACCGACCCAACCTCAATGAGGCTTAAAATAAAATCTTAAGTGTTTTTTTTTTTATATATTTAAACAATGTTTGTTCATTTTAATAAGTTTTTTTGAATTAAAAATTTATTTAGAATTTAAAAATTACAAATAAAAGCATAAGTCTAGAATAATTGCTTCCTCAAAACAAGAAATCAATAAATTATCACATAGGTCTAGAACAATCATTTACCATAAAAGGCCATTGATGCATTTCCCAGTATATCCTAATTTCACCAACAATCCATCAAAACTAAAAATAAATAAATAAATAAAAAAAGAAACAAAAAACATACTGAAAATCCTAAAAGAAATGTCTTACTCATCACCACCGTTACTAAAAACCCTAAAAGAAACTCACTCTTACTCATCACCGCCGTTACCTCCTCCATCGTTTTCTCCACCGCCATTAGAGACCGGTAGAGATGGTGGTCGTGGTAATAACTGACATTTTCAAAGTTATGACCGGACTTGATAGCAAACAGCAAGCTGCCAATGTAAAGGAAATCTTGGATATGGTGAAGGCCAATGGTTCTCATGTGACAAATCTGAATGCGAAGGTAGATGCTGTATTTGTTGGATCATGAACTTGTTTTGGGCCAAAATAGTCTAGGGGGAGTTATGGGCTAGTCCTTTGGACCAGACTTAATATCCATGAGATCTTGTTCCAAAATAATTTAGCCCACCTTCCCATTTTATCCCTGATAATTCACAAGTTTGACTTCTCTACTTTGTGCACATGTCACTGCCATGACCCACCATTGCCCCTTCCAACCATTGTTAATCATTTTCGATCGTTGGCGATAACCTTTGGTGACCTCTGATGATCACCTCCGGTAACCTCCATTGTTGCCACTATTCTCCAACCTCCGATAATATTTTTTTTTTATCCATTTTTTATCTCAAGTACGTCACTACTACCACCACCTCCTCCTCAGATCTAATGGCAACAAAAGCAAGTGAGAAGAAAAATGATGAAAAGAATGAATGAGAGAGACGAAAAGCCATTATCAAAAAATAGTTCTCATTATTTTTCACCTTCACAGATCAAGACAAAGCAAAAAAAATTAGATTCAATGATAAATTTATTACTGTTTGTTTGTAAAAAAATTGCAGAAGGAAAATCAAGCAATCACCATTACAAACCAACACAAGAATCAGAGATGCATTCAGTGATAAATTTATCACTGACTGTTTGCAAAAAACAAAATAAATAAATAAAATACAGAAGGAAAATTTAATCATCAACATTACAAATGATAAATTTATGGAGAAAGGTGGTGGCAATGATGATGTCAGATTCAATGATAAATTTATCACTAATTGTTTGTAAAAAAAAAATTACAAAAGGAAAATTACCATTACAAATGATAAATTTATCACTGTTTAGTTTATCAAGTTTTATACAAAAACAAACATATTTAACAAATTTACTGATAAATTTATCATTGGTTTAAACAAGATAGGAGTTCCAATCGGCATTGAACATACCTAGATGAACCCATCACTGTTCTGATCTAACACCCTGAACGCCTCTCTCATGTATTCTTTTTCATCTCGCTCGTTCATTATTAACTGGAACAAAGCTCCGAACTCGTCAATGTTGACACACCCATCTCCGTTGATGTTGATTTTATTGATCTCTCTCAGATCTAACACCATCTCTCTCAAATTCAAGGGTCATAGAGGCAACTCTCATGTTCACCAACACCAACGAACAATCGTTCGATTACCGAGTCTTCGTTACAAACTTCCTCACTGCCATCAACGCCGTGACCCCTTTATCTCTGCCCAACATTACAGTGGTACAATCAATGGCTCTTGCAACACAACAATGCATGAAACACTTTTCAAAACCCAGATCTTTCGAGAGAGATAGAGAGAATTAAATAGAACCACATAATTCATAATAGTATGGGTAAAATTAGGATAAAAAAATACAACAAGACTTCCTGGTCATGAGATAGAAACTTAGAACTTAATGGATAATAGATTCAATTATTGGGACCGGTTGGTAAAAAACTTAAAAAAATGCAACAGGACTTCCTAGTGCATGAGATAGAAACTTAGAACCTAATAGGTAATAGATTCAATTATTGAGATCGACCAGTAAAAAACCCTAGATATTAATGTATCAATAGCCCAGCAAAAGCCACATTGAAAACCATACCCTTCAAATTGAATTTTATATTATCGGACAAAGTAATCTTGTACCATTGTGTATAAAATAATATACAGAGAATAATTTGATACATCACAATTCGTACATCGCGCTGGCCCATCAAAGCTCTCCAATCCCTAGCACCCAACTGTAAGTAGATTTTTTTTGCTTCCCTTTTTGTATTCTTTTGCTTCCTTGTTATGTTCGTTTTTTCATTAGTCAGTAGAGTTGATAATAACTTATAAAGCATGAACCTCTAAGACAGGTGTTGTGTTGATTTTATTATTATTATTTAGACAAGTTGGGACAGTTGATGGAAACACATGTTGCGTGTTTGGATATGCCTTAAGATATTTTTGTGGGTATTTGTTATTGTATAATAATTTTAGAAAGCTAATTTAGGATCAAACTAAAATATATGGAAACAAGGAGCGGGAAAAGTGAGCAATAAAAAATGCATCCGCATATACACCGATGCCTCTTATATGTCTCTGCCTTAATTCATATTCATGCAGTGTCCATTTCCTAATTATTTCATAATCCTTGTATTCTGTGTCTGTACTTCTTTGATAACAACCATAGCTGCGTCAAACACATATTCTACACCCTAAAATTGTCGAGTCCATGTATCATAGAATCACGCCTAAGCCCCATGAGACCTTTGAACCTCAATGCACCTCTCACCTTTAACAACACTGGACCTAGTGCATTTTTCCTCTTCCATTTTCTAGAATCAAAGGCAGAACGTTACCCCTGTTAGTAGTCAATACTTGAATTGGATACATCATAAAATAACATTGGGATAAATCCAATACATTTATCATCTCCCAAAGGACTTTGAATGCATTGGATTAATCCCTATTTCAATTTGAGTATTGACTATTGACACAACATGTTTTAGAAAAGGGAAGACGTAAAATGTCTCAGGTCAAAAGTTCATATCCAATTTGGGAACGTGGGATTTCTACTTCGAAAAAGTGCAGTGCAAGTATTTTGGTGTTGTTCGTGCATGGGATACACATAAGTTGAAACATCCCTTGGCTTGCACTAATTAAATGTTGAACCATGTCCGCAACTGTCGGAACTTTGAAGAGATAGATACAATTTTTAAGCCTACTCAGAACTCAGTCAAGACAGTCTGAAAATAAGTGATGAAGATATTGATAAAATTCATGAAATGATGATATGGATGAGAATGTGAATGCTTCAAGGGATTTTGGTGACTTTGATGGTGTTATTATCAATGAGGAGTTAGATGAGAGACCATGGGTGATGATGATATTGATGTTTATGTTGGGTTGGGTTTCCCTCCTATGTGGAGGATAGCCCAAAATATTTAGTAAAGCCCATGTGATTTCCAAAGCCCACATGCAGAGGTTATGCTTTTGGGCTGATTTGGCCCATGAGTGTATTATTACACAAACCCTTGCTCTGTATCACTTAGAGAAGGAGATGCAAAATACGCAGCAGCAGCAGCAGCCACAAAAACAGAGAGGAAAGGAGAGGCCAAAATTCTGTCCAGTTTTGATCAAGCCATCCGATCGACATGCATTTACGGTCCGATTGAGCTGAAATTTGGTAGGCGAGTTCACAACTCAAGACTCTAAATTATGGACGGTGGAGATCAGATTTGGAGTATTCTACAGCTGGTTTTTGGCCCGTGAACAGTACCCGTTTTTGGTGAGATCTTTCCCAAACTTTGTATTTTGATCTTGGTAGCCAAGAAAGCTTATTTGTAAGTTGTTCTTGATTGTTTGCCTCTAGTTCTACCTAGAGAGAACTCTTGTATGCCCATTACTTGTTGATAGTGGAGATATTTGGTGGACTACGGTCCCGTGGTTTTTTTCCTTTCCACATCGGGAAGGTTTTTCCACGTTAAAAATTGTTGTTGCCTTGTTGTGTGATTGTGTGATTATTGGATCATCATTTCAGATTATTTTTCAGAATATTATGCTCTATTAAATTGTTTCCTAATAGGTTCACACAAAGAGGGAGAATAAATTACTTCCGCTATTTTTGTGCTGGTTTCGGATATTTCGAATTGGCCATTTGTTTGTTTTTCTCCCAACATAGTGGTATCAGAGCTCGGTTCATATTGTAGTGTATCTTGTGTTGAATAATGGAAGCAAATTTAAGTAGAATGGTTACTTTGAATGGTTCTAATTATCACACATGGAAAGGAAAAATGGAAGACCTCCTTTATGTGAAACAATTTCATCTACCGGTATTTGCTACTGAAAAACCAGAAAATAAATCTGATGAAGAATGGACATTACTACATCGACAAGTGTGTGGGTACATTAGGCAATGGGTGGATGATAATGTTTTGAATCATATTAGTGGAGAGACACATGCACGTACACTCTAGAACAAACTTGAACAATTGTATGCTCGGAAGACTGGAAACAATAAAATGTTTCTAATAAAGCAATTGATGACTTTGAGATACCAAGATGGAACCCCATTGACAGATCACTTGAACACTTTTCAAGGAGTAATTAATCAGTTGGCTGGAATGGGTATCAAGTTCGATGATGAGGTACAGGGGTTATGCTTGCTTGGTACATTGCCGGATTGTTGGGAGACATTTAGAATGTCATTATCTAACTCGGCCCCAGATGGTGTAATCAATATGGATCTGGCTAAGAGCAGTACTTTAAATGAAGAGATGAGGAGGAAATCACAGGGATCTTCTTCACAGTTAGAGGTTTTGGTTACAGAAAGGAGGGGGAGAAGCAAGAGCAGAGGTCCGAAGAACAGAGATAGAGGTAGAAGTAAGTCCAACAAGTTTGCTAATGCTGAGTGTTATCATTGTGGGATGAAAGGGCACATCAAGAAACACTGCAGAAAATTAAAGAGAGAAAACAAGGAGAAAGGGATTGATCATGATGGAAAGGATAATGATCGAGTTGCCACCGCTACTTTCGAAGACTTTCTCATTGTTTATGATGAAGATGATATTAACATAGCATGCCATGAGACCAACTGGGTGATTGATAGTGGTGCCTCTATTCATGCTACATCTCGAAAGGATTTCTTTACATCCTATATACCCGGCGACTTTGGTTCGGTAAAGATGGGCAATGATGGCTTGGCCAAAATCATTGGTGTTGGAGACGTGCACTTGGAGATGAATAATGGCACGAAGTTGGTTCTTAGAGATGTAAAGCATATTCTTGATATCCGTATGAATTTGATTTCTGCAGACAAACTTGATGATGAGGGGTATTGCAACACTTTCAGTAATGGTCAGTGGAAGCTCACTAGGGGTGCTATGGTTGTGGCTCAAGGCAAGAAGCATTCTACTTTGTACGTAATGCAGGCAAGGCTCCCCAAAGAAGTTATTAATGTAGTGGATGATGAGTCTACAGTGGAATTGTGGCATAAAAGGCTTGCTCACATGAGTGAGAAAGGCCTGGCAACATTGGCTAAAAAGAATCTTCTGTTTGGAATGAAGAATGCACCTTTGAAAAGGTGTACTCACTATTTGGCAGGAAAGCAGAATAGAGTTTCTTTCAAGAGTTCCCATCCTTCAAGAAAGCCAAATATACTTGACTTGGTATATTCAGATGTTTGTGGTCCTATGAAGAAAAGAACACTTGGTGGCTCTCGTTACTTTGTGACCTTCATAGATGATCATTCAAGGAAGTTGTGGGTCTACACTTTAAAAAGCAAAGATCAAGTGTTGGAGACTTTTAAACAGTTTCAAGCCTTAGTTGAGAGACAGACTGGGAAGAAGCTCAAGTGCATCAGAACAGATAATGGGGGAGAGTATTGCGGTCCTTTTGATGATTATTGCAGACAACAGGGTATTCGACATCAAAAGACACCCCCGAAGACTCCTCAGTTGAATGGTTTAGCTGAGAGAATGAACAGGACACTGGTTGAAAGAGTTAGATGCTTGCTTTCACAGACACGATTGCCAAGATCCTTTTGGGGTGAGGCTTTGAGCACAGTTGTACATGTTCTTAATCTCACACCATGTGTTCCTCTTCAGTTCGATGTACCAGATAGAGTTTGGACTAGCAAGGATGTTTCCTATGATCACTTGCGTATCTTTGGATGTAAAGCATTTGTTCACATTCCCAAAGATGAGAGGTCTAAGCTCGATATGAAGACCCGACAGTGCATTTTTCTAGGCTATGGCCTAGATGAGTTTGGCTACAGGCTATATGATCCAGTTGACAAGAAACTAGTGAGAAGCCGAGATGTTATGTTTATTGAAAATCAAACTATACAAGATATTGAGAAAGCAAAGAACTCAATGTCCTGGCATAGTGATGGTCTAGTTGACTTGGATCCGGTTCCTCTGACAGATTTGCCTGCACAAGTTGAACATGATGTTTAGGATGACCAACAAGGTCTAGGTGATGCAGATGATCCCTTACAGGCTAAGACAGGTGATGAGACTCTTGAGCAGTTGACAACACTAGAGATACCACCAGATGTTCCAACCAGGAGGTCAACTAGAGACCGACATCCTTCCACTTGGTATTCTGCAGATGACTATGTGTTAATGACTGATGGGGGAGATCCCGAGTGTTATGCAGAAGCCATGGAAGATGACCATAAGCTGGAGTGGGCTGATGTAATGCAAGATGAGATGCAATCATTGCATGACAATCACACTTTTGAGTTGGTGAAGTTGCCTAAGGGCAAAAGAGCTTTAAAGAACAAGTGGGTGTACAGGGTGAAACATGATGAAGTCACTTCACAACCACGATACAAAGCTAGACTAGTTGTTAAAGGGTTCAGTCAAAGAAAAGGCATAGACTTTGATGAGATCTTCTCACCAGTTGTAAAAATGTCTTATATTCGTGTGGTTCTTGGCTTAGCCGCTAGTCTAGACTTAGAGATTGAGCAAATGGATGTGAAAACTGCCTTCCTTTATGGTGACCTGGAGGAAGAGATTTACATGGAACAACTAGAGGGTTTCAGGGTGAAAGAAAAAGAGAATTATGTGTGTCAACTAAAGAAAAGACTTTATGGTCTGAAACAGGCACCCAGGTAGTGGTATAAGAAGTTTGAGTCAGTTATGGGGGAGCAAGGCTACATGAAAACTACTTCTGACCATTGTGTATTTGTGCAGAAATTCTCTGATGATGATTTTATTATTTTACTACTCTATGTTGATGACATGTTGATTGTTGGTAGGAATCCTTCAAGAATTGACAAATTGAAGAAGCAACTAAGCAAGTTCTTTGCCATGAAAGACTTGGGGCCAACAAAGCAAATTCTGGGTATTCGAATCTATCGAGACAGAAAAGAGAAGAAATTGTACATGTCACAAGAGTAGTACATTGAAAAAGTGCTTGAAAGATTCAACATGAACAATGCTAAAGTGGTTAGCTTACCTCTTGCTACTCATTTTAAGTTCAGCACTAATCAAAGCCCTTCTACAAATAAAGAGAAGGAAGATATGGAAAGAGTTCCATATGCCTCAGCTGTAGGAAGCTTAATGTATGCAATGGTCTGTACAAGGCTAAATATAGCTCATTCAGTTGGTGTAGTTAGCCGATTTCTTTCAAATCCAGGGAGAGAGCATTGGAATGCAGTAAAGTGGATAATGAGGTATCTAAGAGGCACTTCCAGGTTGACGCTCAGTTTTGGAAATGAAAAACCAATTTTAGTTGGCTACACTGATGCAGATATGGCAGGAGATGTGGATGCCCGTAAGTCTACTTCGGGTTATTTGATCACTTTCTCAGGTGGAGCTGTTTCTTGGCAGTCGAGGTTGCAAAAATGTGTTGCACTCTCTACAACAGAGGCAGAGTTTATTGCGGCAACGGAAGCTTGTAAAGAGTTGCTATGGATGAAAAAGTTCTTGACGGAGCTTGGTTTCAAACAACAACAATATGTGTTGTTTTGTGATAACCAAAGTACTATTCACTTGGCTAAGAACTCTACATTCCATTCGAGGTCGAAGCACATCGACGTGAGGTATCATTGGATAAGAGAAACTCTTAATCATAAGTTGTTGGAACTTGAAAAAATTCATACTGATGATAATGGTGCTGATATGTTGACAAAAGCTCTGGTAAGGGAGAAGCTTGAGACTTGTTGCTCGATTGCCGGGATGGAAAATCCCTCCACCTAGTCGGAAAGGGGGAGATTTGTTAGGTTGGGTTTCCCTCCTATGTGGAGGATGGCCCAAAATATTTAGTAAAGCCCATGTGATTTCCAAAGCCCATATGCAGAGGTTATGCTTTTGGGCTGATTTGGCCCATGAGTGTATTATTACACAAACCCTTGCTCTGTATCACTTAGAGAAGGAGATGCAAAATACGCAGCAGCAGTAGCCACAAAAACAGAGAGGAAAGGAGAGGCCAAAATTCTGTCCAGTTTTGATCAAGCCATCCGATCGACATGCATTTGTGGTCCGATTGAGCTGAAATTTGGTAGGCGAGTTCACAACTCAAGACTCTAAATTCTGGACGGTGGAGATCAGATTTGGAGTATTCTACAGCTGGTTTTTGGCCCGTGAACAGTACCCATTTTTGGTGAGATCTTTCCCAAACTTTGTATTTTGATCTTTGGTAGCCAAGAAAGCTTATTTGTAAATTGTTCTTGATTGTTTGCCTCTAGTTCTACCTAGAGAGAACTCTTGTATGCCCATTACTTGTTGATAGTGGAGATATTTGGTGGACTACGGTCCCGTGGTTTTTTTCTTTTCCACATCGGAAAGGTTTTTCCACGTTAAAAATTGTTGTTGCCTTGTTGTGTGATTGTGTGATTGTTGGATCATCATTTCAGATTATTTTTCAGAATATTATGCTCTATTAAATTGTTTCCTAATAGGTTCACACAAAGAGGGAGAATAAATTACTTCCGCTATTTTTGTGCCGGTTTCGGATATTTCGAATTGGCCATTTGTTTGTTTTTCTCCCAATAGTTTAGTGTCATGAAGGCAATATCACTAGCAATGAAAAGATGTGAATGTTAATTTCAATTGTTCTCTTCCTCTATTTTGTTTTCTTTGTTAAGAAAGGATTTGAATGTTAAGTTGAATTCCTTGATGTTCAAGTTAGTGAGCATGGAAAACAAATGAGAATGTGAGGATCAAACTTCGATTTTCTTATATCAAAATTTATAATTCAAAAATTATAAATTTTGTAGGAGAGCTCTACCACTTGAGCTACATCCATAAGTTTGTTTTGGCCAATTTGTGAATGGTTATTTGATTAGTTTTGTTTTCAAGATAGTTTTAATTTATTTTGCATTATTGAAGCTCTTGTAAAAATTGTTATATATGTTTTATTTTTTATAGGATCTTACAATTCTCAGTATGATGCTATCTAGTAGTCCAATAGAATCCCAAAAAAATCCCTACGTAACCCCCATTTTTTTTACAACCGGAGTCATGCCTCGTTTTTGTGGTGGTGGAGGTTAGTATTTGTTTCCTTTTATCATCTTTCTTTCTTTCTTGCTTTGAATTTAAATTTTTTTTTTGCCATTTTGTTGTTTTGTTCTCTGAAATCATTTGCTCAAAATGACGATTTTTTTTTTTTTTTGTTAATTTCAATTCTTTGATCTACTTGCAAAAGGTACATGGCATCTGTTTAAGACTTTCAGCATATTGGAAACAAAAAATTAAAGCAATAAAATTGTGCGAAATATAAATAGTACTTTTGGTCATATGATTTTTCATATGGTATTGTTTTTTCGATATTGGTAGTAGCAATGCCATCATCATTATGTATTCATTTCAGGAAAACAAAAATTGTTAGTTACTTTTTTATTCTTGATTTGTCACTAATTTTACTTTCATAATTGACATTTCTCTTTGTCTGTGTGTGTGGATATATTCTAATAAAGGTTCTTTGTTTAACTTATAAGTTTTTCACAATCTCAATCAACCAATGTTGCAAGTCAATGTTTTTGTACTTTAGTTTAACTAATACGTGCTATGGGTTAAATGTTTTTTATATTGTCTTTTCGTGATTTTCTGCTCAAATTTGTTGCGATTATCTTCCACAGGGACATCTTCAGCTTCTTCTGGTTCAAACAGTTTAGTGTGAAGCATTTTTCTCTTAATAAATGAAGTTGCTTGATTGCTCCTAGGCACTTTCCCGCTTTTCATTTCTATTTTTTCTTTCTTTTTAAATGTACTGATATCATATATGCAATAGACCCTTCAGAAAGTGGCATTTAAATGTTGCCACATAACAAAGGAAGTAGCGATCGGTTTTCAGCAACTTCTCTTTCTTTCTTCACATTTATGTTCGTGATATCTTGTTTATGTGTTTACCTTTTACCCTTGTGTTCTCTATTTTCGTAGGTAAGAAAAATGTTGTAACTTTAATGGGTTTGTCTGCTCTGAACAAGAACTTGGAATGTATTCTTGTAACGGACCCATACTCATGTTAGATTATGCTCGAGGAATATGAAGAGGTACAATTTTTCACACTTCAGAGTCATTGGGAATGGTTATTGGTGATATGGTAGTTGTTGCCTCTTTTCTTAGTTGAGGATGAGTCATGAGTTTATGGCTTAAATCCCAAGATTTTTAGTTTTATCTTAAAGGGTGTTTGGAGAGCTTTTATGGTTCCCTGTTTAATTTTCTTTTCAAGTACTGTGTAATTTTTTTGTTGATGAGACAGTTCGTTCTGATGAACGGATAGGACCTTCGTTCTGGTGAATGGGCTAGACCGATCCAAGCTCCTTAAGCCCACTGGATAACCTGCAAACAAGTTCAACGGGGAACGGGGTAGTCCCCCGGCGAACCCTCTGGTGTGTGAATTAGAAGAGGAAGTAGACAATGTGGAGAGAGAGAGAGAGAGAGATAGGAAAACTTAACCTTCTTCTTGTCTTCCAACTTTGCTTATATCCTTTGGTAATCATTTCACTGTTTCTGCCGTTCTGACCTCCCCGCCGAAAGCTTGTGCCGTGGTTTGCCTTGTTCAGGGTGAGGGGTTCCCATTTCGACTGAGAGGTGTTGTCGCAATAAATGCTGTGATGGGCTGCATTAATGGTGATGTGCTGTGGCAATAACTTTGCAGATCTTTGTCTGCTGACGTAGCCTGTTCTGCACCTGCCATGTGTCCGAGCATCATTGGCCTTCCCTGCTCAGTTGGCCTCCAGCTGTGCTGGGTTTTACTAACCGGGTTATGCAATGGGGTCTAAATGGTGGGCCTGGGTTTACTCACGGTGGGCTGTGGTCCTTGTGGGCCTATCCATGTCAGTAGTCCCCCATTCCCGAGTGCAGCTTCAGTCCAACGAAGGGAATAATAATGAGGAAGATGAGTCCGACCGGTAGGGGGAGACCGACCGTGAGGGCGGCCGAGCAGGAGATGCCGACCGTGAGGCGACCGTGAGAGGCGGAAATGAGAGGCGGCCAGCGAGAAGGCGACCGAGCGAGAGGCCGACCGTGAGGTGGCCGAAATGAAGACCGACGCAGGCGTGCCGACCGCTAGGGTGGCCGAGCCGAAGACCGACCACAAGGTGGCCGAGTGGAAGGGCACGGGGCTCAAGAGACGGCGTGTCACGTGATGATTTGAAGTGGAAAACACAAGGTAAGGGCAGAAGTTAGCGCATCAGGACCATACACGTGGCCGAATTTCGGGGGAGGGGAAAGGTCAAGCGTTGGATCAGAAGTGAAACGTTAAGGCATTATTATGGGCATTGAAAAGGCAGTTTTGGCGGATGATTTGAAACGTTTGCAAACTGGCAAAAATTAATTGGGATCCGTGGAATGCGGGTAAACCGTGGGCTTTTGGCATTATTCGATTCACCTACTTGTGTTCAAGGAACCAAAACATTCCAAGTCTTACTCCATTTGTTGCTCGCGATACCCCATTGGAGCATTTCTTCAACTTCCTAGCACCTGCATCAGAAGCGATTCGCAGACATACTTCAGAAATGGCACGAGAAGGAACCGAGGGTGTGAGGGTGGACCCCCTGGGAGACGATGATGCAGTGGAGTTAGCAGCGCAGTACAGAACAGAGAGGGTGGGAGGACCGGCGATACATTTCCATGGTTCCACCATGATTGCAGCTCCGAAGCCTATCAGTCAAGCGGAGCCTGATCATTGGCACACGAAACCAGACAAGTCGACAATAACTAGGGCGGAGTTGGAGGCTATTCGCGAGAAATACCAGATTCCGGTGGAGGTGGAGTTGTTGCTGCCAACATCGACGGAAAGGCCATCCGACATCAGGCCAGGGGAGTTCTTCCTCTACGAGGAACGGCGGTCTGAGGCTGCCACTTCAGCAAATAGTGGTGGATGTGCTCAACTATCTAGAGGTGGCACCAGGGCAACTGATGCCCAACGCGTGGAAGATCTTGCTGGCGTGTGCAAGTGCATGGCCAAAGGCAAATGGAGGGGAGGCCATGTCGGTGGAAGAGTTCTTTGCCTGTTACAAGGCCGCAAGGCAGCAAGAAACGTGGGTCACCCTGCAAGCAGTGTTGGGGAAGGGGTTGGTGGCGGGGCTGCCAACGTCGATCAAGGGATGGCGAGCACGGTGGTTTTACATTTCTACCAATGGGGGGCCTGGCGCGCGGACCATCTGGAAGGTGCCTACCAGGTCGATGGAGGCAAGACTGGGGGCGGAGGCTAAGAAAAGGGTGAAGAGGGTGAAGGAGTGGAGAGAGAAAGAGAATACCAGATGAGACGACCTTGTTCAGCCGTCCACGGTGTTTCAGGCAGGGCTGGGCCCACAGCCAATCGGTGAGGATCTTGACCGAGCTGAGCTGGAAGCGAGGAGAAAAGCGCAGGAGGCAGAGGATCAAGCCATCCTTGTCAAAGCCACACAATTTAAGAAAGCGCAGGATGACCGACCGGCGCAACCGATTGCGAATGAGAGGATCCAACCACGCCCAAAGCCGCTGGGAGGGAAGGACTTGAGCACTTTTGAGCCGCGAAGGCCCCCTGTAGATCCTGTGAAGGAGAAGGCCAGAAAAGAGGGAGAGGCTCTGAAGAGGAAGAAAAAGAAAAGAAGTGCCTCAGAAGGGGCTGCAGAGGAGTCTGGGCCCAAGAAGATGAAGGAGACCCCAGTTGTGGTGAAGACCCCTGTGGTCAGGGACACCCCAGAAATGGTAAGGGTCATCCCAACACTGGGGGCTGAGGAGGTCGCCCCAACGATGCAAGTGGCAGTTGGGGTAGCTAGTGTTGATCCGAGCGGGGGGCAACAGACCCAAAGGGGCCCTGCAGCTCAGGAGGGAGGAGTTAGGCTGAACACAGCATTTTACCACGTTCGTGGGGTGGCTGGACGAGTGAAGGGGGAAGAAGGCCCAGCCAGGGCAGGAGCAGACCGCTTGGTGAAGATTGTGGAGGAGGCAGCCCTGCGCTCTATGTGCAGATTTAGCGAGGCCGACCTGTTCAGGGGGTCACTGAGATGCTGAAAGGTGGAGACCGAGTCTGGTGGTAACTGGCTAAACCACAGCCGAGCTGACCCCTTCAGTGTCACGGGAAAGACTCGGCACATGATTTCGTCTGGGAAGGCATGGAGGATCATGAGGGTTCGGTAGGTCTCTAGATGGTCGACCGGATTGGTTGTTCCATCAAAGGAGTCGATGGTGGGCATCTTGAACTTGGCGGGCAAGGGTTTGTCTCGGATGGAGGCGACAAACGGGGAGTTTGCCGTGGTGGAGGGCTTATGTTGGATATTCTACATAACCCCTTGGAGCTGGAGCTTCATGGCTTGGAGTTCAGCGTTCCAAAGGGGGATGTTGTTGCCACCAGAGGGAGACAGGTATTGGACGCTGCTGGCTTCTCCCTCGGGAGTCGGTATTAGACCGATGGGCGTGGGCGTGGGGGTGGGGGTGGTGGATGTATATGTGGGTGAGGAGGTCGTAGACCTCCCGAGTTGTGTGGATTGGGTTGTGGGACGGTATGGCCCGGAGTTTGTTCTGGATGGGGTAGAATATCTGGAGGTGGTGGAGGGATAGGGAGGTTGCGTTGGAGCAGAGCGTTGATTAAGGCCTGGTTTTGTTCGGCCATGCGGTTGATGCTGTTGGCGAGATCGATGAAGTACTGTGGTGGGTTGTCTGGGTTGGGAGGGTCGGTTTGGCGATCGGTAGCATTGTGGTGGGAAGCCATGGATCTAGTCGTGACCATATACTTGACAGGTAAGATATAAAGGATTCTTTGGAGCAGGTCTCGTGACCTTGAACACAAATGGCGCCGCGGATTAACCAGTTCCACGATGGCGCCATCGATAGAGGTTCGATGCGATGAACGGATAGGACCTTCATTCTGGTGAATGGGCTAGACCGATCCAAGCTCCTTAAGCCCACTGGATAACCTGCAAACAAGTTCAACGGGGAACGGGGTAGTCCCCCGGCGAACCCTCCGGTGTGTGAATTAGAAGAGGAAGTAGACAATGTAGAGAGAGAGAGAGAGAGATAGGAAAACTTAACCTTCTTCTTGTCTTCCAACTTTGCTTATATCCTTTGGTAATCATTTCACTGTTTCTGCCGTTCTGACCTCCCTGCCGAAAGCTTGTGTTGTGGTTTGCCTTGTTCAGGGTGAGGGGTTCCCATTCCGGCTGAGAGGTGTTGTTGCAATAAATGCTATGATGGGCTGCATTAATGGTGATGTGCTGTGGCAATAACTTTGCAGATCTTTGTCTGCTGACGTGGCCTGTTCTGCACCTGCCATGTGTCCGAGCATCATTGGCCTTCCCTGCTCAGTTGGCCTCCAGCTATGCTGGGTTTTACTAACCGGGTTATGCAATGGGGTCTAAATGGTGGGCCTGGGTTTACTCACGGTGGGCTGTGGTCCTTGTGGGCCTATCCATGTCATTTGTAATAATATTTTTTCCTTTCTCTATAGTGCAGTGCATGAGAACAAGTCCAACCAGTTATGGCGCCAAAAACTGTGATTTATGGCGCAAAATGCTGGCATCTTGTCTTGAATTTAAGAGGGGTTCATATGCATATCTAGAGACTTTCTTGTTTTGTCTCAGGTGCCACTTTTGCCATTAAATATAAAAGAATAAAGTGATGATTCCTTGGTGCTTTGAAGATGGATCTGTGTTTTATTTATGCAAGAAAAGCTAAATCGTATTTCATGCAAACCAAGAGTTCCATACCAATTTTAGAAGGAAAACTAAGAAGGCTCAATCCTTGTATAGGATTGCATTTCAAGTTGTGTTTATCTATTCTAATATGGGTTTTGATCCATTGTAATGCAAAATACCATATTCTAAGGTTTTGTAAAAGCACATTGCTTTGATGGAACCAACAGAGAGATCAAGAAAAAACAAGATCAAATAAAAAATTATTCTAGAATCTTGGTGTAGTTTTGATGAGGGGCCTTCTTGACATCTTTCATAGCCTACATCTTAGTTGTTATTAGGAGTCCTTGCCTTTCTTGGAAAAGGATTGACAATAGCCAATATAAAGGCTTCTATGTAGTCAAAATTCGCAGAGACTGAATATAATAAAATTCCAGTCAGTTATTGTGCTTTGACGCTGTGGTTGGCTTCTCCCTCATTTGTTAGTCTGATTGCTTAGGGTTGTCTTTCATTGTTTTCAACACTGCACAACTATGAAATTCCCTCAAACTTCAGTCAAGATCCAATCCTTTATTTGCCAAACCCTTAAACATCAACCTCATTCAAGAATCCTTCAAAGCTCGTCAAGAATTATAATTTAGTGCCGACTTTCTTAAGCTCCCACATTATGGCCCTCTTTAGATGGTTTTGTAATATTCTGGTGGTTATTACAAGGACTGACATAGTAGCTCTTGCAAAAGTAATAGCAATCAAAATTGTTGGAAGAGTGTTGTGTTCTTCCTACAGTGCATTTGCTGAAAGGGCCTCTTGCGATCTCTGGTAGGACACAACAATAAAATTGTAAGCGCATTTGAGTGCCTTGCAACAATTGATGGACGCTACGGTTAGTGCCATAGTGTTAAGTGGAATGAATATGGTATTAATTATACCTGTATTAGTGAACTATTTTCTAAGGATTCTGAAAAACATTCCACTAGAAATATCTCTGTTATTGTTAAGTTCATGCCAAATATGATTTCAGGACGCTTGATTTTTTGCTGAATCTTGGTTTATTAATTTTAGGAACAAGCTCAAGTTTCATGAGTATAGGTAATTTTCTTCTTTTTTTTTTTTTTTTTTTTTTTTTTTTTGTGGGTAAATTAGCGTGCTGTAGTTTTCATATTAGAAAATTTACGTATCTGTCTTCGTTATCACATATTGGAGTATATTTTAACATTTATTAAATTCAATTGACACCTCCTTGTATTGTAAGAGTAAGGTGGGGGAGTGAGGTCTTGAGTTCAAACCGCACTTGGTGCATTTGTAACTCACCAATCATGGAGAAGAACAAAAATTGGTGATATGGATTTGATCATCTTAACCTTGTATGATTGAGGTGTCCATATCGTGCTAGTAGGATAGTGTTTCATGTGTAAGAACCTCTGGGAAACAATTAGTCATCTCTCTTGCTTTGTCCAACGGCTAGAGAATTATAGTCCCTTGCGTGGAGTATTTTGAAGGAACATAATAATTCTTTGTATGGTCCACTTGTTTTTATGGAAAATTACAATGATCCTATGGAGGTTTTGCCCGTATTGATGATTACTTGAGGCATGAAATGTGCAGGGACCCTGCAAAGTGCAGAATAGCTTATGAGATGTACAATAAGGTAAGTTGTGTTTATTTTAGAAACTTCAAGATATTTGTTTATGTGATATAATAATTATTTATTGCTTTTTATACTGGTGAATGAATAATATGAACTAACTATTTAATTATGTTTTGTGTTTGTACTAAACAAGTAGTTAGTGTTACATAATCATGAGGTTGTTCAGATTTATATACAATTGTTTTTCCTTTTCTTTAATCATGCAGTGCCTTAGCAAGAAAGGAAAGGAACGACGTGTGAATTAATTCGCAACAACTGACCCCAATTTAAATAGGCTTCTAAATGTCGTGCTGTTGTTGGCCACTACTTCATGAATGTCTGGAACACACTGAAGTCTATATATTATGCCTCTGAGATGATGGATGAGGTAATCATCTAGTTAGAGCAATGTTTCATTTTAAGTAGCTTTGCTGGTTAGAGTTTTGTGTGATAAATTTATATAATTGGTGTGATATACAAATAAAGGAACTGGAATGAGCCAAAATTTTCTTGCTCTGGTTAAATTATGATTGGCATATGAGATATGATTGCAATTATACTTCATATCTTGTGACATGCTTTGTAATTTAAAATAGTGTTATGTTTCGACAGATAGATAAATGTATGTTGCTTGCAATAAGCTTTCAGTTATATGAGATTGTAATTGGTTGTTTTTGTGTTTGTGAAAATCTATTGTCTGCCTAACAGCCTAACCCTATGAATATTTTCAGAATTCATCTTGTATGTTACAAATTTAGTGGCAAAGCTTAATTTATTTTTACAATGTTGAATAGTCAACTATGCACAACAACAGATGTATATATATATACTTTTTTTTGAGTTTAGGAAATTTTGTTAAAGGCACTTGGCACAATGGTGATGGTGGGAGGGGGGTGACTCACAGGGCAGGATTGATTTGGGGAGGCACTGGAATGGTGGAGAAAGAAAGAAAGAAATGGAGATGGTGGGGAAGCGGTGGAAGAAGTGGGTGAGGGTGGTGAAGGAGTGGGAACGTAAGGTGGCAATGAAAATTGTAAATATACTCAAATTTCTGAATGCTCGTAATATGCGTTGTAAATTTGTACATTTTTTTGGTGGTGGTGGGATGTAGGTGAAAGTGAAAGTGAAGGTGAAGGTGGTATGATCAAATCACCACAATCGAAAGAGAAAGGTGTGTGATCAAACCACCACAATTGTCAATATATCAAAGGTTGGTTGAACCGTCACTTCTATTTCCAATAATTCCATCTTCTTTATTTTTCCTTTCTCACTGAAATCCTCCCTCTCGCCAACCATATGCCCCCTTCTCTCTTCTTCATCTACCATTTCTTTCTCGTTCTTCTCTTCTCCTCTATTTAGCCTTTGAAGTGTTTTTTTCTCATTTTGGGTCCTAACTTTTGTAATTTTCCTCAATTACTCTCCAAATCAATTTCTAATTCAATTTTGGATGAAAAATATAGTGCGACACAAAATCATTTTATTTACAAATTTACTATCTAAACCTAAAAAATAAAAAATAAGTTGTGGTTTTACAGTGGTGCTGAAATTTGGATGATTTTGAACAGCGGTCATGTCGTGGTATAAAAATGGAATGGTAGAAGGAGGGAGTTGATGTAGAGGTGGAGGCTAACAGCAGAGGAGATGACAGTGAATGAGCAAATGCAATTTGTGGGTGAATTTGCAAATGAGAGAAAGACATAGAAAGGATCTTATGATCAATCTAGAGATCATTTCGATTCCATTGATAATAATGATTTAAAATATCACACATTGACAAATCAAATAGAGAAGAGTGATATCATATCATATATCATGTATAATATAAGTAAAGTAGAACCTTTCATTGGCATGTTTTACAACACATGCCTTATTATTTATTTTGTTTTATTTTTATTGTCTTTTGATTTTCTTTTTAGTTTGTCCAATAATAAATCTCTTTATATATACACATAAAATCAAAATTTAATATTTTATATAAAAAAAATTGCAATATATTTTTGGGTCTTTTTGCATGTGTTATGAGACAATTGCAGTTTAACATTTTTAAATAAATAAATTAACTTCAAGAGAAGGAGAAAAAAAGGGGGGGACACTATTATCAAATTTTAGTATTTTACAAAAAATTGTAGTGTATATTTGGTATAATTTCAAGAATCATTTTCCATTATTGAAGGCAAAAAAATCAAAACAATGCCTAACATGCATTTGTGGAATTATTTTAGAATTTTTTTTTTCAAATAATTCATTTTTTGAAAATAATTTTAAACTATGCTCAGAATTCTAAGAAAAGTATTGAATTAGACAATAAAAGTGGTACAAAGCGTTAGTGTTTTTAAACTTACGCTCATTTTTTATATCAATAACGATTTTGAAGATGAAATTTAATTTTTTTTGTTGTAAATATACTAAAATAGTGTATCAATATTAAATTAATTTATTCTTATTTCTTACCTGCATGAGTACTATCAATTGTAATAACAATTAATTTACATTTCCTATTGCCATGCATTATGAAACTTAATTCCTCTATGTATTTGGTGAATACCTTCTTTAATTTATGTTGCTATGAGTCTTTGAATATGTGATATTGAGAGATATATTTTTTTTAGAACCTACTAATACAATAGTTGCAAACTAATGGTTGATGTCTAGTTAAAATAATTTGCAATTTTTTTTTTTTTGATATGTTAATAGATATTGGATATTTCAAATTATTTATCTAGGTTTTGTATAATTTTTCATCAATTTTATTTTTGTTTTTAAGTGAGAATATAAATTATAATTTAAATTATTTTTCATAGGTTATATTTTTTTACATTTTTGATAAGTCATTTTTTGTACTTATTTTTTAAACTTGGAATAACTCACGTAATTTTACTGTAGGATTATTTTACCCTACTTTCACAATTTCTCAAATTTTAATTAATATTATTTATAATAATTTATATTACACTTTTATTATAAAAAAAATCCAATACAACTTGTGCGAAGCATGGGTAAAAAACTAATGTGTTGTAAATTGGATTTGGGTTTGGGTTATTATTTAGGGCTATTTTGGAAACATGTTTATTATTTATTTGGGTCATGTGGCTTGCTTTTGATGCTCCTCGGAGAGATTTAATCTCTTCGGATACGATAGCCCTATAATTCGGACTCTCGTGGTTCTTAATCTGATTTTACAAGTGCAATGTGAAACAGTGAAAATACCAAATAGTCCAAATCTGACAAATCTTTTAAAAAATCAATTTTCAATTAAAAATGCCAAAAATGAACTATATTGTCAGATTTCAGAGTCGCCTCCTAAATATTTTTGAAAAATTTAGGAAACCTGTGACTCGTGTCAAAGGCCACTTATCCGTCATAACCAAAGTGTCTCGGCTCGGGGAACTTAGATATGAGAGGGGAATGTCATGAATTGAGCACCCCACTCACCCGATCAAAAATCGGCATCTACTAATTATGATGTGATTCTTATGTACACTATATGCTCTTGTTCCGTTTCAGTATACTATCTTTACTATGTGATATACACAAGTATAGACTAATTTTGTCACACCCCAAACCCGCCCCTAAAAGTTTGGGCATGACCACTTCAAAATTGGACATAAAACCTGATAAATATAACCTATGGGGCCTGAACGGAAGCATTTAATAACATATAAGAACATAAAAATAATATCCATTGAGCTATCACTACTATGCCAGGACCGTAAACAGAACATAATACAGATGAATATACGGTGACGTGTATCTGAAGATAGCTATGTACATATACGTCTACATTACATTCACATCGAGTCTCATAGACATTTAGGGTACAAATTAAAAACTTAACAAAACTCCAAAACTTAAACGGTCAACACCTAACAGCTTAGACACTCAAGGCTTGGTAACTGGTAACGGACGCCACAGGTTAAGGTTGACCTTCAGGATGAGTGCCTACAGAAACAGACATAAAATAAAGTGAGTCAAGCTCAGTGAATAATAGTACGTAAAGCATATAATATTCAACTCAAACAATAAAGTATATAACTGCAGAAGTATATGATCAATTACACTTTGAAAATATATCTCAACAATCATGGGTCCAGCTTCCTTACCAGAGCAGTTTAATATGTATAGAAGTTACAAATTGGCCATATGCTCAAATACCATAATATCATCAGCCCCAAATGATACAGAACAGCCTTTCGGCCCAGTCTTAACAGAATGGCTTACCAGCCCAGAGATAACAGAATAGCCTTTCGGCATCATATGAGCAGCGTACCGGCCAGAGATAACGAGCGCATAAAGCGTAAGGCAGTAAATAGCAGAAAATAATAAGTTTTAAAACCAACAATACTTATCATGCTAACTCATAAACGAAACAGATCCATAGACAAAATATATAAAAAAAATAAATAAACAAAGCAGAACAATCCCCAAAGTCATCTGAATACCGTCAGACCATAGGATACACAAATCATCTCAGTTTCATACGGATACTTGGTTTAAAAACGAACATAGGTCCATTTACTCATTAAGAAACGACATGGTTTGCTCATGGATAGTAAAGAATTATTATTTGGTAGTAACAGAACAAAATCATTCAAAGTCATACCGATATTTGCCAATCTTTCAACGTTCTCACGGACTTTCAATCATCACAATTGGTTGTATAACATGTTCGTATAACACTTACAATAAACAGAGCGTTAGTGATAATAACTATCAATGATTAATAAAATGTACATCTTCGTACTATTACTCACCATGTATTGGTGGAGCATTTATCCCTCCTGAAGCGTGTCCTACACACATATGAAATCGCATATTAATTCTCTAACTCACTTTCCTTAATTTCCTTTCTCATTTTCCCATAATTCACAATACTCATAACAAGGCCCATTCGCGAATTTTAACATTTTTTGAAACATCACAGAAATCCAATTAACCTTATACATGTCTAATTTAACCCACCAATTCCATGATTCTACTATCAATTTGGGCAAAATCATTACTTATCATCACCAATTAATCTAGGGTTTCAAGAATAATGAGGGCTTTTAGCAAATATTCTAACTTCTTAAATCACTACTTTTAATCCCAATTTTTCCAATGATTCTACACCTAGGATTCACAATCCATCATTTAAACTCATCAATTTAACTTCCAACATCACAATCTCAAATCTCAAGTTTGACACAAATGCTCAAAATCATAGATTTTGTATTTATATACTCAAAATACCACAATCCATCCATGAATTCAAGTATTGTAAGAGAATAAGGGTCCCTACCTCAAGAATCAAGCAAGGAGCAAAGCTTTGAGACGAATCCCCCAAATCCCGAAATTCCAATCGGGTGAAGTTGTTCATCTTCTTGTCTTCTTCACTTCTTGGTGGAAGATTTAGCTCAAACCTAAGGGAAATGGAAGTATTTGGGGATCAAAACTCTAGGGTTTTCGGACCTAGAGAGAAAAGAGAAGAAGAGAAAAGGAAAATAGAAGAAATGACCCAAAAATTCGTGTTTAAAGCTGCTGTCCCGTAATTCCCGCTCGAGCGGAGAAATTCCCGCTCGAGCGGACCTGTTTTCAGCACAGATCCCGAAACTTCAAACATGCGTAACTCTCCCGTCCGGACTCCGTTTTAGGTCATCCTTGTGTCCAAATTGAAGCCTCGGAAACAAGCCTTCCAACGATTCAAACCTCACATCCAAACTCGAAGTGTGGAAAAAGAAAAGGGCAAATGAGTGACGGTTGGTCACAAACAAATTATTCAAACTAAAGTTTTGGATCAAATCTTACTCTACCATCATATTACCACCACAATCAATACCCCAAAATAAAATAAGGAGGTTCCAAATACTTATTAAAAAAATGCCTCAGACGAACTCACGTGCCTCAAAATTCAAGCTCAACAAGTCGACTCGCTCAAGCGCTCCACATTGCGCTCGAGCGCTTAGACAAACAAAGACGTCTGCTCGAGCGTCCACTTCTACGCTCGAGCGGAAATCTACAACCCTCAGAATCTCGGGCAACCTGCAAAAATACTGGGAGCCTCACAAGTCCGCTCGAGCGGCCATTCCTCCGCTCGAGCGGAGGGAGAAATTTCTGGGTCGTCACAAATTTGCCTACTTTGGAACGTTTTGATTTCATATTTGCCTTGAAAAGAGTTTTTGATATGTGCTACTTGAAAAAGTGAGCTCATATGTACATTAATCAAATCATCCCAATTTAGGCAAAAAGGCCTTCATCCATAGGCATTCAAGAGGTATATCAACTAAGCATTTAGCCTCATAGTAATCATGTTCAATATGACAACACGAACATATAATGCAATATGCTAAAACACAAAATGCTTACCTAGTACTCTGAGGCAAGCCAAATAAAGCAAAATAATTAGAAAACATACATGCACCTAAATAATGCGATATGACTAATGTAACACAATACAATCATGCAATTAATAGGCTCGGCTATTTAGCATGTTATATGAACCAATTCAAGGCATGCGATAAATCATGTATTCAAGTAATGAATTTGAAATAGACATTGGTTAGTGTGATGAGCGAAACCCTAATGCATGCGATGAGTGTTTGCAAACATCATGGGAATGTTAAGTAAATATGATGCTTTACACTACCATTATAAGCGGGGTAAATAAAATGGAAAAAGAAAAGGGGTTAGAAGACATGCACCATTATTAAATATTGGCCCTCATGCGAGAGGGTCCGAATGAATGTCCAAATGTCCAGATTAAAAGCTAACTATTACAACACCAAATAAATAAATTGAACTAAACTAACTACTTATTACATATTTGAATGAATTCTAAATTAGCTATCTAGCTATCTCTAGTACAACAAGGGTATTATGACGATACTAATCATAATAACAATACACAAATGAAAGTGCAACAACAATAATATTTATAACAATGATAATTATAATGATAATATTAATACAATCAACAATGAGGCACAATGATCGCATACGCAGTGTCTAGAAGCTACTTTGTTTGCCCAGGTTTCTCTGTCTCATCCTCAGCTACTGCCCTTTGTTTCTGCCAAAAAGGTCTCTACTTACCAAACATTGGAGGCCGATCGGTCCCCAATGAGGCCTGGCTGGGTCCCAATAGGGCCGGTTGTGCCCTAATCTCATGCCAAAAATCTGTTTTTGTGCTCTGAAGTGAAAACAGTGCAGATAGAGCTTTTCTAGGCCATGTTTGTCCCTTCTGCTCTCCTTTACCATGAAGCTCAAGAAAAGAGTGAACTTGGGTCCGAAATCATCAACGAGCACAAGTTGATGGCTTGAAGATTTCGAACGTGAATTGGACAAAAATTTGATAAATGCAATGAAAGATGACCACCCCTCTCTCTTATCATGAAGTTAACTCAAGGAGGAAGATAGACACACCTCACGTCTCATCAAAATATCATGAATTGATAAGTGACGATTCTTGAAGTGATGGACTCGACATAACGTCCGGCCGAATCCAACCCAATTTTACGCATTTTCTTTATGTCGGTTTCATTAATTTTAATGCCAATTTTATTAATCTTTTACATTCTTTAATCAATTTGTCCAAAGTGATAGTGAAGTCCATTAAATGAGAAGAAATGTCAAACGAGAAGTGATCTTTAGCATGAAAGAGAGAGACTATGCCTTGACGATGCACCTCCATAGAGATTAAGCCATTGAGCATAGGTCTCTTTCTCATACCTTGAATAATAATCAATCGCTTGAAATAACTCTTAAACAAAAGAAAAAGAAGAAAGGAGGGAGAACGCATAAATGATTATGCAAAGTTGATTATTAGAATGAGACTCTTGATAGGAAAACTAAGTAAAGCAAAACTGTCAACTTGAATGGCTCGATGTCTAAGGCCTAAACAACCGAAGCCATGAGGACTTACAATACAACAAGCAAAATATTCAAAGCATGAACTAATTAAATAAATTAAACAAACCCTAAAACCAAAAAAACAGTGACAAAACAGCCCCCAAAACAAGCTAAAAATAGTTTGAAAAGCTAGAAAAAGTAAGCAAAGATTAAAGAGAACAAAGCTAGTAAGTAAGCCTAAGGAAGGGTGGCTAACCCCTCCACATTTTACATCTTCAAATCACATATTTTTGCCTCTGAAAATAGTCCAAAAACAGTGGCTAAAATCAAGTTAAAAGAGCATAAAAGATAGGGAAAAACAAAGAGATATAAAACTAGTAAGCAAGACTAAGGAGTGGATGCCTAACCCCTCCACTTTTGGAACTTTTAAATAACATTTTTCAGCCTTTTCAAACTTTGAAAATCAGTATATAAAGACAAGAAAAATATAGGAAAAGAGCAGAGGAAGATTAAAGAAGAAGATGCAAAATTATAACTTTTGAAAAGAGAGAGAAGCTCTTAGTTAACAAACTTGATTCCAACACCTTCAAGTTTATGAAATTAGCTTTGAAAGTTCAACAAAAAGGTTCAAGAACAAGTTTTAATGGTATATGTATTGTGTATGTATAGCTAAAGAAGGTTTGAAGGTGAAGAAAGGTGTTAAAGATGGAGGGAGGTCTTTTTATCTCTTCAAAGCTTTTGGAAAACTTGCTAACCTTTAATTCTGAATGCAGAGGGTCTATTTATAGAATTTGAGTCAATTTGGTCAAAAATATCTTCAAAAAATAACAGCTAGAAAATTCCCGCCAGCTGTCCTGTTTGTCGCTATTGAGAGCCGACCGGGCCTAAAAGGCACAAAATAACTATTTTTCATTGAAACCCGACCGGGTCCAAAAATCTGTATTTCAAGCCCAACTTCAAACAGGCATATCTCCCTCATCTAGACTCGATTTTAGTGATTCTTGAGCCTAAATAGAAGCCCCAGAAGTCTACTTTCCAATGGTGGTAGTCTCATATCTAAATTCTAAGTTTACAAAGAGATATGCCTATTTTAGTGAAGGCTGCTCATTTCTTTCTTAACGGTTTGATGCTCAACCTTTTCCCCAACTAGTTTTCTTTCATCCCCTCCTATTTCCTTCAAATCCAAATCTATAACTAAGATGTTTTTAAATATTTTTTAAAGAGTTCACCTCCCTTCCATTTATTTCCACTTTGTCCTTACTTAGTTTACCCAAAAGTGCAACATTTTAAACGAAATGCGAGCCTCAGAACATTCTAAAAACATTTTGAAAGGTGTGTTTTAAGGTCTAAAATAGTTTGGTCAAAATAGGGCGTAATCTTTGGGATTACAGCTTGAAACCAAATTCTTCACTGAGAATTCAAAAGATTGCACAGTGTAACTTTCATCATCGGGTGTTCGGAATGAAACGCCCAAGTCTTAAGGGTGGTCAAAAATAGGGTGTCTACAGTTGCCCCTCTTTGACAGAGCTCGAATAGTCATGAAATGACGCGAGTGAATATCCAAGCTCGAAGACAACCCATTGTGACAAGGCCGTAAGACTTGGGCAAACAAACAAAATGTAGAAGCAATTGGTTGAACCCGAGGGTTGCCTACGTATCCTTTTGCAAGGAATCAAACCAGTGTAGTTCGGAGGTAGGATGCAAATATACACAATGCGACGAAATAATGCAAATGATATACAATGTAAGCAATCTAAGCCACGAGCAGTGCTTGCCACACAAATATCATAAAGGAATGGGGATACAAATCAAACTACGTTTTATACAGAAAAAAAGTGGGCACGAGCCAAATGATGCCTAACACAAGCTAAGTGCCTACATCCTCAATACTGGCCTCAGCGTAGCATCGATGCTTACACATAAGTTTTAACCTGAAAGGAGTGCGAGCACATGCAAAACTATGTTTTTCGTAGAAAGAGAAAGAGTACAAGTAATTGGGTGGTATGATATAAGTGAGGAATGATCTGCTAGGGAAAGATAATGATCCTAAATGCTGAATACAACAAGAAAAAGTATGATGCAATGGATGAAGTGAACAAGGGGCGCAAGCCAAACTACGTCTTACCTAGAAAAGGCATGGACACAAACCAAACCACGTCTAACACAGAAAAGGGGTTGACACCCTCAATACTGGCCTCAATGCAGCATGGGTACTTACACATGACAAAACCATGTTTCAACGAGGGAAAAGTATGAGCACATACCAAACTAAGCTTAACATAGAAATAATGCAGACAATAAAATGGTACGGTGTAATGGGTGCAATGGATGATGTAGTAGATGCATGCGATAAATGCAATATGCAATGCGACAAATGATACTAGATGATAAAATGTAGCAATTGGGAAGTGATGCCTTCGAAAGTACCTTACAGGAGAAATTGGCGATAACTCACCTCATGCTGTTGGGGATCTTTATTTTCTTCTTGGTTTTAAGACTTCTTCCTTCATCTTGCGCTTTGAAACCACAGGTACTACTTTTCTCCCTATCTATGTTTGCAACTTTCCTTATTCTCCAACAGAGATAGGCTAGGTTGGTTCAGTATCTAGAATTGAGGTGCATACAAGCTACCTTAACCTATGGGGCTACCACACAGATTTTAAGCCGATGATACACCCCTGGGTATTTAAACCAAACTTTAGTTTCGACAATTCCAAACCTTTGAGTTCTAGGCATCGCTATTCGAACTCTAGTTTCCACCATCTTAGTTGATCTCCTAGGAACTCATTACAAACATAGTCAGGTGGCTATACCAGACCGCCTAAAGTCGTTCGGGCACGACAAACACCAAAGGAATTTCACCTTTAGAGGCTTTAAGGTCTCCTGGACCTTATGAGTGCACAAAACTGTGTGGGGTGAATAAATGCACAAAACTGTGCGATGCAAGTGGATGCACAAAATAGTGCGGGGTAGGGTGCACAAAACAATGCTATATAGGGTGAATGCGCAAGACAATGCTATGTAGGTGCACAAGACAGTGCGGTATAGGTGAATGCACAAAACAATGCAATGTAAGGTGCACAAAACAATGTGATACAAGGTAAATGCATAAAACAGTGCGATACAAGATGAATGCACAAAACAATACGATACAAGGTGAATGCACAAAATAGTGTGATACAAGGTGCACAAAACAGTGCAATACAAGAGAAATGCACAAAACAGTGCAATGCAAGGTGCACAAAACAGTGTGATACAAGGTAAATGCATAACATAGTGTGGTGCAAGGTGCACAAAACAGTGTGATTTAGGGTGCACAAAACAATGCGATACTAGGTGGATGCACAAAATAGTGCGATACAAGGTGCACAAAATAGTGCTGTGTAAGATAAGTGCACAAAACAGTGCGATACAAGGTGAATGCACAAAACAATGCGATACAAGGTGAATGCACAAAATAGTGCGATGCAAGGTGCACAAAATAGTGCAATATGAGGTGAATGCACAAAACAGTGCAATGCAAGGTGCACAAAACAGTGCGATACAAGGTGCATGCACAAAATAGTGCGATGCAAGGTGCACAAAATAGTGCGATACGAGGTGAATGCACAAAACAGTGTGATGCAAGGTGCACAAAACAGTGTGATGCAAGGGTGCACCAAATAGTGCGATACAAGGGTGCACAAAACAGTGTGATACAAGGTAATGAACAATATGTAAAGTAACACATCATGTACCTTATGAAATGAGTGCAGGGCAACTTGCCACAACTTACTAAAATATAACTGAAAAACACCAAGGGAGGCAACTCGACTACAGAACAGAGTCAAGAGCAAGATTACTCAATCACGCAGTTTAAATAAATCAGAGTGTATGAGCATACATGCACAATCCAAAACACATGTATTAATCAGAGGGAAGATGACAATCCCAAGAGAGTTTTGAAATAGTCGAAGACAACTTTCGAAAGATGAATCATATTTGAATCATCATAGGAGTGAGCCCACTCTAACCAAGGGGAAAGTGCCCAGCAAGTGGCTTTAGCGGAATGGGAGAAAGGTTGGGTTCATGCCCCTTGTTCAAATGATGACCCGATTAGATGTATTGAAAATTGCCCCTAGTGTCCAATTACTGGCCACCGATTGGGTTCATGCCCCTTGTTCGATGGATGGCCCGACCAGATGTACTGAAAATTGCCCCTAGTGTCCAGTCACTGGGCACCTTTGTTAACATTATACGGGCACGTGTGATGGGAATCATTAGATCCTAGAACGGCTGCCAATCAATCAAACTCATGCTTCTCTTCTGTCTCAGCATGTTGAGAACTTACTCCAATCCTCTCCAAAGTAGTGACATATTCCTCATATACACTTTGCAATGATCATGGACTCGATGCCCCTTGTATGGGCACTCTCAGCTTGTTTATGAATTCCACACATGGACTTGTTTTTAAGTTTGGAGCAAACACTTGTGTATAGAATTTTGACCATGCCACTCTATTGAACTTGAATGATAGATACGCTGTGGTGACTCGATGAAGAGTGCTTTTGAGTGACAAACACGCTATGGTGACTCAATGAACAACGCAGACTGAGACAAACACTAGGTACAACATAACAAAACTCACAACTGACTCAAAAGCAGAAAAAAACTCAAGATAACTAATCATTCATAGTGCCCCTAGTATTACTTATGCTTCATTTGAAACTCAATTTTGATTCCCCTTTTTTTTTTGTGTGCTCAAGTTAGAGATTTTACTGATAAATTCAAGTATTGAAAATTTCTCCACTTGTTGATTCAAGCTAGTTCTTTCTTACCTAACACAAGTATGTGATATGAACAACAGTCGATGTAGCTCATGGATTGATGCGAAGCTGAAGACGTGAATTGGGCAAGGTGATTGAGTCGAGACGGATGAGATGGATATGGTTGAGACCGAACTTCAGGATGAAGTTGCCTACATATCCCAAGAATGGGAATCAAGTCAATATAGTTCGTGATTGAGGTTCATTTGGGTGTTAACACTCTCTTTTTGCGCTTTAACTTTTGCCAAAGTTGCCCCTTCGGGGTTTTTAACCTTATGAGCTCTATTTATTTAATTTCTCATTTTTCATGCTCTAACTTTTGCTTAGGTCGCCCTTTCGAGTTTTCGGCTTAGCGAGCCTCTCAAGGATGGCGTTACAACACTTTGAAGTGAATTTGATTAATAGTCATCCTTACCCTAACATTGGAACTGGCTTTGCCTTGATTTGAGTTTGGTTCTCCATTCTCTTATGCATGCCTTCTTCCTTTCTTTCGCTTTATTTTCAAAGTTGGTTTTTTTCATGGTACTTTCTCGTAGTGGCTTCCTTGGATTCAGACAAAGTTGATTGGATTTCATTCCAATGAATACCCCTGGCTTGATGGTTGACTTTTCATTTTTCCCTGTTTCTTTTTCTTTTCCTTTTCTTTTATTTTTTTCCTTTCTTCTTTTCTCTTTTTTTTCTTTCTTTTTTTCGGTTCTTTTATCCATTTTCTTTTGAAGTAATTAAAACACCAGGGGGAGAAATTCTATGACTGTGAGGTCTGAAATTCATCTTGTGCTTGACAAAATGATCACCTAACGTTGAAGAGAATCCTCAAGATAGTGTAGAATACTGCACACAATTCTGAACCCATCTTCGCAAGTTTGAAAAAGAAACAACTTAAAAGTTTCAAATCATGAAGGACTTTGCGTCAATAAGTCAGAATTCACTCAAACCATTTGGGGGATCCTTCTCAACACTTGAGCTTATTAACAAAATCTCATTCAAAAACAAAATTCAAAGCTAAAAGGGCACACATGCATTATTGTAGACACAACAAAATGATCAAAACCTTGACTCCTACGTTATTATTTAGAAAAATGAAGACTTGAGGGTGCACAAGAGCGACTCAAAGGAAAAGACTCAACTAACGCAACAATGCAATAAAACTCATAACAACTATTTACAGGACACAACCTAAAACAAAATTAGCACCCTGGAGACAAAAGAGGTTTTCACTCTCCAAATCCATCGACAGAATTCAAAAACAACTTCAAGTAGCCCATACGAGGGTTCAAACCAGCCTTCAATTCAGTAATACTAACATCCACACCCAGTAGGATTGATTTTAAATCTCACAGATTGAGCCTCACAATTACCCTAGTAGTCTCTACACATCTCTTTAACCGTGTTGGTTGGGGTCAAAGTTGGTTGTTGGCAAGCCATAGATGGAATAAGATGGCAATCTATTGCAGTCAGGGAAAGGTTTATTGACAGCTTTGGGATTTTTATGTGGGGCGATGACCTTATTGTCAATCAAGTCTTGAATTTCGTGGTGAAGGCAAAAGCAACGATCAATATGATGACTGTACTACTGATGGAATGTGCAATATTGGGTAGGGTCATCTCTTGGTGGGAGAGGATTAGGGAGAGGTCAAGGATTGAGCAGTTTAAGATACCTTTTCTCCATCAGTACCTTCAAGGCGAGGGTTGGGCTCATATAGAGATGGGCGAAGGTTTGTTTTTGGGAGGAGAAAACATCTGTTTTAGAAACATTGGCAAATGGGTTGGCGAGTGTTGGCTGGGAATTTATGAGCTTGGGATTGGAATTAGGATGGTTGTTTTTGGTAAAACATCTATTTTCATTGTTTGCCCTCTGATTCAAAATGCTTCCAACCTGAGCGATAAAAGTGTCATCCACAGTCTTTACAACAACTGCGAGCACTTGCTGCTTGTTCAACCCTTTGACCTTCAAAGTCTCAATAGCCCACCGAAGATGTGCATAAGGATCAATACTTGGCCTGGCCTTGTTCTTACCACTTGCTTGAGCTTGGCCAAGGGATTGGGTGGGTATATCGAAGTGAGGCCCATTTGTTGTTGATATATCATCGCCCAGACTTGAGATAGCTTTGGGTTGGCCATTTCTAACTGCAGCTCACCCCAAGATTGTGGAGCTTTTTGATGTGAACCTTTTGGCATATGATGTGGTCGATGATGGAGCCAAGACCCTAAAGGCTAAATCTGCCATAGTTCTCTGAAGATCTTCAATCATGCTCAACAACTCAGGAGTAACAGGTTGGGCCATTGGTGCCAACAGTGTTTTCGACCCAACTTAGTCTTGATGAATGGATTGGGTTGGACTCTTTGGCATAGGTTGGATTGGAATTGGGTTATTGTTAAGTTTTGGGGTTTGAGATGATTGGGATTCAAGTACATCTATCATGCATAAGTTCATGCTTCCTGGAATGAACACCTTAGGCTTGGGTAAATGGACCAGGGTGATATATATATTGGGGTTGAAGGTAGGAGGTAGTGTATAGATAAGGTTAAGGTGAGGATGAGGTACTTGGTCATGGATGGGAAATGGGCTAGCGGAAGCATGGGGGTTCTTGAGGTGAAGTTATCGTCTAGTTATCAATGAGATTCTGAACCTCATGACGAAGGCGGTAACAACAATCGGTGCCATGACCGCACTGCTGATGGTACGCACTATATTTGGTAGAGTTATGTCTAGCAGGGAGTGGGTCAGGAAAAGGATGGGGATCAATGGGTTTGAGATATCCTCTTCCATTAGGACTTTTAGTGCGTTAGTTAGGCTCATATGGAGAGGAGTGAAAGTTCTGCCTTGAGCTCAGGTTGGGCTGGCTATTTGTGGGTTGGTATTGGCAAAAGGGTCAGCAGTTTGGGAATTGGTGGCGACAGTATTAATTTTGGTGGGTTTGGGAATAGTTCTACTGCTAGCGTTGGTACTCCCGGAAAATACCCTCCTTGTTGGTTCGCTTGTTCTAGGAATAATCCCTTTGTTAAATACGCTCTAAATCTGAACCCCCAATTCATGTAAATTTTTTAAAATGAATAGTGGAGCGACTATTAACTTTTGTAACATATTAGGCTTAAGGTTCTGTACCACTATCCACACTTGGTCCCTCTCAGAAGGTCGATCTGTCATTTGTGATGCCTTTGCTCTCCACCTTGTAACAAATTCTACAAAAGGTTCTTTAGGATTCTGGTGGGTTGCTTTAAGCTATTGGGTGGTCATTTCAGTTTGGGTATTGTAAGAATACTGATTGACAAATGCCTCAGCCAAATTTTCCTAGTTCTGCTTCACTTTATCCTCCAACTTGGCGTACCAAGTGGATGCTATACTTGACAGGGTTCTGTAGACTACCCGAACTCGCTCCACGCGCGAAGGCGCGAATTGGGTTCTAGCTACTACAGTTCGGACTCTTGTCACGGTTCTGAATCTAATCTCACAAAGTGCAATGTAAGACTAATAAATCACCAAAGAGTCCAAATCTGACAATTAGTTTTGAAAAATCAATTTTGAATCAAAAGTGCCAAACATGGACTGCTTTGCCAGATTTCAGAGTCGCCACCTAAATATTTTGTTTTGGGAAATTTAGGAAACCCTAAGGCCATGTGTCTGTCATCACCAAAGTTGCCTCGGCTCGGGAACTTGGGTACGAGAGGGGAAGGTCTTAAAATGAGCACCCCTGCTCGCCCGATCAAAGATCGGCCTCTATTAACATGATATATTGTTTTTGAAAACACATGCGTTCTTATTCCGGTTTATTAGCTAACCTTACTATGTGATGCGCACAGCATACAAGTATAGACTAAATCACTCAATTTGGAACAAAACATCTCATGTTTGTTTTTTGAAAATGGTTTGAAGTTGCTACCCTCAAGTAGACTAAAATGCGGATTTGCCACCCTCAAGTGGACTTAAAACATGATTTGCCACAAACAAGTGGGCTTAAAACGCACATTTTGATGAATTGTTCCAATTCAAGTAATGGAGCCTTCATCCACAAGCATTCATACAGTTAAGCACTTAAGCAATAGCCACATGGCAAGCATGCTAACATGGCAACCACTTACACACATGCAAGGATGCTAAAGCGTAAACACTTACTGTGTACTCCGAGCCAAAACAGGAAACTAATTAGAAATCATGCATGATCCTAACTATGTTAAGTGCCTAATGCAACACATGCAAAATGCAACTAAATAGGCTCGGCTATCTAAGATGGCATATGAGTTGCAACACTTGATAACATGCTTTGAAACACGTATTCAAGAAAGTGTATTGAAATACAATGCAGTTTGTATGATGCGCCGAGCCCGGTGCATGCAAGACAAATGAATGATGCACGCATGCAAAGCATAAGTATGCTAATTGAAACATGCCCTAATTTAACCATTGAAAGCGGGTAAATAAAAGAGAGAAAGAAATGGGGTTGGAAGACATGCATACACGCACGCACCCTTATTACAACATTTGCCCTCTCGACGGAGGGTCCGAATGAAAGAGAGCTAACTAGCTACGCTAATTAAGCTAACTATTACAAAATAAAACTAATTAACTATTCTAGTTAACTGATTATTACAACACAAAATCGGTTAGCTAAGCACGTTAACTAATTAAGTACAAAACCGACGAATTAACTAGCTAAACAAAGCAGTTAAAAGGAGCCTCGGGGCGAGGGATACATGCATGCTTGATCGGCTTCCTCCTGAAAATCCGTCGCCTTGCTGCCGGTTGCCTCTGTTTGCATTTGCCTTTATTCCTGAGCACCGAACCAATCTCCAAGTTATTTCTACTCCAGAACCAGAACCACTTTGAACCACCTTCAAGCTAGTGGACTGTTGGCCACCAGGGGAAGTTGTAGGCCACTTAAAGTGGTCGGTCGGCCACTTCCTATGGCCGATCGGCCACTTGCTTCTGCATGCTCCAATTTTGCTACAAATAGAGTACAAAAGGGGCAAAGCAAGGTATTTACAGGGTATGTGTGTACAACCACCCTCCTTATCATTTCTCAAGCTTAAAGGAGTGTGGTACTCAACTCTCAGACCACCAACCAAGCATCACAATGCACGATGGCCAAGAAGCCGGGTTTGTACAAGTCAATGAATGCACAAATAACACACAAGACTCAAGAGGCCTCCACCCTATCATGCACAATCAAGGGGGACGGCGACCAAGAAATGTGATACGTTTCATCACTTCAAGTATAAAACGTCTCATATTTCTTATGTTTGGATTTACGTCCGATCCAAACACATGCAATGCAACACAAACATGTTATCTTGGCATGTTTTACTTTGATTCATTTTGTTTACTCATTTTAGATTACCGATAAGTCCTTTAACCGGTTAAGTCCAAAAGTGTGAAGTCCTCTAATTGGAAAGATGGCCTCAACCACCTTGAGCATGAAACCTCATGCTTTTGGTTAGTAGAAACCCTTAAGAGAAGGCTAAAACCATTAGGCATGAGAGCCTTAATTCCATGCTCAAGCCAACAACGGGCTTAAGACCTCTTTCAAAGCAAATGAAAGAGTGAAGCATGGAGTGCAATGACGTAATTTTCAGCACTGAAATGACATGCTAAATGACTTAAAATCATGGAAATGATGCATACAAAACATGCTTGAAGTCAAAGGCATTGAAACTAGCAAAGAGCATAGCACTATAAGCATACAATACTAAGCCTAAATGACCAAACCAACTCCGGACAGAGGTTAAATATGCCAAAACAGTGGCCAAAATGTACTGAGATGATAGCATGAAATGCAAGAAATGCTTGCTCATGCGCTGGCTCATAAACAAGGCATAAGGCTCAACTCTTAAAAGCACTTAAAGAGCGATACATATGAGTGAATGATGGAAGTATATGCTCTGAAATACCATGCCAAATGATGCTATATCATGCAAATAGCTCAAATAAAGCATGCTTAGAGACTTGAAATACAAAGCTAGTCAAGGGCTTTACACTACAACCATGCTAATCAATGCTCAAATGACCTTAAGCACTCAAAACAGACCTAAGGCAGGTCAAAATGTAGCAAAAACATGCTAGACTTGCAACATAGATGGCAAGAAAGATATGCTCCTGTATTAGCTCACAAACAAGGCATAAGAGCACAACTCTTAAACACAATGAAAAAGTGATAAACATGAGAGTATGGCAGAATTTTATGCTCTGAAATTATATATCAAATAAAGCCATATCATGCACACATCACAAATATAGCATGCTAGTGGTCTCAAAACTCAAGACTAGTGAAGCCCTTTATGCAATAGCTATACAAAGCAAGCCCCAAAAGGCCAAGAACACTCAAAAAAGTCCTAAAGCATGTCAAAATAGTAGCAAAACATGCATGGAAGCCAAGACAAGCTAGAATGAGAGGCCAAAACACCAAGTACACTAGGCTAATGGGCAAGATTGCACTACGAGTGCAAAAACCAAGCAAGAGGTGACCCCACCAACCAAAATCAGAGTTAAAGCATGTTAAATAATGGCCAAAAACATGCTAGAGTAGAACCAATACATGCTAGAATTATAGGTTAAGATATGAAGCATGTTAAGCTAACAAGTAGGATTTACACTACAAGTGTATGAAGCATGCAAGAGGTGACCAAACCAGCCAAAAACAGAGTTATAGAAGGTCCAAAAAGTCATTAAAAAACATGCTCAAACTAAGCCTCAAGAGGATAGAAACACATGCTCATTTGGTAGGCCAACAACACATGCTAACAAGACAAGAGGAGGGGGGACCACCCCCTCTTATTTGGGACCTCAAAACAAGTTTTCTACCACTAAAATTCCTCTGGACTTCAGTGGTTTTAAGGCAAAAAAGAAGTTGTTTGAAAAACTTGAAAGTTAGCTCAAAATGCTTTACAAGCCAAGGAGCAAAAGGAAGGAAACACCCCCTAGCCAAACAAGGTTTAAACCACCATTTTAGAACCTCAAAATTAGAGTTTTTTATGGTTCAAAACCAGCCCCAAAATAGTCCAAAACAATGGAAAAAGCGGGATAAAGCAAGTGTGTAAAAAACAAGCTTGAAAAGGGGAAATGCTTACCCTTGAAGCACAGCAGCAAAATGGCCAAAATTCTGAGCTTAAACCAGCTTTGAGAGCTCAAAAGAGGCTCCAAGGGACCTCAGCCCAAAGATATACAACTTTGATGAAGGATTCCTAGGCAAAGGAGAGGTGTATCTCCAAGTGTATCTCTTGTATGCACACAAGGGCAAGAGAGAGAGCAAACTAAAGAGAAAGGCTGAAATTTAGCTTTGAAATTTCTAGAGAGAGAGAGGACTTTTTAGAGAGAGAGGCTCCCAAAATTACTTAACCTTTCAATCCATGAGATATGGCTCAATATATAGCAATATATGAGCATTTGGTCAAAATATCTGATTTGGAAATATCTGAAGCAGTGTGCAACAGCTGGAGAAGAAATATCTGCAGATTTTTGGCTTTTTGGAAATTTTTGGCCGACTGGCCACCTTAAGTGGCCGACAAGAATCATTTTTGGACGACATGTGGCCGGCATGCTCCATAAGTGGCCGGCATGCTCCATAAGTTGCCGGCAGCAAAAATCAGTCCTGGTCCCCGACTTGAAGCAAGCATAACTCCATATGGATGCCTTTTCAGGTCATTCTTGTGTGCAAATTGAAGCCCCAGAAGTAAGCTTTCCAATGGTGGAAGCCTTGCATCAAAATTCAAACTATGCAAAGAGATATCCCTCTTTTAGTGAAGACTGCTCAGTTTCAGTCTAATCGGATTGATGCCTAACTTCAACCAGCCATATCTCCCTCATCCGGACATGGATTTAGGAGATTCTCCAGTACAAAATGAAGCTCCAGAAGTATTCTTTCCAACGGTGGTGGCCTCATAGCTGAAATCCGAGTGTGCAAACGAATAGGCCTGATTCAACGAAGGCTACTCGACTCTCTCTTAACAGTTCATGTCCATTTTCTTCCCCAACTTGGTTTCTTCCCTCTCCTCTCCAACTTTCCTCAACTCCAAACCTCTAAACAAGATGTTTTAAAGGTTTTTCAGAGATTTCACCTCTCTTTCATTCATTTCCACTTTGTCCTGGCTCGGTTTACCGAAAAGCGCAACATTTAACAAAATGTGAGCCTCGCAGCATTGCAGAAACCTTTTTCAAAATACTTTGAAAAAGAGGGTTTTAAGATCTAAAATCCATTCAAAATAGCTTTGGTCCAAAATGGGGCGTGAGGTTTGGATTTGACTCTCCTCTTGCCGAAGAAATCGAACATTTGCAACTGCGCAACTTTCACCACCAAGTAAACCATTAGTAGCGCCCAAGTCTTAAGGGCGGTCAAAAATGGGGTGTCTACAGGTTCTTTCATATAGAGAGAGTTTCTGAGGTTTAGTTAGACCAATCAGTTTCAAGAGGTCTAAGAAAAGCCGAATATGTACCATAAGATCTCTAGACCCGTTGAAACGATCAATGTGTGGCATTTTGAATCTGTCTGGGAGCCTTAAGACAGCCTTGGTGTACCCATCCTCAATGTCAGTAATGGAGTTAATGCCTTGTGCCTTTTTAAATTGCTTCTCAAGGTTAGCAATTTTCAATAAGGTTGGGTCGAGATCATTAATATCAAGGGGGAAAAGCCCCTCATTAGGCTGCACCAGGGGTCTGAAAACTCGAGCTTGAGCCAATCCTAGATCTGGACCTTGCAAATCTTCAGGTGGTGGAGGTGGGTCAAAGTTCGGCTGGGGGCTCGGGACTAGATGTGTAGTAGATGCCCTAGATGGTCATTGCATTTTAGTAATAGTCTCATCCTCCATGGCAATTCCCTGGTTTAGGGCCGTTATCATGGCCACAACTTCTTCTGGACTCTGAGTCATTACGAGTCTACTGAGTTGGCAATTGAGAAAATGTATAGGTGTAAGCTGAGAGCTGACTAACAAGGATTTCGACCCAATTACGTTTGATGTATCTGAACTGGATTAGTTTAGATAGGTTTGACTAGATTGGGCTTTTTAGAATTGGTCTGTTTCCATTGGAAGGATCTTTTCTGAGTTGGCGTTTGGGGATCAGATGGATTGGACTTTTGCTGAGTGAGTTTTTTTTCCTGAGATTGGATGGATTCTTATGGGTTAAGGTTTTCCGGGTCAGATTGGGCTTGGCCTTTGTTGAGTTGGGTACTGCTTATTCTATAGCTTAGACAAACCTTGCATTAAAAACAAATGCCCTATCAGATTTGGGTACCAGGTATGTTGGTTAAAACAAAGCAAGATACAATTTTTGGCCCTGGTTCTGGTCTTGCTGAAAATTCACCCATATCAAACACAAACCCTTGGATTTTGACCCAAATTCTGATTCTGATATGACCCCCAAGGTTTGAAAGGAACCTCCTCAAGATTAAGAATCTCCAAGGATTGCATCACACATTTCCAAAGATTTCACATGTCGCACAAAAGCATTCAAAACACCCCTATGAAAGGTTAAGGTTTCCCTGTCCTAGCTTTGGAGTGATCTAGGGCTTCACTACTTCAAGCAAGCAGTTTCACAAATTCTTGTATATGGATGGCATCCTGTCCTAATTTGGAATAGTCACTATGGCTTTGCTATATGCAGCTAGGCCAAATGGTCAAAAAGAGTACCTCGACAAGATTACCTAATATACCTCTCACACCTAACACGAAGAAGTGAAAGGAGGATCAAGCGGTACGATGGTAATCCAGATCTGAGGGTTGTGTTTCCAACATGGTAGAGCCCATGACCAGCTGTGGCTCGGCCTTTCATGCTCTTTTTGAAAATGACTAGCCCCATAGTTCGGACTCTCATGATTCTGAATCTGATCTCACAAGTGCAATGTGAAATAGACAAATATCAAAGAGTCCAAATCCGGCAAATCTTTTAGAAAATCAATTTTGAATCAAAATGTCAAAAATGGATTGCTATGCTAGATACAGACTTGCCCCCTAAATGTTTTTGGGAAATTTAAAAAACATTTAGGAAACCTGAGACTTGTGCCAAAGGCCACTTATCCATCATCACAAAAGTGTCTCCGTTCGGGAACTTAGGTACGAGAGGGGAAGGTCATGGATCGAGCACCCCACTCGCCTGATCAAAGATCGACCTCTACTAATCATGATGTGATTTTTATTGACATTATATGCTCTTGTTCCAATTATTAGAATAATTTTACTATGTGTTGCACACAAGTATAGACTAATTTGTAAAATTTGAAACGCTTGATTTCAAGTTTGTTTTTGAAAATTGTTTCGAATATGTGTTACTTGAAAAAATGAACTCATATGTACTTCGATCAAACTATTTCAATTCAAGTAGTTAGCCTTCATCCACAGGCATTCAGACAATTTATCACTTAAGCAATTAGCCTCATAGTAATCATGCTTATCATGGCAACAACAACACTTATGTAACATGCTAAAGCACTAAAACTTACCCCAATTCCTGAGGTGAGCCAAAAGAGCAACTTGTTAGAAAAATGCATGGTCCTAACTGATGCAATGTGACTAATGGAACAAATGCAATAATGCAATTAATAGGCTCGGCTACTAATTATGACATATGAATCAATTTCATAGCATGCAGTTTAAAACACGTATTCAACGAAGTAATAAACGACAATGCTTGTTAGAATGATAAACTGAGCCTCGATTCATGCAAGACAAATGGATGCAAGCATGAAAGATGCTAAAAGAAATATGATGTTCTAAGCTATCCATCGTAAGCAAGTAAATAAAAAGAAGAAAGACGTGGGGTTGGAAGACATACACATTATTACATATTTGCCCTCACGTCGGAGGGTCCGAATAAATGAATTAGCTAAGCTACTTAACTAATTATTACAAACCACGAATTAACTAACTATTCTAGCTAATTAATTAAATACAACACAAAACTAACTAGTTATTCTAACTAAACTAATTACATATTACAAGTCCACAAGTCAACGGGACTCAAGAATTATGGGAAATGCTTATGCATGCACATGATTTGCTTCCCCCGAGAATGCCTCTGCACTGTTTTTTTGAACCTCAGTCTCTGCTGTACTCTGAAATAAAAGTGGTACTGCCTGGCTAAAAGAAGTGGCCGGTAGGCTAGAAATGCTGGCCGGCCACTCACTAATGGTGGCTTGTCGCCTAGTAAAGGTGGCCTACCGGCCACTAATGGTGGGTTTCTCCTGCTGCAACAAATAACAAACAGAGCATTCTTAGGGGATGTTTGTCCACCCTACCTCTTCTTATCATCAAATCACTAAAAGGAGGGGTAGGCTCGATTCGCAAGTCATCAATTGGTGCAAGTTCTTTTCATGATGACTTATGAACCAAGGGATACAATTTCAATGAATGCACAATGAAAGACTCACAAACCTCCTCCCTATCATGATATGGATCAAGGGAGGTGTTCGACATTGATTCTTGAACCGTTTACATCACTTAACAAGTATGAAACGACTCAAGACTTAACGGGTTCAATTAACGTCCAATTGAACCCAAATCATTTTATTATCTTGCTCTATTTTTAAACCATTGATTTCCCCTGTTAAATTACCTTCCATTCATTAGTTAATTAAGTCCAATAATGAGCTTTAAGTCCACTAATGGAGAGAAGTTTCAAACAAAGGGTTGTTTTGGACATGAGAGAGATGTCATGCCGTTGATAATGAACCCCTAAAGGGATTAAACAATTAAGCACAATATCACATTTCAAGCTTAAACAACACTTATTTTGAAGCAACTCTCAAAACAAAGAGAAAAAATCAAGAAAAGATGGAGGGTGCAGAGGTAATTAGAGGTGAACATAAGTATGGAAAGCAAGAAATAAATGCTATCAGCTCGAATAGGTTGGTGGCTAAGGCCTAAACCACCAAGCCTATAAGGACGATTACACTACAAGCATTCAATACAAAGCATAAATGACATGAATGGCCTAAAACAATCCTAAAACAACCAAAATAAGTGCTGGAATTAATACAAAAATAGCTAAAAACAACAAGCTAAAATATTGAGAAATTAAAACCAGCACACAAGCACAAGGAGAGGAGGCTAATCCCTCCACTTTTGGGACTTCAAAACATGATTTTTAGCCTCTGAAGTAAAAAACTCAAAAAAAGATAATCAAAAGGTGGGAAACACACGGGTAAAAGCCTAGGGAACAAGGCACAAAGAAGGGTGGTCCACCCCTTTACCTTTAATGGCTTTAAACCACAAGTTTTAGCCCACCAAAATAGGTGGAAAACAACTCAAAAACAGCAAGAAAAGATGAGAAAGAGATGGTACAAAAGAACTAGAATGTATACCTCTTGAAGATGAATAATCCCTTGAATTCCCAAACCACTAATTTCACACTCTCAAGTGCTAAAATGTAAGCTTAAGCACCTCAACAAGGATCCCTCAAGGTTTGGTTTAGAGTGTCTAAGCAAAGGTTATATAAGTTACAAGGAAAAGAGAGAAATGTAGAGAGAGAAATATTCTCCAAAATTTTTGCTCTCCAAAATTTTTCTAACCCTAAAAATATGAGAGGGAGTCATCTATATATAGAAATATATGAGACTATTTGAAAAATATCCATACAGACACAACTGGTGCAGTGCATGCATCTGTGGAGACAGCTGGCACAGCTGGCAAAAAGATTTGAAAATTTACACAAGTGGGCAGTAGGCCACACTAATGGGTGGCAAGCCACACTAGTAGGTCTGCAGGTCCTTGGATATCCAGGCCTGAAAGACTACTATTTTGGTCCAAAATAAGGTACAAGGTTTGTAGGTTCAAAACTGAGGTTTCTTGTTGAGGAAATCAAACATTTGACAAGCATACACATTCATTATTGAGTGATTAATCAGTAGTGCCAAAGTCTTAAGGGCAGTAAAAAATGGGGTGTCTACAGTTGCCCCTATTTGACATAGCTCGAAATCATGAAATGACGTGAGTGAATGTCAAAGCCCAAAGACGACTCATTTTGACAAGGCCGTAAGACTTGGGCAAGCAATCAAGGCATAAATTAAATTGGTTGAGCTGGCAAGTTGCATACGTATCCTTTTGCAAGGAATCAAACCAGCGTTGTTCAGGGACAAGATGCAAATGATATGCACAAAAAATATACTTTGAAAGTTAGATTCATATGCTTCGCGAAGCCGGCTATTTTGAAAATCCATGATCATGCAAGATAATGCACTGGGCAACAACAGATTTAATAAGTAATATCAAGAGAACAACATATAAATGAGCTTCAAGCTTAAATCAAAATGGAGTTCACGCAGAGAGAAATAAAACGCGCACTCTAACCACGCCGAAACCGTGAAAAGAGGAGGGAAAAATTGCTCAGGAACGCGTTTCACATCTTGAGATACTCTAATTACGCTGAAATCATGAGAAGAGGAGAAAAACAGCTCAAGGTCGTGTTTCACACATCCTGAGATACTCTAATCACGCTGAAATAGTTAGAAGATGAGAAAAACCACTTAGGGTTGTGTTTCACACGTCCTGAGATACTCTAATCACGTTGAAATCGTGAGAAGAGAAGAAAAACTACTCAGGCTCGCATCTCACGCGTCCTGAGATAAGAGAAAAACCACTCAAGGTTGTGTCTCACGCGTCCTGAGATACTCTAATCACGTTGAAATCGTGAAAAGAGAAGAAAAACTACTCAGGCTCGCATCTCACGCGTCCTGAGATAAGAGAAAAACCACTCAAGGTTGTGTCTCACGCGTCCTGAGATACTCTAATCATGTTGAAATCGTGAGAAGAGGAGAAAAACTACTCAAGGTCGCATCTTACACGTCCTGAGATACTCTAATCACGTTGAAATCGTGAAAAGATGAGAAAAATCGCTTAGGGTCGCATCTCACGCGTCCTGAGATAAGAGAAAATTGTTCAAGGTCACATCTCACGTGTCCTGAGATAAGAGAAAAACCACTTAAGGTCACATCTCACGTGTCTTGAGATACTCTAATCATGCTGAAATTGTGAGAAAAAGAGAAAAACCACTCAGGGTCGCGTCCCACACGTCCTGAGATACTCTAATCACGCTGAAATCGTGAAAAGAGGAGAAAAACCGCTCAGGGACGCGTCCTAAGATACTCCAATCACACTGAAATCATAAGAAGAGGAGAAAAACTGCTTAGGGTCGTGTCTCACGCGTCTTGAGATAAGAGAAAAGAGGAAAAAAGTACAAAACGATGCGATAGATGCACAAAGTAAACAAGGAGTGAATGTAAGCAAATGCACAAAATAGTGTTATGCGGGTGCACAAGACAGTGTGATGCAAGGTGCACAAAAGAGTGCAATATAAGTGAAGGTGAATGCAAGTAAATAACATTGCACGTCCCATACGACATGAGATAGCCACTTAATAAGGTACCGTGCACATTCTATGCAAGTTAATCGAAAGCATATTCTATGCAAGATAATGAGCATGCAAATTCCATGGTAGATTAACAAACAACCGACATACAATGTTAATTGAAAGCATATTCCATGTAAGAATTGAAAGCATGTAAGAGTGTCACGACCCAAACCCGCCCCTATAGGTTTAGCATTGTAACCGACCAGTAATCCTGGGATTACCGAAGGCCTCTGAGACAGATTAACATAATATTAGGGGCTAGCGGAAGCAAATAAGAATATACAACGTCCATTGAGCTGTGTAGACTTATATGAGACAGAAAAATTTTAAACTTTTTATATACATATATACACATCATCTTTAAGTCATAATATATATACAGATTAGGCAGAAAGGGACTTAGTCCCCTTTTTCAGAATACACCTGACTTGAAGAAACAAACAAGAAAACATAACTTAAACTTTAAATTACATAACGATAATACTTAACATATCCGGAACCTCCACGGGAGGCACATAGGTTGGCTGACAAAATAGATTCTAGACGGAAGTCTCTAAGCTTGGTCACGTGCCTGATCACCTACATACATAAATAATACAGTAAGCTAAAGCCCAGTGAATAATAACAGAGTAAAGGGTTTTAATGAATGAGTCCATACAGATTCAGAAATCATAATTCAGTTTTAACAAATTCATACTTGATCCGATCGAAATCATAATTCAGTTTCATATCAAAATCATACTTGTTCGGATCACATACAGCCAGAAATCATAAGTCATGGTTACATTTACGTGATACATCCATTAGCATAACTAAACAGGATGCGCAATGCGTAAGGTTATGAATAACCTAATTCCCGCGAAGGAACCTCCGGATCCGCGTAACAGGACAGCTAAGCCCCCATGGCGGGCCTCCAGTACGGGTAACAGTGCACAAATAGGATGCATAAGCGTAACATAACAGGACGCATAAGCGTAAGGTTACGAATAACCTAGTTCCACGAAGGAACCTCCGATACCGAGTCACGGCTGTAGATATCACATGATACTAAGGATGTCACGAATACATGTCAGAAATTGGACAATCATTCATTGTACATAACATATCATTTCAGAAAATAGATCTCATTTTGTCACACAGAAAATAAGTACAGTTGAACATATCTTTACTAAGTTATTACTCACAGATGGCTGCAGAAGCAAATCAGACAGACTGGATATATCGGGACAATTAGGCAGACAATGGCGCGTGACCTACACAAGTACATAACATATACACATTGAAACACAATATTACTCCATCGATTAAACTTGTCCTTTCTAGTCTTTACGGTCCGAAGTTCTACTACGTTTATTCTTTCTCAATTAAATAAACCAGGTTCTTATTTCACATATTCCTTCATTACTAATTAGTCATTCTTTTCCAAATAGATTGATCCTTTACTTGGTTTCTTAAACAATTATCACTAGATCAATGATTCATTCATTAACTAAGTTATCTATGCTGATTAGTAGCTTACTATTCTTTATTGAGTCATAAATCATGTCTAGAATGCATTGGAAAGAGATGAGGATGAAAATATAAACTAAATGCAACTTTCCAAAATGTGCTGAAAATAAGTCTTCGCTCGAGCGCCAATTTGGTTGCTTGAGCGGACTGTAAAATTTGAAAAACTACTGGGAGGTTGATTTTCACGCTCGAGCGGGGATTCCCTCGCTCGAGCGGGCAACGAAAATTCAAAAATTCAAAAATTGAAATTAAAGTTCAAATTTGGTATTTAAAGCTTCAAAACATGTACCTTAGTATTCCAACATGGAGAACCATTTATTAAAGTCATAAATTGCTAAATCATTTATTCAAAATCATGCTCCAATTGACCAAATTTAGTTTTAATTCATTTTTCTCCATATCAAGCCAAATCCCAAATCCAAAGTGATTAATCTCTAAATTGAACTCCATAAATTTAACATGGCTCCAATCTCTCATTTTCTTTTTAGTTACATAAAATTGGCGTCAAATTCTTTTTGTTTTCCTTGAAATCATGAAATTGAAGTCATGAAACTTCTTATAAATTTTCCAACTAGTTTCCATAATCTTAAACTCAACTTAATTTGTAAACAAAATATGTTTAATTCAAATAAAATCTTAAATTACATTACATGCATGGATAGAAAAATCTAATTATAAAATCAAAGCTTTATCTAGCATTAGGATTAATTCTAATTTTTCATAAACTTGATGTTTATAAAACATTTCATTTTTCTCTTCAAAATATGAGATTGAATTAATCCAAATCCTTCAAAATCCATGATGTATGCAATACAAATAGGTCCAATTTTATTATTAATAACAAAATCAACTTAATTATGAATTACACAAATCAATTTCTTAGAAATTCAACTTAACTCAATTTCTAACCAAAAACTTAATTTATAATCATAGATGTTCTAAAATGTGTTTAAATTGAACAAACCTTTTAAATTAAATCACATGCATGGATTAAACAAATTCCTAGTTTTCATAATAAAATCAAAACTTTAGGATTAGTTCCCAAATTTCCATAGACTTGATTTTGGTTCCAAATCATCATTTCCTTATCAATTTCCTTCTAGTCCCATAAAATTGATTTCTAACTCTTTTCTATCTCCTTAAATTATGAAATTGAAATTATAAAACTCCTAGAAAAATATTTGCATGTGTGAAATTATAATCAAAATCAAACCATCTACATCAAATCCATTTTATTCAAAATTAAGCTCAAATGTTCATGAATTTATAATTTACCGCAACTTACTCTTCTTATAACCAACCATGAATTAATTCTTCAAATCTCCTAAAATTTCATTGATGCATGTAAAGATGAAGCCCAAATTTAAACTTATCAATCTTTTACACATGAATTAAATCTAAAACTTTGAAATTCCAACATGCATGCAAGGATGAGGTTCAATTTGTGAAGAATAATAGAAATCAAACTCTAACTAATTAATCTTTCAATTTATCTCCATAATCTATAAACAAAATTCCAATTTTCTTCATCTCCTTGCTAATTCCTATTAATTACATGTGATTGAATCCAACCCTCTTTTAATTTCAGCTTTTAGGTGATTTGACTACAAAAACATAAGCTTCATTTCCTTACCTTAAGCCTTCCAAGGATGAATCTCTTGAGTTCACTTCTTCCTATTTCCACACAAGACTTGAGTTGCTCTTTTTTCCTTCCAAAATTTCCATCGAAGTGTTTTCCCTCTCTCGGTTTTGTCTCGAGCCGTGCAAATTGATGAACTAAACAATACATACCACTTCTCCTTTCTTGACTTCAATCACCTCCTTTATTATTATTATTATTATTATTATTATTATTATTATTATTATATTAGGTAGTGGGACACTTGTTTACATAGTATGAAGCCATGTTTCATTTACTTAGCACACTAATCACACTCTAATTTAATTAAACATCATTTAGTCTTGATTAGTCATAATTAATACACAAGTTAATTAATCATAACTAATTACAATTCTTACATGATTTAATTAGTCTAATTTGACTTCCATAATGCCCAATTAATTATATTTAAATTTATCAGTCTGAATCAGATTTTTAATCAAACTCCCAAACGGCTCCAATTAATAAATCGAACTTATTGCCATCATCAATTTTGATTTCCCAAATCATTTAGGCCTTCCATTTTTGATCAGACACCAAATCTTCGTCAATAAATTACATATTCACATTGGGCACATCATAATTAAATTTAATTTATAATAACCACAATCCTCAATCCTCATGACTCAATCAACCCGAATTAGGACCTAATTAATCGAATATCAATTTCACTAAATTGAATCGAATATTTAATTAAACTCCCAAATGGGTCCGTAATTAAGATTAAATTGATTCAACTTCCTAACTTCACTTCCTTAAGCCATTTGGACCCTTAATTTTTAATTCCAAAATAAACCTTCAATAAAATCATATACAAGTTAGATTCCACAATTCTTATAAATCCCAATTAAATTATAATACTCGGCAATTAAATTCAAATCCTCTTAATTAATCAAGTACTAATCCTTATACGTGATGGGGTTGTTACAAAGAGTGTACGCTCTATGCAAGATAATCAAAAGCATATGCTATGCAAAAATCAAAAGTATGTTCTGTGCAAAGGAAGATAACAGAGACGTAAATTAACAAAACAAAAAAATGAAATTTGACGACTACCTCTAACTTACCTCCTCCCCTGGAGGCTTTACAAAATAATCAAAAGGATACAACTCGCTCCTCTTTGAAATTGGGACACGTCCACACGCCGGAGTATAGTGGGTCTTGGAACAACGCATTTGAAACACAATTTCGAGCTCCTCAAGGATCAATTCGGACCCAAAAAGGAACCTCCTACACACTGTAGGGAAAAAGGGGAACAAAACCAGTACTGGGCCACGAATGGAGCACTGACGGCCACAAAATGGAGCTACCGGCCACAAATGAAACTGCCGGCCACTAATAGTGGGTGGCCGGCCACTAGTGCAATTTCGGGGGCAAAAAGGGGATTTCGACTCGGGTCTATTTAAACACATCACCAAACTTCATTTCTTCACACCTCCCAGCCTGAAACCACTTCTTGTCCCTCTCTAGGTATTTTCTCTCTCTAGATTTGTGCTTTATATGCGTTTTCCAATGCCCCACGCAAACTTTATTCACAAAACCTCTTTGATCCCCTTCACTTTGAACTGATTAGATTTTGTTTTCATTGATTTTCTCGAGTTTTCAACACTTTGGGCTTGTTTCCCTCGGATTTCTCTTGGGTTTCATGAACTTTCCTGGGTTTTGACTTTTTCTCCCATTTTCTCTCTCCTAGGGTTGACTTTTTCCAAGTTTTTTCTCTTTTTCTTCATTTTCTTCACTGTTTTACCAGTCTTCACCCACTTTCCAGATGGCAGACGACATTCCTCATGATGATGCCCCTCCCGAGATTCCACCTATACTTCCACCCTCTACGGAGGTTGAGGAGCTGGTGGTTGCTGAGGCTGGTAGGGCGGCACAAGACATTGCCGCCGACTTCAAGGCAGAGTTTGCTCCAGGGCTCAAGCCTGAGCCATTACCATTGAGGATACGGCACTTTGATCTGATCACTTATCACCCTCGCACACACATGATGGCGCCTAGATGCATGATGCGCTTTGACGATTTTGCTAATAGCATGCCAGAGGATATCTTGCTGAGAGAGCCGGGCTCCTACCTTTCCTATACTAACTTTATTTTCATGCTTTCTTACCTTTCATTTGACTGGATTTCTTGCACTGCCTTTCATCGGAGTGCTCTTTTATTACTATCTTTCATCTGATTCACCATTCTTTGCCACAGGGGGATTCCCGTTCTTGCAGGGTTACAGGGTAGTGACGGCCAGAGATTGGTATCATGAGCTCCCGCCCGAGGTCTGCGACCTTGTTGATGAGTCCGACTTTAGCTTATTCTGTACCGGGCTCTCATGGCATATGGTGAGCCTGGCGCTACTCGGAGCATTAGTAGAGAGGTGATGGGACACCACCAACTCTTTCCATTTCTCTTCCACTGGGGAGATGACGATGACCCCTTATGACTTCTTGATGATCACAGGCTTAGAAGTAGAGGGTGATCCAATCCCTTTTGACATGGATATGGGTGAGTGGGAGGCAGCCTGGACCTACCTGCTTGGAGCGAGCCCACCTCTATACAAGCCAGCCATGGTTAGATACAGCTAGTTCTCCGAGCACTTCCGTGGGAGTCAGCCTAAGACATAGGAGGAGATAGAGCAATATGTCTGGGGCTTCTTAATGTTCTTACTCGGTACCACCTTGTTCGCGAACAGATGGAACACCGTGGGTTTGTACTTGCTGAGCGCCTTTGTGACCCTGCACCAAATCTAATTTTACGATTGGGGTGGATCTGACCTTGCCACACTCTACGGCTATATGAGTTGCACTTCCCGTATGAGGGGAGAGCGGGTAGGAGGCTACTGGAGAGCCTAGGAGGTATAGACTGCACCTACGATTCTGTTACTTATGCTTTCTGCTTTACATTTTCTATTCAATATCTGTTCATGCATTGTGCTTTCTGCTCTGCACTTTTTATTCAATACTTGCTCATGCATTGTGCTTAATACTGCTGACCATTTTCTTACAGTTATGGGTTTATACTTATTTCCCGGCTCTAGCTCCAAAGCCAGTGGATGAGATCCCCTTAGCCGTGCCTTACTTGCGATGATATGACAACTGGCACCGACACCAGAGCCGTGACGATATGACATGCACCTTCTATCGTTGATACTTTGATACGGTGGTTGCCCGTGAGGTATCCCGAAACTCAGAATCATTTATTTTTATACTATTCTGATTCATGCTGACAACTAACAGCAACTAACAACTTGTACATCCTTTTTTTACAGATTAGCTGGCAGCCCTAGGTGACGATGCCAGCCAAGATTAGAGATCAATATGCTGGGTCCTAGGGCAGCTACCCGTTCTGGATCTTACTAGAGGGCCCATTCTACTAGGCCTGGTTCTTGGGCTAGCGGTTTGTATGCTAGACCGTGGGCTTACTTGCACCAGTTGTTCCTATGCTCCCCTAGCATCCATGAAGACAGCTGATAGCCTCCCAGCTGAGGCTGTTATTCAGTTCATGGTAGGACTAGATGCCAATTATTTCAGAGCGGAGGGCGATTATGCGACTTTTATCCAAACTCATCTCATGCCGCCTCTGACCAGACCTCGCGCATGCAACATAACAGACGCTCCTTTAGCTGGTGAGGCTGCGCAGGAGGCCAAGGCCGACATTGGGAGGGGCCCTCCCATTATGCAGGTTACTGGTTGGCCAGTGATTCCCACTGTGCTTACATGCTGGCGGTCGACCGGGATATCCTACCAGATTCCAATAGAGCCACCAGAGGCAGGGCATGGGTATATCAGAGCCTGGGGCGCACCTCAGATATGGACCACATTTTATAATTGGTAACCACACTCTCCCTTTTCAGATATTGATTATTCCAGATGCTGATCATTCAAATGCACTTACAAGCACCCACTGAGTACATAGAGGACCTGCTCTAGCTGGTTGGTTCTCTGGTTGGCATGGTGCAGCGGAGAGAGACGTTGCTTGGTCTCCATGGTATCCAGGTATTTTCTCTTATTTTCTGCATTTGTACTGCTAACTCACACTGTTGTGCACCACACTATCATATTTCTACTGATACACTTATGTGTCTGCTGACACTACCTCAAACTACACTAACATATTGTACCCAGGTTGAATCTAGCCTTTGTATGACACTCATTCTGGATACGATACCCAATTTGGATACTGCATTCTGCAACCATACATACACTGTATCTGATATGTTGACACTTGTTTTTCAAATCCCATACGCACCGAGGGCACTAGTAATAGCGGTGGCGACATCATCGGCAGCACCTCCTCCAGCGGTAGGGGGGAGAGGTAGACAGGCCCCAGTACATATTCGAGACGAGAGGTTGAGGTAGAGACAGGGGTGCTTGGGGTCGGAGTAGCCCCTCAGAGCTAGTTTTGAGTAAGGCCAATACTGAGACTAGCGACTCCGAGGAAGCAGTGAGCCGACAATCTGAGTCTGAGAGCGGGGACGATGATGCTAACTCAGTGTTAAGGGACAGAGATGATGATGCTGGCTCTGGCTCAGAGTCTGATTCTGATGGTAGCGACGCTGATGGAGACAGTGCCTCTAAGTCCCCTCCGAGGAAGAGGACGAAGGGGGCCTCTCGAGCTTAAGATGACTGGCACCGATTTTTGTACTCTTTTGCTTAGTTTCTTTTATTTTGGTAGTTCAGCACATGTACAGCTTCATATAGGTTTTTACTTTTGCTTTGGAAAAGATTTGTACTCTCTTTTGTAAAAACCATGATCGAGGGAAAACCCTACAATTTTATGAAAAGAGTTGTTGTTTTTGCATCATGAATACCGCATTTGCATAGAATGAACATGGAGTTGATTTTCAAAACTGAGAATGCTTGTATTGAAACAATGTTCTTAATCAGATAATGAGCCGACCAACGACCTAAATACAAAAATACAACTCGATAAATGGAAAACAACGTAAAAACAGCTTAAACACAACTATTCACAGTTGCTAAAATCACAAGACTCAAAACAAAATCCCAAAACACAAAGCCCAAGACAAAACCAGATTGCCAAAACTGCCAGACCCACAAGTGGACAGCAGCCCACGAAAAGTGGGTGGTCGCCCATCACATCTGGCCTGTCGACCACTTGTGAGGAATCCACCTGACAGTTGACAGCTTGCCTCCACCCACAGTCCTATCTTCTACAAAAGGTCTTCCTTCGTGATTTCACCAGAACCTCATTTTTGCTGTTGTTTCTTCTACAAATGGAGATATTCCTTGTTGAGAAGCTCACAGATTGGATAACCACTTTAGACAGCACAGAAAAGGTAAATTTTTGCGATTTTAGCATAAACGCACTTTTTTTGTTAAGCCGTACTCCACTTTGTTTTCCATTCCTCCACGCTGCAATCCGATGTTGGGACCCAGTTACGCATGTGATTCGCTTCGGTGCACAAGAAATGTGCCTGACTCTTGAAGAATTTTGAGCATTAATGGAAACTCAGCGCGATGAGGAAATCATATTTCAGCTCCGTTTTGGCCATGCCCAGGCTTTGGGGTGAATGTGTAGACTCACTTTGCACGAAACTCGATCTTTGGCCCATGACGGAGAGCTAGATATACCAAGCTTGATTCATCAGTTTTCCAACATTGGCAATAGAGACGACCTCCTCTGGTGAGGCTTTGAGCAACATGCCCTATGTTTATGTATGCTGGCGTATTTCCTCCTTGTCCCTAGCTTCGCCGAAGCTAGTATCATGCTAATCGAAGTAGCCCAATGCCTGAAAGAGGGTAAGAGTTGCATTGGTTTGGTACTGGCCGAGACCCTAATAGGTTTAGATGTTTTTTATCGGTGAGAGACCACCAGATTTGCGGGGAGTCCACTATTTTTTCAGGTGTTGTTTAACACTTTTTCTGATATATGCATCGCACATCACTCGACACTCATGCTCTATTTTCTCTCAAAGCCCTTCCCTTACTTTTCTCTCCACGCACATCTCTCTATTCTTTAATCTCTCTTATTTTCCATCCCTTCTTAGGTATGGCTCATGGACAAGCTAAAAGTGGTGGACCCTTGCCTCGAGTATTCAGCCCGAGCTTGCTTCTTTCGTCAGTGACTAGTGGACTTTGCCGATAAGGAATGGTGGTGCAATTGGATGTGTCGCAGGTCTGCAGCTGACATAGCTTGGCGTTGCCCCTGATTTTACTTGAATGAAATGAGCTATAACATGTCTCGACAACCAAGCATACAGTTGATTGGCCTCACACACTGCGTGTTCTACTTTCCCTTCCGGTTCAGACGCCAGTTCGGGTGTGACCAAACTCGTCCAGATGAGGGGATAGAATACCTAGCTTTCTTTCCGTTTCATGCTTCACACTTAACTCGGTACCTTGCTGCCTGGAGGACAAGAGAGCTTTTGGACCCTGCCCCTAGTTTCAATTATGCCCTTTCCGGCGAGTGCTTAGCTTGGCTTGGCTTGGCTCAAGGACAAGGCATTGGTTAGGCCAACCTTGGCTACAGAAGCTTCCACAAGCACGAGCAGAGGATGCAGGAGCACTTGACTCATCTATGCCCCTAGTTTATTGCTTTGACTTTTCTTTTCAAGTTTTATGATGTAAAAACAACTTTGATTCAAAATTAGAGAATGAAGAATGTACTAATGTTGAAATCAATAGAATGAAAGTTGTGAACACTAAAAATCTTCCTTTTGGTTGAAAAAGGGTCCAAGTTGTAAAAGTAACATTTTGAGAAAATCAACTTTTTTTAAAACCATTTAAAACCATTTTCGAGAATGATCACCACCTGACACACACAGAAGGAATTCTTAAGGTGCACAGCCTTGAATTAAAAGGTCACAACTACTCATAACTGCGTTCATCATTATTGCTCTTTATTCCAACTAGCTCATCTTCTAAACCAAGGTAACACAACCAAACTAGAATAGACAAAGATGGTCCGATCATGTAAACAAACCGAACAATTGAGCGGGAGATGGTTACGACCGAACTTCAGGATGAAGTTGCCTACATATCCCAAAATGGGAATCAGACCTTACGTAGTTCGGTTCAGGTTCACTCGAATATTAACTCTCTCCTTTTACACTCTAACTTTTGCCAAAGTCGCCCTTTCGAGTTTTCGACCTTACAAGCTCAATTTTTCTTTATTTCTAATTTTTCATGATCTAACTTTTGCCTAAACCACCCTTCCAGGTTTTCGGCCTAGCGAGCCTCTCAGGGGTAATATTTTTTCAACTTGTCCATATTGATCGGCTGCGAAAACTGTAGGCCATCTAGGTCCATAAAAAAGATCGCCCCTTCTGACCAGATAGACTTAATGATGTAAGGGTCAGTCCAATTGGATCTGAACTTGCCCCTAGGGTCATGGATGGGAGCTCGGTTGTCTTTTACACCATATCTCCTTCCTTGAGGTTTCTGGACCTAACCTTTTTATTGAAAGCCCTAGAAATTTGGCGCTGGTAGCCTTGGACATGATACAATGCCTTCAGCCTTCTCTCATCAAACAACATCAATTCCTCAAACCTACTCTATGGCCAGTCTGCCTCTATTATCTGACATTCAACCATAACTCACAGTGAGGGCAATTCAATCTTGATAGGTAGAACAGCTTCCATCCCGTAGACAAGGGAATAGGGAGTTGCCCCTATAGATGTTCGAATTGATGTCCGGTAGCCCTAAAGTGCAAATGGCAGTTTATATGGCCAGTCCATGTAGGTCTTTATCATTTTCTGCAAGATATTCTTGATATTCTTGTTTGCGGCCTCAACGGCTCCAATGGTCTATGGTCTGTACATTGATGACTTATGAAAAGCCACATTATACTTCTCGAGCAGATCTATCACCTCTTCCTTGAAGTGTGAGTCGTTATCTGATATGATCTCATTCAGAACCCCATACCGGCAAATAATGTTGTTTTTGATAAATTTGGCTACATACGATGCCTTTAGCACATCATAGGACTGAGCTTCCACCCATTTTCTAAAATAGTTAATCGCTACTAAGATGAACTCATGCCCGTTTGACCACTTTGGCGTGACCGCACCAATAACGTTGATTCCCCAAACTGAGAAAGGCTATGACGAAGTTATGTTGTAAAGCTTCGACAGTGGGATATTCATGCGATTGGCATGGATTTGACATTTGTGGCACCGCTGTACAAAACCAATGCAATCCTCCCCATAGTTCGCTAGTAATAACCCTGTCTGAAAATCTTCCGAGCTAGCATCACACCATTCATGTGTGCACCACACTCACCCCTATGGATGGCCTCCATAAGGCACTTCAATTGCTCTTCTTCCACACACAGCTTGTGCATTCCCAGGTGGCCTTTCTTGTACAGTTTACCTCCGTAGATGATGAACTGGATGGCCAGACATTGTATTCCCCGTTTTTCTTTGGTATTTTCCCCTGGTGGATATGTCTCCTTCTCCAAGAAGTTCCAAATATTGTAATACTAGGGATTTTTGTCTTGAACTTCATCTATCGAGGCAATGGTCTCATAGGCCGGCATGTATTTCTGCTCGATGATGATTAGACGCATCTTCACTCCTAACGGGATGTCTACCATAGAAGATAGAGTTGCTAGTGTATCAGCGAACCTGGTTGTTCTCTCTTATTATGTGTGTAAATGTTAGTTTTTCAAACCTCGAAATCAGAATGTCCAGGGTCTGATGACAAACCTTCATTTTTTTCCTTTTTGACTTGCCAATCTCTATTTTCTTGAGAAACAACCAAGTTTGAATCCCTAATGACATCCAACCTTATTGCTCCTAGTTCTAGGACAGCTTTTAAACCAGCAATACACATCTCATATTCTGCTTCATTGTTGGACACCTTGAACTGGAGTTTGAAGGCTAAAGGTATATGGGAGTCATCTGGTGCTATCAGTAACACACATATCCTGTAACCATATTGATTAGACGCTCCGTCAAAGTACATCGTCTAAGTTTCCTCCTCAACGTGCAAAATGCCTTCATCTGGGAACAAGTATTCCACCACCTTATCTCCATCTATTGGGTGATATACTAAGAATTCCATTACAGCCCTCCCTTTAATGGACTTGCGCGTAACATACTTAAGATCAAATTCGGAGAAAAGAAGCAGCCAATGAGCTAGCCTACCCGTAAGTGCTGGTTTCTCGAAGAGATATTTGATGGGATCCAATCTCGAAACCAGGATTATAGAGTGAGCTAACAGGTAGTGCCTCAAGTTCCTAGTAGCCCATACCAAGGCTAAGTAAGCTTTCTCAAGGGAAGTGTAGCGAGTCTCGTAGTCTAGCATCTTGTTGCTCAAGTAGTAGATGGCTTTCTCCATCCTATCCTCGGATTCCTGAGCGAGCATGTACCCCATAGTTGTATCTGTTACCGACAAATACAGAATCAGAGGCTTCCCCAGCTCTGGTGGTGTGAACACAGGTAGATTTTAGAGGTATTGCTTGACTTGCTCAAGGGCAAACTGACAGCAATTGTCCCATCGAAACTTTTTCCTTTTCTTCAAAAGACCAAACAATGGTTCACAAGTCAAAGTTAATTTGAAAATAAACTGTCTTATGAATTACACTTTACCTAGAAAAGCTGCGCACCTCTTTTTCAGTCTTTGGTGGTGGCATTTCTAAGATGGCCTTGATCTTAGAAGGATCTACTTCAATTCCCCTCTGTGTAATCAGAAATCCCAGCATTTTCCCTGTTGTTACCCCGAAGGTGCACTTTTGTAGGTTCAACCTCAATCTGTATTCCCTGATTTGTTGAAAGAATTTCTCTAACGCGGTGTAGTGGCCCTCTCATTCTTTAGACTTGACAATCGTGGCATCCACGTACACCTCAACCTCTTTATGGATCATGTCATGTAGAATGGTGGTCGAAACCCTCTGATAAGTAGCTCTAGCATTTTTCAACCCAAATGGCATAACCCGGAAGCAGTAAGTACCCCACAGAGTGGTAAATACGGTCTTTTCTCTATCTTTGGGTGCCATCAAAATTTGGTTATACACGGAAAATCCATCCATAAATGATAGCAATGCATGGCCCACAATGAAGTCTACTAACTCGTCAATATGCGACAGAGGAAAGTCATCCTTTAAACTGGCTCTGTTCAGGTCTCGAAAATCAACACAAACCTAAATTTTGCCATTCTTCTTTGGTACCAGAATGATATTGGCCTATCAGGTCGGATACTTGGATACTAATAAGAATCTTGTATCAATCTGCTTAGTGACCTCTTCCTTGATTTTCAGTGCCCAATCCGAGCGAATACTGCGTAATTTCTATTTAACCGATTGGGCCTCGGGATCGAAAGGGATCCGGTGCTGTACAATCTCAGGATGGATTCTAGGCATGTCTTCATAGGACCACGCGAAAACATCTTTGAAATCTTTAATAAAGCGATTAAACGCTCATATTCCTTTGAAGATAACGTGGACCTGATCTAGACCAGACGTAAATCCTTTTCAGTATCGACATTAATGCCAAAGATTTCATCAGCATAGGGCTTAACATACCTCTCCTCCTCTTAATTAATCAAGTTTTTCAAACCCAGAGGAATTTCTTCCGTTTCGTTTTCATTAAAATTCAGAAAATCTTAGTCAATGCAATAAATAAGCGGCATAGAGAAATACTCAGAATCTCCAGAGTTCTTATTCAAAAGTTCCAGCTCCTCAGTTACAACAGACTCAAAAACAAAAGAAAATGAAGACCTCGACAGGACCTTGGCATTCGGGTTACCACCCCCGGGAATGCTAACCTTAGACTCCTCGGACTGACTTGAATCTGACTCCGACTCTACAGACTCAGTGGAATCAGATTCTGGCTCATCACCCTATTCCGAACTCGAAAGGTACCCTTTCTCCAACTGCTAAGTAAAACGTAGTGCCCCTGATGCATCAAAAGTACCACTGGTCGGGTCTACACCCGGTCCTTCCCCGATCATGGAGACAGTAAAGTTATCCCCCAGGTTCTTTAAGTCAGCTGTCGGATTTATAAGGAGATTGGCTAGTGCTGCCCCAACTTTGGCCTCGCTATTGTCTGAGTCCTCGTCTGTGCTCCGGTTAGCCATGATGTTTGGTTTAATCTTTTCTTTATCACTGTTTGGTAGCTGATGGTCGAAGAAGATCTAGAACCCGGGGACACGTTGTTTCGAGGAATTTACCCAAGGCTCAGGAAAGCCACAAAATGGGAAATTCTCTATTTCTCGAACAAAACAACCATTTAGTGTCACCCAGATTGGCCTGTGGACGAGTTCATATGCTTTCCAGTTTTCTTTGCTTTGGCTTTACCCCTCATTTCTTTCCCCTTTCTAATCCAGTCCTCTTTGGTAGGCACATAGCCTAATCCAAAGGCATGCGGGTTGTACGGAACCTTTGCCAGTGCTGCAACATCTTTTCGTCCATTCTTTCCTAGCCCCATTCTCGGGATGTACTGCAGTTTGTTCATGAAGTAGACAGACTGGGCACTGATGTACATGTCTTCGTCTGTGGCCAAGATTATCTGCACTACTCGGGCTTCAGCTAAAGTGAATCCTGAAAGAAGCACGTCCTCGTCACCATGGTTAATCTCTAACACTGGCGCAGTCACCTCCGGAGGTGGATGAATGGATGAATTTCTAAAAACAATGGCTACCCCTCCCTCATGATACTTCAATATTTGATGGAGGGTAAAGGACACAGCCTTCACGTGATACAACTAAGGCCTCCCTAACAGCAGATTAGAGGTAACCAGTACATCCAGGACATGGAACTCAATCTCTTGCTCCGATGGGCCAATCTAAACTCTCACTTTCACTGTATCCATAACCTCCCTGCTTATGTTATCATATGCCTGTATTACCTGAGCTGTGGGAACAATGTCTACCGGTTTGAGACCAACTGCATAAGCAGTACATGAAGGACAAACATTAATGGTAGAAACGGTGTCTACTAACACCACCGGCACCTACTTCCCTCTGCACTCCACGGATATGTACAATGGCTTGTTGTGGGCCGAGCCTTCCTGTGGCAGCTCTTTGTCGGAGAAAGTGAGCATTGGCTTGGCACCACCTGGAAAGACTAAGTCCACAAGTTGCTCGGACGTAGTATTAAGAGACAATTTAACCTTGTCCATTGCCGATAACACTGCCTGCCAGTGCACTTGGGAAGCCATAAGTAGCCTCCAGATAGAAATATCAGCTTGGATTTTCTGAAGTTGTTTCAGAATTGACTCATCTTCCAATTGTTTTTCTTTCTGTTTCTCGACCTCTCGGTCCTTTGTTGATGGCTCTACTTGATCTAGGTGTGGTGGTTTAAAGTACTGTCCACTTCGAGTGAGATGGTCTATCTCCTCGGCATACCACGTATTATCCGAGGTCCAAGTTCCCTAAGCCTCGTTGATATGGGCCAGATGTAGATCATTATCGTCCCATCACTCGCCATCAGCTGTCACTAAACAATTATTCGTCTCTACCCGGATCATTTTCATATCATAAGTATCCCCCACAAGGTGCCATGCAATTACAGTTTTCAGATTGTCTTCAACTCTTTCTCTCTCAAACTGCATTAGCACAGCTTCTTGTTTGGTATCTACAGTGTTCACAACACCCACTTCTTGGGTCAGGTTTCCCATACATGTGCCCCCTGGCAACTTTTCTTTATTGTTGGTCTTTCCGGCCACTGCAGCTATCTCTGCTTCCTTTCCCTCTGGTTTCATTGCAGTTTCTTTTTCATTGTCTGGCTCATCACTTAGCCATCCGGTATTATAAGTCGACCCGTTCAGATCAAACCACCTAATTTGTACATCTCCCTAATCATGCTCATCAAAGAATTGCAGGTTGTCCAAATCCTCCTCGAGGTCTGCCAAATCATCTAACCCCTGGCTCGATCCGTCTTCTCTAACCACATTAACACTTACTGAGCTTGGTAGTGCCACATCGGGCTTGGTTTGAGTAGTTGGGAAAATATAGCCACTCGGATCATACACGTTGTCGAACAGGGCCCCAGAACACTCTGACAACAGGCTAGTACCCTCCCCCGAGGTCGATCTCCATTTCATTGCTAGTGTCATCACCACAAGCTTAGGTTAAGGTGTGAACGTGTCTATCATGCACAGATCTGTGCCTTCCGGAATGAACAATGTCAGTCTTGGTAGGTGGGAAGAGGTAATATATACACTGGGGTCATGAACGGTGGCCAGTGTATGGATAAGGTTAAGGTTCCGAGGTTGAGGGATTTGATTATGGGCCAATAGTGATTTGGTAGTTGTATTTGGTTTCTGGGGTCGTTGGGGTGGAGCGACAACCTTGTTGTCAATGAGATCCTGAATCTCATGACGTAATCGGAAGCAATGGTCGGTATCATGACCATTCTGCTGGTGAAAAGCACAATACTTTGCAGGGTTGTGCTTGGATGGAAGAGGATCAGGAAGTGGGCGAGGTTCTAAGAGTTTTAGGTGCCTTTTTTTGACTAGCTCCTGGATAGCTTTGGACAGGGTCATGTATAGTTGGTTAAAGGTCCTCTGAGGTCGGGTAGGGTTGGCTGATGTTTGTGGGCCTGTGTTGGCGAAAGGGTTAGCGGTCTTAGTTGCGGTGACAACACTTACATCCAACGGCCTTGCAGCTGTGCTACTACTGATAACATTGGAACTGTGAACAAATAGCCTTTTAGCCAGCTCCTTCTTATCTGTAATGAGTTCCTATTTCATGGCATCCTCGATTTGCACTCCCATTTCATGGAGCTCTAAGAATGTAAATAGAGATAGAACAATCATCTTCTGCAGCAACTTGCCATGCAGATTCCAGACAACCATTCTTATTTGATCCTTTTCTGAAGGTCGAGTGGTCATCATTGAGGCTTTAGCCTTCTATCTTGTCACAAACTCAAAGAATCCTTCCTCGGCTCTTGGCACATCGTCTCGAGATCACGTGTTGTGACCTCGATTTGAGTGTTATAAGAGTACCGTGCCATGAAGGCTTCAGCCATCTCCTCTCAATTCTGCTTTACTGAGTTTTCCAATTTGGCGTACCGGATGGCCGTTATACCAAACATAGTCCGACCAAAGAGGTATAGCTTCTACAACCTAGTCGAACCCATCGGTCGCAAGATGTTTGAAAACAATCGTAAATGAACCATCGAGTCCTCGGAACCGTCAAAGTGGTCAATGCGTGGCATTTTGAACTGCTCTGGTAAGGTGACCACAGATTCAGTGTACGCATTCTTTATGTCTAGAATGGAATTGACCCTTTGCGCTCTTTTGAACAATTTCTCCAATTTGTTGACCTTGAGTGCTATTGGATCAACCTCGAACTCAAACGGGGCCTCAGTTTGATAAACCGAGGTTTTGAAAGCTTGTGCCGGGATAGTTTCTAGTGGGATCGAAAAAGCCAGATTACCTTGATTTTTTGGATCTGGAGCAGTGGCAGTATTAGCAGTGGCATCGGGCACAGGGATAACTGTGGTGGGTGCATGGGACATCAAGGTCGCAGCCGGCTGCAGTTGTTGTTACCTGGTATGATCTCGGCCTGACGAGTCGCAATTTTGGCTTGGCGAGACGCGTCATGCTAGTTTGTTGTAACTGGAGTATCAGTTTTTCCATATTGGCCAGAGGACATTGTGTCATTTGAGCAGGTGACTGTACTTGAACCGGAATGGAAGTGGATGACTGTTCTCGAATTGGACTAAACACGGGTGAGTTGAGAGGTGTTTGCTGTAAAAACTGGACAGGCGAATTATGCCTGATTCTTCTTTGTCTTGGAACTGGCAAGAGTGAGGTAAACACGGGCTATCCCCGAACAAGATCCTCGGCTTTGCAAAGTCTTCCGACTCAGGTCCAGAGTTGTAACGACCCAGAAATTCTTTCCTTCGCTCGAGCGGAGGAGTGGCCACTCGAGCGGACTTTTGGAGTTTTCAGCAATTTTTCAGACGGCCTGAGATTCTGGGAGTTGTGATTCTCCGCCGAAGGGAGTTTACGCCGAGCGACTTTGTTGTTAGTCCGAGCGCCGAGCAAGGTTGGGCGCTCGAGCGGGTCGCCTGGTTAAGTTTAATTCTGAAGCATGTAGGCTCATTTTTGATGTTCTTCTTAGTGTATTTGAAATGTTCTTACCTTATTTTGGGATATTGATTGAGATGATAAGATGATGGTAAAGTAAGATTGGACTAAAAACCTTAATTGGAATAATTCGTTTACGACCAACCGTCACTCATTTGCCCTTTTCTTTTTCCCCACTTTGAATATGAATGTGAGGTTAGAACCATTGGAAAGCTTGTTTCCGGGGCTTCAATTTGAACACAAGAACGACCTAAAACGGAGTCCGGATGGGAGAGTTACACCTATTTGAAGTTTTGGAATCTGTGCTGAAACAGGTCCGCCCGAGCGGAAAACAGTCCGCTCGAGCGGGAATTACGGGACAGCAGCTTTAAGAACGGGATTTTTGGATCATTTCATAGATTTTCTTCAACCCTCTTCTTTCCTCTTTGACTTAGTTCGAAACCCTAACTCTCAAACCTTTGATTTCCCCCATTTTTTTATCGACAATCCACTATGGTTTTGGCATGTAGGATGGAGAACTAAGGTGGATCAACGTTTTTACCCGATTAGAATTTGGATTGGTGGAAGTTTCTTCTCAAGCTCACCCCTTTGCTTGATTATGGAGGTAAGACTCTTTAATATTTACATTCATAGATAGGTTGGAGGTGTCTTCATATATAATAGTGCAAGTTTTCATTTATGTTATGTATATAGAAGAAATTATGAGATTTTGAGAAATTGGGGTTTGAACATTGGGGGTTTTATGGTTTGAAGATGTTGGGAGTTGATTGATGGGTTAAAGTGATGGAGTATGATCCTTAGATGTATAATCAAGGAGGAAATTGGGATGTATGATCTTGGTATGAGAAGTATGAATTTTTATGGAAAACTTTATGTTCTTGAAAACCCTAGGTTAATTTGTGATGTTAAATAATGACTTTGCTCAAATTGAAATAGAATCATGGAATTGGTGGGTTGAATTATATGTAAACAAGTTTAATTGGATTTCTAAGATGTTTTGAAATAATGTTAAAAATTTACGAATGAACCTTATTATGGGTATTGTAAATCATGGTAAAATGAGAAAGGAAATTAGGGGGGAAATGATTTAAAGAATTAATGTGTGACTTCATATGTGTGTAGGACACGCTTCGGAAGGACTAAATGCTTCACCAATGCACTGTGAGTAATAGTACGAAGATGTATAGTTTACTTATCATTGATAATTATTATCACTAACACTTTATTTCTTGTAAGTGTTACACGAACATGTTACATGAATATTTATGATGATTGAAAGTCAATGTGAACATTGGAAGATTGGCCTACATCGGTATGACTTTGCAATGACTCTGTCCTGTTAATAACGAATAATAATTCTCTATTATCTATAAGTAAACTACGTCGTTTTAGTGCATAAATGGAATCATGTTCATCTTTAAGTCAAGTATATGTCTCGTTAAGAACCTATGACATGCTTGTAAGTGTTTAACATTATTATGTGATCCTCATAAGGATGTGGAGTATTCTATCTTTGACAAGTATGTTCTATTTCAAGTATGGTTCTAAGTATATACAAGTTCATGTATGTTACAAGCTTAAGTATGGTACAAGTTTACATATGCTATGTAAATGTTATGCAATCATGTTAAATGTTATGGCTAATGTAAATGTACAAAATGATGAGAAGAACAACACCACGATCATATAATGTGAAACAAAGTGCTGTACGGAACTAAGTGCTACAGTGTGAGCTACCTCTAGAATCCGTGCGAAGTAAGGCACGGAACTAAGTGCTACATTGTGAGACACCTCTAGGATCCGTGCGAGTTACCTCTTGAATTCATCTAAGGGCCTTAGTGCCAATATGTTTCAAGGGCCTTAGTGCCAATATGTTACAAGGGCTTCATGCCACTTTCAAGGGCCTTGTGCCATATGTTTTAGTGCCAATATGTTACAAGGGCTTCATGCCACTTTCAAGGGCTTTTATGCCACTATGTTTCAAGGGCTTTATGCCAACATGTTAAAAGTTTAATGCTATGATATTCAAGGGCTTAAAGCCATTATACTTCAAGATATTATGTTTCATGTTATTATATTTCAAGACCGGGCCTAAGGTCGTTATGAACTTAGTACAGAATCAGACTAACTATGTTAACTTTGCAATTTCACACGCATTGATATATTATGTTTCCAATGAAGTATTGTTTTGTTTATGTACTATCACTCACTGAGCCTGGCTTACTTGGTGTTATGTCTGTTCTGTAGGTGACCACCTTGGAGGTCAGTCTTAACCCTTGATGCTCGCCTTTCATTTGTCAACCTCAGTGTGTCCAGGCACCCAGACCAAGCCCATGCATTTCTGTAAAGTTTTATTAAATTTTTAGTTAACTGTCTATTTAAGTGAAAATGTATGTATATGATGTTTAATTATATGCTCAGTAAAGGGGCTGAGTACGTGTATGCGATCCTGGCATGTTAGTATTAGCTCAATGGATGTTATTCTATGTATTTTATCTTCTTAAATGCTTTCGTTCAGGCCCCGTATGATATATATATAAAACAGGTTTAGTGTCCATTTCTGAATAGGTCATGCCCAAACTTTTAGGGGCGGGTTTGGGGCGTGACAAGAGTACTTGGGGGGTATCCGAACCTTTTGAAGCTATGGTTTTAAACTACCTAGCAAAATAAATAAAGCAAACAAGCAACAATCAAAAACCACACAACACCTTAGCTAAGATGTTATCAACACAAACATGATCAAATCTGTAAGACTGTACTCCACACTGAATTCTGCCCCAAAACAGATACCAACTGTGCAACTGATATGCACATTTCTGTACAATTTCACTGTAAAGCACATACCAGTTAAGAGAGAGTCAAAACACCCCCTATGAGGGGGATAGGGTTACCCTGTCCTAGTTTCGTCAAAAACAGCGGTAGTGCAGATCCAAGGGTTGTGTTCCCATTATGGCATAGCCCACGACCAGTTAGCCTTTTAGAAAGCTTTTGGACAAGCCTCTGGCAAACCGTCCAGGAAAACACAGTGACTTAAGAGCACCAATGCAAATGCAATGCAAAGAACATATAAGTGTAGATAAAAATTCACATCATGAATTTCAAGTCAAGTTCTCTAATTCCCCAGCAGAGTCGCCAGAAACTGTGGCCCGGCCTTTCATGCTCCTTTCGGAGACGACTAGCCCCACAGTTTGGACTCCCGTGATTCTGAATCTGATCTCACAAGTGCAATGTGAAATAAACAAACATCAAAGAGTCCAAATCCGACAAATCTTTTGGAAAATCAATTTTGAATCAAAATGCCAAAAATGGACTGTTTTGCTAGATACAGAGTCACCACCTAAATATTTTTAGAAAATTTAGGAAACCCGAGACTCGTGCCAAAGGCCACTTATCCGTCATCACCAAATTGTCTTGGCTCGGGAACTTAGATACGAGAGGGGAATGTTATGGATTGAGCACCCCACTAGCCCGATCAAAGATCGGCCTCTACTAATCATGATGTGATTCTTATCTACATTATATGCTCTTGTTCTGATTATTAGACTAACTTTACTATGTGTTGCACACAAGTATAGACTAATTTGTAAAAATTGAAACACTTGATTTCAAGTTTGTTTTTGAAAATTGTTTCGAATATGTTTTACTTGAAAAAGTGAAATCATATGTACTTCGATCAAACGATTCCAATTCAAGCAGTTAGCCTTCATCCACAGGCATTCAAACAATTTATCACTTAAGCAATTAGTCTCATGGTAATCATGCTTATCATGCAACGACAACACTTATGCAACGTGTTAAAGCACTAAAACTTACCCCAATTCTCGAGGTGAGCCAAAAGAGCAACTAGTTAGAAAAATGCATGGTTCTAACTGATGCAATGTGACTAATACAACAAATGCAATAATGCAATTAATAGGCTCGGTTACTAATTATGACATATGAATCAAGTTCATAGCATGCAGTTTAAAACACGTATTCAACGAAGTAATAAACGATAATGCTTGTTAGAATGATGAACTGAGCCTTGATTCATGCAAGAAAAATGGATGCAAGCATGGAAGATGCTAAAAGAAACATGATGTTCTAAGCTATCCATCGTAAGCAAGTAAATAAAAGGGAGAAAGACGTGGGGTTGGAAGACATACACATTATTACATATTTGCCCTTGCACTGGAGGGTCCGCATAAATGAATTAGCTAAGCTACTTAACTAATTATTACAAACCACGAATTAACTAACTATTCTACCTAATTAATTAAATACAACGCAAAACTAACTAGTTATTCTAACTAAACTAATTACATATTACAAGTCCACAAGTCAACGGGACTCCAGAATTACGGGAAATGCTTATGCATGCACATGATTTGCTTCCCTCGAGAATGCTTTTGCACTATTTTTTTGAACCTCAGCCTTTGCTCTGCTCTGAAATGAAATTGGTACTGCCTGCCTAAAAGAAGTGGCCGGCAGGCCAGAAATGCTGGCCGGCCACCCACTAATGGTGGTCTGCTGCCCAATAAAGGTGGCCTGCGGGCTACTAATGGTGGGTTTCTCCTGCTGCAACAGATAACAAACAGAGCATTCTCAGGGGATGTTTGTCCACCCTACCTCTCCTTATCATCAAATAGCCCAAATGAGGGGTAGGCTCGATTCCCAAGCCATCAATTTGCGCAAGTTCTTTGCGTGATGACTTATGAATCAAGGGATACAATTTCAATGATTGCACAGTGAAAGACTCCTAAACCTTGTCCCTATTATGATATGGATCAAGGGAGGTGTTCGACATTGATTCTTGAACCGTTTACATCACTTAACAAGTATGAAACGACTCAAGACTCAAAACCATCCGACTGAACCCAAATCATTTTATTATCTTGCTCTATTTTTAAACCATTGATTTTCCTTTTTAAATTACATTCCATTCACTAGTCAATTAAGTCCACTAATGGAGGGAAGTTTCAAACAAAGGGTTGTTTTGGGCATAAGAGAGATGTCATGTCGTTGGTAACGAACCCCTAAAGAGATTAAACCATTAAGCACAATATCACCCTTCAAGCTTAAAAAACACTCATTTTGAAGCAACTCTCAAAACAAAGAGAAAAATTCAAGAAAAGAAGGAGGATGACAGGTGATTAGAGGTGAACACAAGTATGGAAAGTAAGAAATAAATGCAATCAACTCGAATAGGTTGGTGACTAAGGCCTAAACCACCAAGCCTATGAGGACCATTACACTACAAGCATGCAATACAAAGCATAAATGACATGAATGGCCAAAAACAATCCTAAAAAAAAACAAAATAAGTGTTGGAATTAATACAAAAATAGCTAAAACAACAAGCTAAAATATTAAGGAATTAAAACTAATACACAAGCACAAGGAAGGGAGGCTAACCCCTCCACTTTTGGGACTTCAAAACATGGTTTTTAGCCTCTAAAAAACTTTGAAATTCAATGGTAAAAAACTCAAAAAAAAGATATTGAAAAGGTGGGAAACACAAGGGTAAAAGCCTAGGGAACAAAGCACAAAGAAGGGTGCTCCACCCCTCTACCTTTAATGGCTTTAAATCACAAGTTTCAGCCCACCAAAACAGGTGGAAAACAACTCAAAAATAACAAGAAAAGATGAGAAATAGATGGTATAAAAAAATTAGAATTTATACCTCTTGAAGAGGAATGATCCATTGAATTCCCAAACCACTAATTTCACACTCTCAAGTTGTAAAATGTAAGCTTAAGCACCTCAGCAAGGATCCCTCAAGGTTTGGTTTAGAGTATCTAAGCAAAGGTTATATAAGTTGCAAGGAAAAGAGAGAAATGTAGAGAGAGAAATATTTTCCAAAATTTTTGCTTTCCAAAATTTTTCTAACCCTAAAAATATGAGAGGGAGTCATCTATATATATAAATATATGAGATTATCTCAGAAATATCCATACAAACATAGCTAATGTAGTGCTGTATCTGTGGAGACAGCTGGCACAGTTGGCAAAAAGATCTGAAATTTACATAAGTGGGCGGCAGACCACACTAGTGGTGGGTCTGCAGGTCCCTGGATGCCCAGGCCTGAAAAACTACTATTTTGGTCCAAAACAAGGTACAAGATTTGTAGGTTCAAAACTGAGGTTTTCTGCTGAGGAAATCAAACATTTGACAAGCATACACATTCATCATTGAGTGATCAATCAGTGACGTCCAAGTCTTAAGTGCAGTAAAAAATGGGGTGTCTGTACCAGCTAGCCTTTTGGCAAACTTTTTAAGCAAGTCGTCCAGGAATAGTAGATGGAAAACACAGTAACTTATGAGTACCATGCAAATGCAATGCAAACAACATATATATGTAAATAAAATTTCACATCATGAAATTCAAATCAAGTTCTCTAATTCCCCAGCAGAGTTGCCAAAAATTGTGGCTTGCTTTTCGTGCTCTTCGGAGGGTTTTAATCTCCTCGAATATGATGGCCCTACAGTTCGGACTCCCGTGGTTCTGAATCTGATTTCACAAGTGCAATGTGAAACAGTGAAAACACAAAATAGTCCAAATCCGGCAACTTTTTTGAAAAATCAATTTTCAATTAAAAATGCCAAAAATGGACTACATTGCTAGATTTCAGAGTCGCCACCTAAATATTTTTAAAAAATTTAAGAAACCCGTGACTCGTGCCAAAGACCACTTGTTCGTCAGAACCAAAGTGTCTCGGCTCGAGAAGTTAGGTATGAGAGGGGAAGGTCATGAATTGAGCACCTCACTCACCCGATCAAAGATCGGCCTCTATTAACCATGATGTGATTCTTATGTACACAATATGCTCTTGTTCTATTTTATTATGCTATCTTTACTATGTGATGCATACAAGTATAGACTAATTCGCTTACTTTGGAAAGTTTGGATTTCATGTTTGCTTTGAAAAGAGTTTTTGATATGTGTTACTTGAAAAAGTGAGCTCATATGTACATTAATCAAATCATCCCAATTTAGGCAAAAAGGCCTTCATCCACAGGCATTCAAGAGGTATATCAACTAAGCATTTAGCCTCATGGTAAACATGTTCGATATGACAACACGAACATACAATGTAACATTCTAAAACACAAAATGCTCACCTAGTACTCCGAGGCAAGCCAAACAAAGCAAAATAATTAGAAAACATGCATGCACCTAAATAATGCGATATGACTAATGCGACGCAATACAATCATGCAATTAATAGGCTTGGCTATTTAGCATGGTATATGAACCAATTCAAGGCATGCGATAAATCATGTATTCAAGTAATGAATTTGAAATGGACATTGGTTAGTGTGATGAGCCGAATCCTAATGCATGCAACGAGTGTATGCAAACATCATGGGAATGCTAAGTAAATATGATGCTCTACACTACCATTATAAGCAGGTAAATAAAAGGAGAAAGAAAAGGGGTTGGAAGACATACACTATTATTACATATTAGCCTTCATGCGAGAGGGTCCGAATGAATGTCTAAATGTCCATATTAAAAGCTAACTATTACAACACCAAACAAATAAATTGAACTAAACTAACTACTTATTACATATTTGAATGAATTCTAAATTAACTATCTATCTAACTCTAGTACAACAAGGGAATTATGACGATACTAATCATAATAACAATACACCAATGAAAGTGCAACAACACTAATATTTACAACAATGATAATTATAATGATAATATTAATACAATCAACAATAAGGCACAATGATCGCATACACAGCGTCCAGAAGCTGCTCTATCTGCCCAGACTGCTCTGCTTCACCCTCAGCCACTGCCCTATGTTTCTGCCAAAAAGGTCTCTGCTTACCAAACATTGGAGGCCGGCCGACCCCCAAATAGGGCTGGTCATGCCCTAATCTCATACCAAAAATCTATTTTTGTGCTCTGAGGTGAAAACAGTACAGACAGAGCCTTTCTAGGCCTTGTTTGTCCCTTCTGCTCTCCTTTATCATGAAGCTTAAAAGAAGAGTGAACTCGGGTCCGAAATCATCAACGAGCACAAGTTGATGGCTTAAAGATTTCGAACACGATTTGGACAAGAATTTGATAAATGCAATGAAAGATAACCACCCCTCCCTTCTATCATGAAGTTACTCAAGGTGGAAGATAGACACACCTCAAGTCTTATCAAAATATCATGAATTGATAAGTGACGATTCTTGAAGCGATGGACTCGACATAATGTCCAGCCGAATCCAACCCAATTTTACGCATTTTCTTTATGTCGGTTTCATTGATTTTAATGTCAATTTTATTAGTCATTTCCATTCTTTACTCAATTTGTCCAAAGTGATAGTAAAGTCCACTAAATAAGAAGAAATGTCAAACGTGAAGTGATCTTTAGCATGAAAGGGAGAGACTACGCCTTGACGATGAACCTCCGTAGAGATTAAACCATTAAGCATGGGTCTCTTTTTCATACCTTGAATAACAATCAATCGCTTGAAAAACTCTCAAACAAAAGAAAAGAAGAAAGAAGGGAGAGCGCAAAAATGATTATGCGAAGTTGATTATTAGAATGAGACTCTTTATAAGAAAACTAAGTACAACAAAGCTATCAACTCGAATGACTCGATATCTAAGGCTTAAACAACCGAAGCCATGAGGAGTTACAATATAACAAGCAAAACATTCAAACCATAAACTAATTAAATGAATTAAACAACTCCTAAAACCAAAAAAACAGTGACAAAACAGCCCCAAAAACAAGCTGAAAATAGTTTGAAAAGCTAGAAAAAGTAAGCAAAGATTAAAGAGAACAAAGCTAGTAAGCAAGTCTAAGGAAAGGTGGCTAACCCCTCCAATTTTTACAACTTCAAATCACATGTTTTAGCCTCTGAAAGTAGCCCAAAAACAGTGACTAAAATCATGTCAAAAGAGCACAAAAGATAGGAAAAACAAAGAGATACAAAACTAGTAAGCAAGACTAAGAAGGGGGTGGCTAACCCTTCCACTTTTGGAACTTTTAAATTACATTTTTTACCTTTTCAAACTCTGAAAATCAGTATATAAAGACAAGAAAAATAGAGGAAAATAGTAGAAGAAGATTAAAGAAGAATGTGCAAAATGATACCTTTTGAAAAGAGAGGTAAGCTCTTAGTTAACAAACTTGATTCCAACAACCTTAAGTTTCTAAAATTAGCTTTGAAAGTTCAACAAAAAGGTTCAAGAACAAGCTCTAATGGTGTATGTATTGTGTATGGTGTATGTCTAGCTAAAAAAGGTTTGAAGGTGAAAAAAGGTATTGAAGATGGAGGGAGATCTTTTTAGCTCTTCAAAGCTTTTGAAAAATTTGCTAACCTTTAATTCTAAATGCTGGGGGCCTATTTATAGAATTTGTGCCAATTTGGTCAAAAATATCTTCAAAAAACAACAGCTAGCGAATTCTCACCAGCTATCCTGTTTGTCGCTATTGAGAGCCGGTTGGGCCCCAAAGCACACGGCCAGGCCTAAAAGGGACAAAATAACTATTTTTCATTGAAACCCGGCTGGGTCCAAAAATCTGCATTTCAAACCCAATTTCAAACGGGCATATCTCCCTCATCCGGACTCGATTTTAGGTGATTCTTGAGCCTAAATTGAAGCCCCAAAATTCTAATTTCCAATGATGGTGGTCTTACATCTAAATTCTAAGTGTATAAAGAGATATGCCTATTTTAGTGAAGACTGCTTATTTCTTTCTTAACGGTTTGATACTCAACCTTTTCCCCAACTAGTTTTCTTCCATCTCCTCCTATTTCCTTGAACTCCAAACCTATAACTAAGATGTTTTTAAATATTTTTTAAAGAGTTTACCTCCTTTCCGTTTATTTCTACTTTGTCCTTACTCGGTTTACCCAAAAATATAATATTTTAAACGAAATGCGAGCCTCAGAACATTGTAGAAGCATTTTGAAAGGAGGGTTTTAAGGTCTAAAATAGTTTGGCCAAAATGGGGCGTAAGGTTTGGGATTAGAGCTTGAAACCAAATTCTTCGCTGAGAATTCAAAAAATTATACAGTGTAACTTTCATCATCGGGTGTTCAGAATGAAGCGCCCAAGTCTTAAGATCGGTCAAAAATGGAATGTCTACAGGTCATATCACCTTCCTATATTTTATTCATTTTTTCATAATATGCTAAAAAATAAAATTATAAGCCACTTGTCAAAACAACTAAAAATTTTAAATTTTGGGTCATAAGATTTTTTATTTTTATGCCGGCGGTTACCAACATGACATTTCTTTTATGTTAAAAAGTTGATGAAGTTGGTTTCGGAGGTGAATTGATAAAATATTACAAAAGTTATGGATAGAAACTTAAAAGTAATATTTTAATGATTAAAATGAAAAATTATTAAAACTTAATGGGGGTTAAGTGTAAGTTAATTATTTTAAACTACGTGACTATTAATTTGTTTATATATATATATATATAATTTGGATTGAAATTGATTTAGAAATACATTTTTTTTTTCAAATAATAGGGGTTAAAGTAAATTTTTTTTTTAAAGATTAAAGTGAAAAAATATGAAACTTAAAAAAGATAGGAAAATGTGTGATTTATTGATTTAAATAAAAGTAAGATTAAAATTACAATAAATGTCACGACCTGCTCCTTGTATCCAAGGGTTAAGTATCGTAATGGCCAGTAATTGAAGTTACATCCAGCCAATTCTTAAACAAATTAATAAATATGAGCGGAAATAATATTTAAGTGAGAGTACCAAAATAATCATTGAAACTTCTATTTATAAGAAAATTTATTGACCAAAAAGGCCGATATTTACATATGAAAAATAGCATTATAAATACTATAAAGTGCAATGTGTGTCTATTCCGTAACCCTGCTTCTAAAACTCTCAAAAAGTTATTTTTTGAATTGCATTAATTCCTGAAAATTAGTAAACATCCATAAACACATGGCGGAGTAAGAAATATTATACTAAGAGCATAAAGGCATGAAATTCACCATGGATAATTATTGACTAAACAAAGCTTGATATTAAAATGCAGAGCATATAATACAAAGATCATTTGGCATATAATACAGAAATCATATAAACAAAATAATCATAACCGCGGTATAGAACGGAACAAAACAGATGTATGGACTCAAGAGGTAGTTCGTACGAACTCTAGAGGTGGTTCCCACCATAGTGTAGCACTTAGCTCCATACAGTACTTTGCTCCACACCAAAAATCATAACCAGGATATAGAACAGAACAGGACAGATGTATGGACTCACGAGGTGGCTCGTACGAACTCTAAAGGTGGCTCCCACAATAGTGTAGCACTTAGTTCCGTACAACACTTTGCTCCATACCAGAAATCAGAGTGTTAGTGGATGCATGACAGAGAGAGGGTCACAAAGTGACTAATCAGAGGGCTAATGGTTATTTAAGTCCCCCAAGGCATGGAACCTCCGTGGTGGTACTTATAAAATAATTACTCGAAACACATTTTAATAAACAGTTATATCCATAGATTTTCCTTAGTACATCAAATAAGGTTCATAAATAAATAACATAATTAAAAATGTTAATATAATAGATAAAATATAATATACGTAAAATAAATTATGGTAACTCAAAACATATATAAAATATATTATGGTGACTCAAGGTATAATATAACTCACTTTAATGTTAACTCTAACTTTTACCTTTCGTTCACTGCTACTCACTAGATGCTCTAAATTCACTGCTGAAAATTAGACTTTTGGAAGTGTTTAAAAAATGCCGCTATAGTTATAAAAAACGCCGCTAATTCTTTTTGTGACGTTTAGTACCAAACGCCGAAGATGCGGTCGTCGCTGTAGCTTTACGACGCTTTAAAAGTGTCGCTATATTAGTATAGGCGGCATTTTTAAAAAATTCCGCTAAATGTACTGCATATTGGTATAATGACATCACGCCATATTTAGCGACGTTTTAAAAACGTCGTGATAGCTCTTTTTTAAAAAAAAAATATAACCGTTACACATACTATAGTGGCGTTTCAAAACGCCGTTATAGCTTCAATTTTTTTTTCCTTGAAATTGTGCTACTTCTCTGAGATTTAACTAAAAAAATATACCTGTAGGCTATAATAAAACTAAAAAATAGGAATAATATGGATAAAAGTTTGCTACTATTTCAATATATTGAGTAAAATTAGGCAAGCATTACATAATTATTTTAAACCAAAATAACAAATTCAACAAGACAAGCAAAAAAATATAGCACAATAATAAGCAAATAAAAATTTAACAATAAAAACAATGAAATGCTTGGGAGTTCACAAAGGAAATATCATCCAACAGGCCCAACTAGAGCTGTTGGAAAGTGCTTATAGCTTATGCCTAAACAACTTATAGCTTATAACTATGAACATAAGCTGATTTTTGACTTATAAATTAAGCATCTCCTGCCCCACTCAAAGAATAAGCTGATTTCTGACTTCCAAAAAGCTATAAGCTATAAGCTATAAGCTAAACCAAACACATCAAAATAGCTTAAATTAAGTTAAAAGCTGAAATAAGCAGCTTTTAAGCTGCACCAAACAGGCACAAAGGCAATATCATCCAAAAGATCTAGGTTGCTTGGGAGTTCTATGAGCTCTCCTTCACATCTGATAACAAAGAAAAAAAAAAAAAAAGAGTCAACAAGTAGTTACATTCTGCGTCATTGGCATTAATAAATAGAAAACTGGAAAATAAATTCTTCATCAATCAAAAGAGAAACAATACAAACATGCCAAAATGAGAGCTGTATTCATTGCTTCTTACCTTTTCACCTAAAACGAGTAGAGGAGATTCTTGCTTAGCCTACTAATGCAATCAATTAAACCAACTTCTGCACCGTATTAACTGTAAAAGAACATATAATAATACCAAAGTGAAGGTAAGAAGACAGCATGAGCAAAAACTAATCATACATGGTATGGGTTTAAGGCTGTGTGATCAATCCACTAAAGGGAAAATTATGATTTCGGGATGCAATGATCTGGCAAAATAGAATATCGCTAACCTTGAGGCTTTGGGATTAGCATGTTGATGAAAATTACTTGTGTTGGAGTACATATGGTGTCAACCGGTACATCATGGATTAATAGCTTCTCAACTGGAATATCATCTACCAATTGTTGGTCATGCACTGCAAGTGCAGTTCAGAGGCAAATTTAACACAATCTAGAAAGATGCATACTTTTTCAATTATTCAAAAAGATTGCAATGTCGTAACAGTTCAAAAATATAAAATTAGAAAAAGGGATGAAGTGGACAAGATGGATGAGAACAGGATGGCCAGATGCATCTATTTAGTGGCATACAAATTACAATCATTCAACACACAATTACGTTTTTTTCATGCTATCAAAATGACCCTTCTCAAAAGCATACTGCAAAAACAAGTGGTCTTAAGTTATATCACTCACTGTGTTTTCTTAGCATGCGTTACAATTGCTGCTTCAGACACAGATCCTAAAATCCCAAATTACAATTTTTAATTTTTTTTTTCACACTTTCCAACAAAGACATTGCCACCATTCACAATTATCAAACTGAAGGTAATTCAATGTCCCATTATATTGCCTCAAAAGTGGAAAAGATATGCAAATGCAGGTAAATAACATGGTTCCAGTTTTTTTTTTCTTTCTTTCTTTCTTTTTTCTCATAGTTGAGCTGGAGAACATTTGAAGGAGAAAACAAGAATGTTCAAATCTTGAATCTCCCATTTTCTAGTTGCTCAAATATGGAGAAGCAAGCAACAACATGTGAGGGAATCAACATACACGATGAAAGGGCCCTATCTCTAGTAACATAAAATCCTTTTCTAGGGCATGTTTGTGCTAACAGTTACATATATACATATATAGTCATAGAGCAATGAAAGTGCAACCATAATAAATACTTTGGAGTTGAAGTTGTATACTATAGCTTTTGATAAGAAAGTAAACACATTGGAAAGATTGGAGATTTAAAGCTCACACAGAAGCAGCTTTTATGAAAGTTTACAACAGAGTGTGTCCATCTACATGTGCAAGTGTTCTAGTGGGAAGTTTTCGAGTCCATCAAACTTTAAAAGGATTTTAAGCAGATTGCCAAATCTATTTTCAACTCAATTCTCAAATAGTAATTTGGTTAAATGCCAAATCATTCCAAAATTAAACATCTAATCCAGGTTGTTCGACTAATAAGAAGAGATCTACTGCATGTACCATGCAAGACCATCTTGTCCTACATAAATCGAACATCTCTAACAACTAATAGTTATATGGTAAAACTAAGATTAAAAAATTCATTGCTGATGCTATGCAAGTTTGACTAAAGAACTCGAGAAGTCGAGCCATTGCTAAATTTGAGTTGAATCACGAAATTATACCATTTTAAACATGACATGTCAAGAATCAATGCTACCTTTCTACCACTACTAAAATCAACAAAGTGAAGATGTAGTTCAAGCTACTCAATGGCAAGAATCAATAGAATAAAATTAAAATCCACGGATCTATATGCATGACAAAATATGTAATATTTTCGTAATGAATATAAGTAACATTAAAAAAAATTTGAAGTCAATAAAAAAGTAGCATAAAATAAAAATAAGAAGGAACAAATTTCTATGATGTCAAAGACTATGCCCTGCCCTCTTTTATATTAATAGAATGAATGAAAATTAATCGACTTAGGCATTTAAAATATGGATAGTTTTTTTCTTTTCCTTAATGTAAGAGTGGATTACGCAGTTATAAATCATTACACATGCACACACACACACACAAAAAAAAAGTATCACATCTAGGTAACAAATTAACTTTTATCTGCGTAGCATTGAACTATGTTGAACCACACCACATCCCATTAGTCAAGGATGATCTTAATTGTTGCTTACACAATAGAATCAAACATTTAATTTTTTCAATGAGCATCACATCTAGGTAACAAAATGCAGGGATATATAGGGGATATATATTACCAGATGGAAGACAAAAACTTAAGTAGGTCAGATTTTGAAGCTCAACACGTACACCAGACTCAACAAAGATCCAACAAATTACCTAAAACTGAACTAGTTATCTGCAAAAACAGTACCAAGATGAGAGGTGAATACAGAGAAATCAATATTTGAAATACCCAGATGAATGTAACAATAATACAAGTTGACAGTGAAGCAAATAAGGCATGACAAAAGGTTGGTGTAGAGCAAATCTCTAAAGGCATTGAATAGATTAACTATCACTATTTCAGACAAATGTGATCCCAATGGCAGAAGCTGTGGTTTCAGTTGCTGTGATGAAGAATGATGAGCTAAAATTGCAAGGAAGAGGTTCAGAAACTCACTTGTGTTTCTTGAATAAAACTTCTAGAACCAACATAGTTCTAAGTGGTGTTTGCATTAATCATAACTGCAAAAGCAATGCAAACATCCATATTTGGGAAACTCTACTAAGCAAAATGAATTGAATTAAACAAAGTAAAAAATACAAAAGGTAAGGTAAACTTCCTCTTAAAACAAAATGACTGCATTACCTTCAATATCATCAGTCAACGCCTCAGCTTCTCCATAGCTATAATTGCTCACTTGGTTGGTATGCATTTCAAACTGATCATCTTTACTACTATTCACCTTGCTCTCTTTACCACCACCAGTCTCAAATTCACATCCATTTTTCAAACCTTGGTCCTCATCCTCTACAGGAACTTTCAACTCCACGCATTCACACCTGAGACACATAATTAATTTACATGAAAACAAGGTCACTGCAATTTGATCTCTCCGCAATTTGAACTCCCGTGGACAAAAACACAACTCTCTCTCTATCTCTCTCGTTCTTTCTCTCTTCAAGCATTTTTTTGTTCAGTAGCAGAAACAAGAACAAATATATAAATATACAAATCTTGGATATGTGGATATACATATATATATAGAGAGAGAGAGAGAGAAAGAGAGAGAGAGAGAACAGAAACATAAAACTTGACCATTGTTGTTGGTGAGATTTATAGAATTCAAGAAACAAAGAGGGAAAATCAAGAACACTACAGCCTCTTCTTCAACACTTTCTCTCTCACACACACACACACAAACATATACAGAAGTTGATGAAAAGAGGTTTTTACTGAAAACAGAAGGATTCGAAGGAGCTTACTAACATATCTAATTCGAAACCCCCATATTTGGATCAGGTGTTCTTTGAAACATTCAGATCTGGCTTTAATTAGTTCGAAATCCTTCAGATCTTGTCTCTTGTTCTTTTTTTCAACGAGCACCACCACCGTCATCCTTTTCCACCACTGTAGCTGTCGATCTGAGGCGATAATAAGAAGACAGCAGTGGCGGTGAGTGTAGATGAGATCGGCAGAGGAGCGAGCGAGAGAGAGAGAGAGATGAGTCTGGTGACAAAGGAGAGTGAAAATGAGCGAGAGAGAAAAAAAAAATGAAATCGAAATCAAAATCACTGAGCTAGATGCAGATCGACTTGATGCAGATAGGTTTACCTCTCAGTGATTTCTATGTGAATGGAATGGGTAAACAAATTAAATCACCGAGCTGATTCCAATCAATTCTTATTTTGAAATCACTCTGAGATTTAAGGGATCACCAAGCTGAAGCGAGAGATTTGAGGCATCTTCTTTACGGAGACTGAAGAGTAAAGAATGAGAGTCTCAAGAGGGAGGGAGAGGGTGTAAGAGATTGTAACACATTTGGAGGCGTTTTCTATTAGTTAAACGGTGCTGTTTTGATTAGCACAAAAGGCGACGTTTAAAAACGCCGTTAAATATTAAAAAAGACGACGTTTAAGAAAACGCCATTATATAAACGCCGTTAAAACAAACATTTCCTGTAGTGATTAAACTTAACTCAAAGTTTTATATATATAAAAAATTAAAAACCAAAGAGGATTAGAGAGCTTGGGGGGATGCATAGGTGATTGACATATATATATATATAGTAAATCGTAGCGTGGACGGCAAGAGCCTTGAGCAGCAAGAGACTTTGGGAGGCAAGTCTTTTGCTGTATAGAAAATGTTATATTTTAGTGTATTTTAGTTTAGAAAAAATATAAAGAAAAATATAATAAAAATATCATTATACTCAAAAAATAATTTTGAATAATAATATAAAGTTAAAATTATTTTTTTGAAATCATTTATAATTAAATAATATTAATATAAAGTTAAAATTATTTTTTTGAAATCATTTATAATTAAATAATATTAATATCAATTTAAGAGACAACTTAAATTTTCGGATTTTTACAATAAAAATATAAAGATAAATTAAAATTTGATGATAGTTTAAGAATATAAAAGACTTATTTGTGAAGTTAGGTTTAGACAAAAATAGTTAATAAAAATAAAAACAAGTTAAAATAGTCAATAAACAAAATATCAGACCTAAATCATATTGATTTTATTTTTTTCTCTTATATCCATTAAATTAACTAAAAAAAAAGGATCAATTATTATATCAAAACAACTTTTTTATTCAGGCTAAAATATTAAAAAGTCCAAAAGCCAACAAGGGTGTTTGGGGAAGTGTATTTTTTGTTTTTTTTAGGGGGGGAGGTGGACTTATTTTCGTCTTCAGTGAACTTTTAAAAAAAAATTCAAAAAAATTTATTATTGCTTTTGGTAGAGCTTTCTAAATATGATTTGAGAGTAGGAGTTGTATTTTTAGTTTGTAAGTTTTAGAGTTATGATTTGAGTATGGAAAATTTGTTCGGTGAAAGAGTTTTGAAAAGAGTTTTGAAAAGAGTTTTTAATTGAGTGGAGAATTTTTGATGTGGCATATGATATTTGATAAAAAAAACTTACAACTCATAATCAAACATACAATTCAAAATTCTATTAAAGCACATAAAAAAATTTTAAAATTCGAAAAAAAAAATTTCGAATATATAAAAATTAACATATGTCAATTGCCAAAAAAAAAATTTATTTGCACTGTTCCGGACAACCAGTTAGTCCAAATTTTCCAGCCTTCGACCGAGTTTTCAAAAGTAAGTGTCGAATTATGATTTGAAACTCCTAAAAGATTCAGCTCAATAAGGCGAATCGGAAAATTTATAATTTAAAAAAAATTCAAAAGAAATTCAGAAAAGACAAAAATAATCCAAAATAAACAATTTTTTTGGGCTTCTTTTTCTTTAGTATTTTTTTCTAAAATTTTTCAAAAAAAAAAATATTTTTTAAATTTATCTCAACAAGACGAACCAAAAAACTAAATTTTTTTGACAAAATAAAAAAAATACTAAAAAAAAAGATTTTATGTGCTTGTTTTTTTTATTTTTTGTATGTTTTTTGTTTTTTGTAAATATTTTTAAAATAATAAACAAATTTTTTTTTTTTAAACTTTTTTAGATGCACTTTACTTACATGTATCTAAAAAATAAAATATTTATAAAAAAAATATTTTAAAAAATTAATAAATATACAAGAATATAAAAAAATACTAAATTCTTATATAGTTCTTTTTATATATTTTTGGTATTTAGTGAATTTTTTGAAGATTTTTTTCATAAATATTAAACTTTTTAAGTGTATTTATATTAAGTGTATCTCAAAAATTTTAAAAATTATTTAAAATATTAAAACAATTATGCAAAAATAAAATTTTTATTTTTTAAAAAGTGAACCCTAAAAATTAAAACTAGGTTTAGGTTTGGTTTCAAAATGGGCCTAAGATAGCCTATTCTAATAGAGGGAACTGACCAGGTCCAATCCCAACATATCACTCTCTATTTAGACCCAAAACAAATTCAATACTCCATTAAATCCTCAAATTAGCAATCAGACGAAAATACCCTCACATATCATCCAATTTACATGTGCACAACCTCCATCCACGATCATCTCATACCAATCTGACCTGTACAATGTCACATCTCCATCGCTCGACTCAAGATTCTCGCCTCCATCTCTCCACCATTCGACTCCACTACCTCTGAAACCCTACTCTAACCACAAAACGAAGTTGTTCATCTTCTCCAATCGTCGACTCTCAACAACACAACACGAAGCCATTCATCTTCTCCAATCGGCAACTCTCAACAACACAAAGAACCATCATGACTGAAGAAATTTCATAGTTTCTGATTTCCGATTCACAAAAATGGGGAAAAAAAGTAAAATCTGTCTTCACCTTTTATTTTTCGTTCAAATTTGTGCATTATTCTTTGATATTCTGTATATATCATACCGTTTCAATAACACTTTCATAAAAAAAAAAAAAAAAACCCTTGTATAAACATATTTTATAGACTTCAAAATGTATAAACCTTATTTTACATATTCTACCTACGATTCTAGATCTCTTCTTCGTTGTATTTTTGCTTAGATTTTATAATCCCTTGTTTTTACACATAATCCTTGTTTTTACATATTCAACTTCTTGTTCTTGTTCTTGTTCCTATTCTTGTTGTTGTTGCTTCTTCTTGTTGTTAAATATTGGCTTATTCTTCTTATTGTTGCTACATTTCGTTGAATACTTCATCTTTTTGTTGTTATTATTGTTGTTTACAAAATACAATGGACTGTTCTTATTGTTGCTAGTGTTTATAAAATTGAAACATCTACAGTTTCATCACTCTACAAGTAAATATCTAAATTTATTCAAACTTCAAATGAAACTACAAAATTATACAGTTTGATCACTATTCAAAACAAATAGGTAAACTTATTATAAAGTGCAAATCAAACTGCCAAATTATACAGTTTTGTAACTATTAACAACAAATAGATATAACTTAATATTAAACTGCATATAAAACTGTAAAATTATACAGTTTTGTCACTATATTACTCATACCTTGCTCTTGCTTTCATTTTTTCAGAAATAGTTGCTGGAAGATATTGGAAGAAGCAAACCAATCTGCCCAAAAATCCAATTAGGGATGTCACGCCCTCAAAATAATAACACTAAACCCACCAACATTGACATGCATTGATATATAAAAGATCAACATCCTTCTATTCATCAGAGTAGTTCATTACAAAAAGTATTACATGTTAACAACAAAAGCAAATGTCCTATGGGCTTACAGCTTTCCAAGTTAACACTTAGTTACAAAAAGAGAGTGCTAACTCTATTATACATTAAGCCCTTGGCTTGGTATACATGTAATACAAAACAAAATAAACAAAAAGAGTCTTCAACTCTCATCATCATCCAAGCTAAGTCCTTGGAGGTGGCATGCTACCTGTACCTGAAAATAATGTCCCATAGGGGGTGAGCCAACGCCCAGTAGAGATATGCTAAACACAGTATGAGCAATAAATAAGACATTAGCAATTGATAAATGTTTAACTCCCATACATCAATTATTAATCCATGACCATTACATGACCACTATGTCCATGTTTCATCTCATTTTCCATTTCTTATCAAGTTCACAATTCACAACAACGGCTCAGAATCTGGCCAACAACTTACATAAGACAGTGACTCATATTAAACGTTTCCCACTTTACAATAGATAAGCATACTAGCTATATCAACATCTCGACAGATAAGCATACAAGCTGTATCAACATTTAAACAGATAAAAATATTAGCTGTATCAACACTTTAACAGATAAACATATGAGTTGTATCTACACTTCAGCAGATAAGCATATGAGTTGTATCTACACCTCAACAGATAAGCATATGAGCTGTATCCCCGGAGTTCATCTCCCATCTCCTCCCAAACACTATCTGGTTTAGAGGTCCATCCCCCATCTTCCCCTAAACCGCGGAGTGCATCCCCCATCTCCTCCTCTACACATAACGTATATAAACACATAGGTCATATACACAATTAATCAATACATGAAATTAATGTATTCTATCAACCGTCATACTCTATGACACATCCAATTGATTAGTTTTAGTTTGCCTAATCATCATGCATTGTCTACAACAATCAAAACTACCCTCCACCGGTAGCCCAAGCAATTATTTCTAAATAGGTAATAAAAGCTCCAATAGATAAAATATCAATATTTTCAAAAGTGAGCGATTAACAAATCAAACTCCACCATTTCACTATATAATGAGTCTATTTCATTACTTCCATCTCAATTCCATATAATCACAACTTTCCCAAATTAATTATACCAATTAATTTATACAACAAATTAGGGTTTTTTTCCCCAACTCTCAATATTAACCCAAAGGTTCCAATATATCAACTACCAACAACAATATCCTCATTTTGAAACCCAAAATACATATTATGAGCCCAAAATCACAAACCCTCTTTTAGCACATTTTGAAATCCTGAATCCCAAAATCAACCATTTAAACAGTAAGCTCAAAACCTAGGTTAAAACCCATAGATGTGAGTAGGAATCCCTACTTCAAATTCAGAGCTCAAGAGAAGAAGATGACGAAACTCGAAGTGCTCCAAAACTCAATATTCTCGGATCAAAACATAGCCCTCGACGATCAACACAACTTTTGTAAAGGCCAAAGGTGAGGAAATAACTCCTACTAGATCAAACCCTAGAGAGAATGGAGTTTCTAGAGAGACAGGCTCTCAAAATATCTTTTTAGAAAGTAAGAGAGAGAGAGGAAGTGTAGAAAGTGATTCAAAAATGCCCAGCTGCCCTCTGTTATACGACATTCCCGCTCGAGCCGAAGACACAACGCTCGAGCATAAAGAACAAAAATCTGGACACGCTCGAGCGCAATTAGTCCCGCTTGAGCGCCAAGACACAAGAATAAAGTACATCTGCTCGAGCGCGAAAACCAATCCGCTCGAGCATAGATTTTCCCCCCCAGAACTTACACCACAAATGTACTACCCGCTCGAGCGTAGAAATCACCCCTGCAGAAGTTTTGCAGAGCACGAAAATACTAGGAGTGTGCAAAACTCGCTCGAGCGCAATAAGGCTCGCTCGAGCGTACAACTAAAAGTCAAACTCCGCTCGAGCGTAGAAAGACCCGCTCGAGCGCAACACCAAAAACCTGGGCAACTAGATTTGAGACTTAGGCTCAACCAACCTGTAACACATCTGCCCAAAACATCCTAAAACTCACACATGCGGAATTAAAGGATAGCCACAAGGTATACGACCACCAACATCACGGAACCAAAGTCCAGAATGCAACAATTAAAGAAAAGGAAAACCGGGATTGCTATAACCTCCCTCCCTTAAAGAATTTCGTCCCCGAAATTAAACACAAGTTTTTCAAAAACAAGTTTTCTCCATTTTCAACAATATTACGACATAATATTAAACATTCCGACCCATTACCGGTCAATTCCATCTCTTTTCAAGGGGCATTTCACATTATACAAAACAACTTGCATTATCAACATGCATTCTTTTGAAATTTACCAATTTCAACTCATTTTCCACAATTTTCTTAACATACACAATGTTAACACAAACTTCCATTTACCAAAACATTCACAATGTTTTACAACTTAAGACATATATAATGCTCTTGAAGTTCAATATTATTACAAAATTTCATTACATGATTACACATCAACAAACATGTCCGGATACTTCTCACAGACTTCCAACTCACGTTCCCAAGTGGCTTCCTCCACTCCGTGATGCTTCTACAAAACTTTTATCAAGGGAATGGTCTTGCCTCGCAAAACTTGATCCCGCCTATCCAAGACCCGTACTGGTCTCTCCTCATACGAGGCATCCTCATCTACCTCCAAATTGGTCCAGTCCAACACATGGGACGGATCCGGCTCGTACTTCCAAAGCATACTCACATGAAACACGTCATGTACCCCGGACAATTACGGTGGCAAAGCCAAACGATAAGCAACCTCCCCAATCCTCTCAAGGGTCTCAAAGGGACCAATAAACCAAAGGGATAACTTCCCGCTCTTCCCGAACCTCATCAAACCCCGCCTAGGTGATATCTTCAGAAAGACATGATCAACTATCTCAAACGCCAAAGGTTTCCTCCTACGGTCGGCATAACTCTTTTGGCGACTCTGGGCTGTAACAAGCCTTCTACGGATAAGCTCAACTTTCTCCGTCGTCTCCCTAACCAACTCCAGACCCAACAAAGGTGCATCACCCACCTCGGCCCAACAAACTGGAGATTCCACACGGGCCATACAAGGCCTCAAACGGTGCCATACCGATGCTAGATCAAAACCGTTGTTGTAGGCAACCACCAAGGGCAAGTGCCTCTCCCACGCCCCACTAAAGTCAAGGACACAACCTCAAGCATATCCTCAAGGATCTGAATAGTACGCCGATCGCCTGTTAGTCCGGGGATGGTAAGCCGCATTAAAGGTCAACTTAGTGCCCAAGGCACTCGCAAACTCGCCACAACCTAGTAGTAAACGAGGATCTCTATCTCGAGACAATCGCCATCGGGACCCCGCAACCTCACTATGTCCCGAATATACAAGTCGGCGAGATGATCTACCGAATCTCTCACGCCAAGATAGGATAAAGTGCGCCGACTTAGTCAACCGGGTCTACAACCACCCAAATAGCATCACTACCCACCGAGTCCTGAAGACCTACAACGAAGTCCATAGTGACATGCTCCCACTTCCACTCGGCAATAGGCAAGGGTTGCAACAAATGCTAGTCTGAAAGCCTTCACTTGTCGACAAGTAAGGCACTTCGATACAAAACAAACACATCTCTCTTCATACCTCGCCACCAAAATGGCGACCTCCAAATCCCGATACATCTTAGTGCCTCCGATGCACAAGAAGACGTGAATGGTGAAACTCTGAGTACTTCCTTTCGGCAAGACTCCAAGACAAACAAACGGTCTCAGATCTCACACTCTAGTCGGATACACCGTCAAACCCTTTTCAACCTTCCCACCGGAGATCTTCTCGCAGGAATCTACCTCAAGGTCACCTCAGGTCTCTAACACTCAAGTCGCAAGTGTAGGCTATGCAACAACAGAAAACAAGGTCACAATTTCAACAGATTCGCCATAAATCAAACTCGCCAACAAGACCTAACATCTCCCATTCCTGATGGCTATACAAGCTACATCACTAATGGATTTCTACTAAGGGCATCGCCACAACATTGGCCTTCCCGATGATAGTGCAACTCAAAATCATAGTCCTCAATGAACTCCATCCACCTTCTTCGCCTCAAATTCAAGTTTCTCAGGTAAACAGATACTTCAAACTCTTGTGGTCCGAAAACACCTTGAACCTCTCATCATAAAGGTAGTGCCTCCAAATCTTTAAGGCAAAGATCACTGCTGCTAACTCTAGGTCATGTGTAGGGTAATTCTTCTTGTGTGTTTTCAACTGACGTGAGCCATAAGCTACCACTTTCCCTTCTTGCATCAACACATAACCCAAACCCTCTCGTGAGGCATCACAATAAACCGCATAACCCAAACCTCTCCTAATAATCAAAATCGAGCGGGTCAATCTAACCTTCAACTCTTGGAACGACTTTTCACAAGTCTCACTCCACACAAACTTGACCCTTCCGCTAATCTAGTTAGCGGCCAGCTAGTCCGAGAAATCTTTCACAAATCGGCGATAATACCCACTAATCCTGTAAAATCATGGATCTCAAACACACTCTTAGGTTGCACCTAATCTCAAGACCGCTTCAACCTTGGATGTATCAACAGACACCCCTTCCCCGGATACCACATGGCCTAAGAACTTAACTTTTCCTAGCCAGAACTCACATTTCCCAAACTTGGCATACAACCTATGGGCTCTAAGCAACTCAAGCACCACTCTCAAGTGTTCCTCGTGCTCCTCCACAGAAGGCGAATAGATAAGAATGTCATCCACGAAGACAACCACAAATCGATCTAGGAATTCCCGGAAGATCCGGTTCATCAAGTCCATAAAGATTGCCGGTGCATTAGTGAGCCCGAATGGCATCACCAGAAACTCATAATGGCCATACCGCGTACGGAATGCCATCTTCAGAATATCCTCCTCCCTGACCCTCAACTGGTGGTAACCCGATCTCAAATCTATCTTAGAGAAACAACGAGTACCCTTTAACTGGTCAAACAGATCATCAATACGGGGCATAGGGTACTTATTCTTAACTGTAGCCCGATTCAACTTCCGGTAGTCGATACAAAGTCTCAAGGCACCATCTTTCTTTTTAGCAAAGAGGGCCGGTGCTCTCCACGGTGAAACACTAGGGCGAACAAAGCCCTTATTTAGCAATTCCTGGAGCTGAATCTTAAACTCACTCAACTCGGCTGGGGCAAAACGATAAGGTGTCATAGAAATCGGCGCCGTGCCGGGTACTAAATCAATAGAGAACTCTATCTCTCGATGGGGTGGCAAACTAACGAGATCCTTGGGAAAAACATCCGAATATTCACAAACCACCTCGCAATACAACTGGGTCCCATCACATTCACCACTCATGAAGCTAAGTAGACCACTAAGCTCACCCCGCCTCATGGATTATACATCGATGGTAACACACTACCAACGCGATCCCCAAGAAATGGAAGCACTCTCGCTTCAAGGTACAATCAGAATCAAGCAATCGATAATGACCAGTATGATGACGATAACTACCATACCCAAAATAACATCAAAACCCTTCATGGGCATAACAACAAAGGGAAAATGAAGCCTACGGTCGGTGACCTCTATATCGCGACCTCTACACCCGTGTTTCAAAATCAATTCACCCCCAACAGGTGATACTACACATATAGGAGATGCTAATAGTGCCAACTCCAACTCCAACACAGATGCAAATGCAGCAGATACAAAAGTATGAGACGCACCCGTATCAATCAATACACTAGCAACCGAGTTGCAAAACAGAAAGGTACCTCTCACAACTGATGGAGCCGATACAAGATCCTGCGCGGTAACAGCATACATGCGCCTTGTAGGCCCCTGATTCACTTGCTCACCTCTAGGAGCAAAAGGTCACACAGATCGATGACAAAGCTCTCGATTGGCCTCGAGGCTCGCACAGATCGAGCTGGCCGATAACTCAAGGCTCGCTTAGAACCAGACGCCCAAGTGGCACTCAACTGGCAAAACCTCTTCAGTGCTCGGCCGACCACACCGATAGTAAGACAAAGGGCCCTGTCGTGACTCGCCCCGAGGTCTAGAAGAAGAAGCAACTCACCCCTTTCCTTCAGGCAAATCAAAACCTTGTGACCCAAATTGCCACACTTGTAACAGAAATCCCGACTGCTCTTCTAGAGCTCGTGACTGGCAATCGGAAAGGGCAATCTAGCCAAACCACCTCGATCGCCGAGGTTAGAACCCTCTCAGGTCCTACCGTCACCCTGACCATCTTGGCTCCTCTTGGAGCCTCTCTGCCCTTCCTCCTCCTCCTGCATCATAATCTCCATATGAGCTGCAGCATCCACCAAACGGCTATACTCCCGAATAAAAGGTCCTCCAACCCTCAACTTGAGTCCTCGCCTCAACTTCCGCTCAAACTCAAAGCAACGGCTTTCCTCAGACGCCACAAGTTCAGGTGCAAACCTGGACAAACTAGTAAACGTGGCCTCAAACTCAGCCACTGACAAGCTTTGTTGTTTAAGCTGGCAAAACCGCTCCTTCAGTTTTTCCCTAGCAGCCGAAGATAAGAACTTCTCCTGGAAAGCAGTCACAAAAGCCCCCCAAGCACCACCAACTTTGCCCTTCTCGTACTTCCACCATTGACCAAGATCTCCTTCAGCTTGAAGGATGCCAAGGTCACCTTTAGAGCCTCGCCCTCGATGCCAAGCATCTCGAACGCCTTTCTCCATCCTGCTCCAACCACTCATCACCTTAAGTGGCTCCTCGGATCCCCAACAAACTCGTCCCAAGTTAGAACGGAAAAACTCCTCTTCAAGAAAGAAGGCCATGCCTCAAGAATATGGGCCCGATCTCGATTCTCGCCTCCGAGAATACCCAAAGCTCTCGCTATCTCTGCCAAGGCACTCATAGCTGCCGACCCATCGCTTGGCCACATTGGCCGACTAACCCTCCTCGACCGCCGAACCTCATCCCAGAAGGCATCTCCTGCCTACCACGCCTGCCACGTCTACCACGTCCTCGTCCTGACATCCTAATAAAGGTAACCAAGACTATTAGCCCAAAGGTTCCAATATATCAACTACCAACAACAATATCCTCATTTTGAAACCCAAAATACATATTATGAGCCCAAAATGACAAACCCTCTTTTAGCACATTTTGAAACCCTGAATCCCAAAATCAACCATTTAAACAATAAGCTCAAAACCATAGATGTGAGTAGGAATCCCTACCTCAAATTCGGAGCTCAAGAGAAGAAGATGACGAAACTCGAAGTGCTCCAAAACTCAATATTCTTGGATCAAAACGTAGCCCTCGACGATCAACACAACTTTTGTAAAGGCCAAAGGTGAGGAAATAACTCCTACTAGATCAAACCCTAGAGAGAAGGGAGTTTCTAGAGAGACAGGCTCTCAAAATATCTTTTTAGAAAGTAAGAGAGAGAGAGGAAGTGTAGAAAGTGATTCAAAAATGCCCAGCTGCCCTCTGTTATACGACATTCCCGCCGAAAGGTAAGACACAACGCCGAAAGCGAAAGAACAAAAATCTGACACGCCGAGCGCACCGCCCCGCCGAGCACCAAGACACAAGAATAAAGTACATCCGCCGAAAGAAAAACTAGTCCGCCGAGCGTGATTTCTCCCCGTAACTTACACCACAAATACTACCCGCCGAAGCGCAGAAAACCGCCGAGCGAGAAATCACCCCGCAGGTTTTGCAGAGCACGAAAATACCGAAGTGTAGAAAACCCGCCGAGCGCAATAAGGCCCGCTCGAGCATACAACTAAAAGCCAAACTCCGCTCGAGCGTAGAAAGACTCGTTCGAGCGCAACACCCAAAACCTGGGCAACTAGATTTGGGACTTAGGTCAACCAACTCAGAATACATCCGCCCAAAACATCCTAAAACTCACACATGAGGAATTAAAGGATAGCCACAAGGTATACGACCACCAAAATCACGGAACCAAAGTCCGGAATGCAACAATTAAAGAAAAGGAAAACCGGGATCGCTATAAGGGATTTAAGTGTCTCTCCTTTTGACACTTCTTCACCTATATCCACTAAAATGCCATCATCTCCCCCTTCACAAAAAACCCAACCACCATAACGAAAAACAACCAAAACAATCACATCATATGTCATGACCCAAACCCGCTCCCTATGGATTAAGGTCATAACCGGCCAGTAATCAATGGATTACCTACGGCCTCAAACCAAAACAAAAGATATTCCATCAGAGTTAATGGGCCAAACGGAAGCCAGTTTAAAATTTTTGTCCAATGAGCTATGCTTACATGGCAAATCAAAACATTAACAATAACTCACACCACATATCAGAAGTTAACATCTTGTACACCCCGGATCATTCAAACACATAGTCCGCTAAATCAAAAGCTTATACGCATAGATGGTCTATCATGACCAATAGAAGTAGCATAAGAAGTACAAAAGATCATAAACAAGCCTCTTGTGTGAGGCACCTGGGCTGACATCACAAAACTCGGGTTCCTTTCTTAAATTCCACTAAGGTTGGGGTTGAACGTCCCTTTGCTCACCTACTTACATATTAATGAGAGTGAGCTAACGTCCAATGAATAATATCAAAATAAAGAGGTTAATGAATGATATTAGTTCATAAATGAATCATACTTATAATGTACATATTTGAACCACTATTCTCATTCACACCAGATTTACGAATCTCAACAAAGCAAGACGACCTTAGGTCTAACACATCATATCCATATGCAAACAACCTCAGGTTCAATTCATATATAAAATAATACGACCTCGGGTCCATCTATACGAAACGACTTTTGGTCCAACCAATTCTCTATTCGAAACGACCTTTAGTCCAATCCGAACACATCAAACGGACTCGGGCCCATTCTCTTTATATTCATATCCATGCGCATTTCATATTCATGATCATGATCCCTTTCATTCAAACGGCCTTTGGCCCATCATGGTATTCCAACATATTAAATGACATATTCAAACGGCCTTTGGTCCATTTTTGCATTCATGTCTAACGGCCTTTGGCCCAATCGTTCATATTCGACGACCTTTGGCCCAATCATTCATGTCCGACGGCCTTTGGCCCAATCATTCATGTCCGACGGCGTTTGGCCCAATCATTCAGGTATATCAAACATATCAACAGCAAACGGCAAACGGCAAATGGCAAAAGACAAACGGCCTTAGGCCCAATTCAAATATATCAAACGTATCAAACGGCCTTATGCAGTTTATGCATATAGAATACTCATTCATACTTCAAATCAACAAATCCATGGAGCTTATATAGAAGTAGCATTTGGAAAGTAACATACTTGAAAATATCTTTACTAAGATATTACTCACAATGTTCTGCTGATGGATTCGTCCTTATGCTCGACCCTACATAATACATAACACATATCGGGTCACTGTAACAAGTCCCCGAGGGACCTTCGCTACAGTTCGGACTCGATTTTGTCATGGTTCTTAATCTGAACCAAAGAGTCCAAATCCGGTAAATCGTTTTGAGAAAACAGATTTTTTGAAAGAAGTGCCAAACATGGACTGCTTAGCCAGATACAGAGTCGCCACTTAAATATTTTTTTAAAATGGAGGAATTTAGGAAACCCTGACTCGGTGCCAAAGGCCACGTGTCCGTCATCACCAAAGTTGCCTCGGCTCGGGAACTTGGGTACGATTGTGGAAGGTCAGCTATGAGCACCCCCTCTCGCCCGATCCGAAGATCGGCCTCTACTAACCATGATATCCATTTTTGAAAACGTTATGTGTTCTTATTCCGATTAATTAGCTAGAATTACTATGTGATGCGCACAACACAAAAGTATAGACTAGATCGCCTAATTTGGAAATAAGCATTGCATATCCGTCTGTTTTGAAAATGGTTTTTTGAATTTGCTACCTGCAAGTAGGCTAAAACACGGATTTCAACGAGTTATTCCAACTCAAACAATCCAACCTTCACCCACAGGCATTCAAACAGTTTATAGCACATAAGTATCTAGCCACATGGTAAGCATGCTATCATGTTAACATTCACACGCATACAATATGCTAAAACATAAAAAATACTTACATCGTACTCCGTGCCAAAACAGTAACTAGTTAGCAAACATGCGTGATCCTAGTCCATGTTAAGTGGCTAATGTGTCGCATGCAAGGATGCATTCTAGACAGGCTCGGCTATCCTAAAATGGCATGTGCAATGCGATCATTCGATGCACGTATTCAAGTTAGATTTGAAATACTAATGTTGTTAGCATGATGCGCCGAGCCCGGTGCGTGTATAACAAATGTATGGATGCACGCATGCATAGCATAAGGTATGCTAAATTAAACGTGCCTTAATCTACCATCATAAGCAGGTAAATAAAAGGGTGGAAAGAAGTGGGGGTTGGAAGACATGCATACATACGCACCTACACTTATTACAAATTCACCCTCGCTTGGAGGGGGGGAATAATAATACAAATTAATTAACTACGCAAGCTAATTAAATAATACAAATTGCCTAGTTAATTAACAAATTAACTAAGCTAAGAAAGATAGTAAACTGCCTCGAGGCGAGGGCTTAATGCATGTGCTTCTTCGGCGTAATCGCCATGCATATATCGCTGCTTTTCCTCGTTTCTCCTTCAAGACCGCCAAAGTCTCAGGATTGCTTCCCTGGACATTGGGGAACAACACCGGCTGAGGAGAATGACCATCGGCCGTGGGATGTGATCATCGGCTGTAAATGAAGTTATCGGCCACCAATATATTGCCGGTCGGCACTAGATACTGCCGGTCGGCCAAGAATGCCTGCAGAACCTGCAATTGACAGCAGCAGAGGGCAAGGCATAGCATGGCAATACAATTCAAGCAATATATGCACCAATCATACTCCTTATCATGTTAATGACTCAAAGGAGGATGTGCCTCGATTCTCGGACCACCAATCACGCATTTTCATGCATGATGGTCCAAAGAATCAAGTGTGCAACTTCAATTTCAAATGAATGCAAACCAAACAAACACACAAGGAGGCCCAACCTCTATCATGCTCATCTCAAGAGGTCTAGCATGCATGCTAAAGCAATGCAATCCTAGGCATGTTAACTAGTATGCAAGCATGGCAATGCAAATAAGCATACAAGCTAACAAGCATACAAGACATGAAACATCAACGTTAACCCTCAAGCATGCAAGATACAATGTGGATGTCTAAGCATGCAAACAAGCATGTGACTTCATTCAATCATGCAAGTTCTAACGTGCAACAACTTACCAATATGCTACAACACACGAGGAGCATATGCAACCAACAAAGGAATGGACATAAACATGATTTAGGCATTTTAATTAGGCCTAAAATCGAGCCAAAATGCCAAGTACATGAAGGCGAATGTTCATGCAAGCACGCAAAGATACATGGTTCAAGACTTAAGCGTAATGAAGCAACTTTTATACACATTTAACAAGGACAAACATGGATTAATGGCATGCAAAGTAAGCTCTGAAATCATGCTATAAGAGGTGCCAAACCAACTTAAACAAGGCAAACAATGGCATGCAAATGGTCCAAGTACTTAGGACAAGCCATGGAGGCTTAAACCAAGGTTAAGTCCAGCAAGCCTCACAAGGCTAAGGGGACTTGAAACAGGTCAAAAGAAGGCTTGAACAAAGCCAAGGGTGCACCTAGATGACATCTAAGGGGCTCAAGTCTAAAGGCATGCATGATGGCCAAAACATGGAGCACGAAGCACAACCTTTTAAAGCAACAAAGAGACAACCAAGGCAAGCATACAGCATGTCTTAAGGACTGAAATGGTACTACAAATGGTGCAATCATCAAATCAAAGCAAGCAAGGCATGCTATACACTTACATACTTAAGGCCAAAAAGCCCAAAATGCAAAGGGGGCATACAATGCAAGCTATGGTCGACCCAAACAACGATGGACAGACCTTAAACATGGAGAAATAAACACAAAAGTTTCACAAAGCTAAACCTAAAACATGCTAAAACAATGGCTTACAACCTAAGGCATGTTAGGGGCTTAACATGGCATTACAAGGTAGGTATGCAAAGCATGCATGGTATACCAAAACCAACTTAATACAAAGTTATATCATGACATAATAAGCATAAAAAACAGCCAAGGCATGATCAACAAACACTCAAACAAAGGGCTCCCTCAAGAGGCCAAAATGGGTCCTTTTCAAGGACACCAAGGAGAGGGGGTGACCCTCTCCTTCTTGGGATTTCAAAGCATCATCCTCACCACTGAAATCCCTCAAGATTTCAGTGGTGAGGAGACCCAAACACCAAAGTCCCGGAGCTTGCACAGAATGGCACAAAAAGGGGCCTTTCAAGGCCTAGAAGGGGTCAAACTCCTCTAAATCACAAAACACTCTAAACAAACTATCAAGAGGGCTTAAAAATAGAACTTTTTTATGTTATACACTAATCACAAAAACAGTTCTAAGATAGGCTAACAAGCTATGCAAAAAAGGGGTAAAAAGGGACTAGTTTCTTACCCTCGAAGAACACCTTCACAAATGATGATCTTGTTGCTTCCTTGAGCTCAAATCCAGCCAAGAACACCAAGAACAAGCTCTAGTCCTTCAAGAAACCAAGGCAAGGTGTACTACTATGTGTTTGTGTGCAATAGTGAGACAAAACACACACAAGACTACAAAGAGAGGAAGATATAGATATAGGATAGATATAAGTCCTAAAGCTAAAACCAGAGCTCCTCTCAAGATGTTTTCTAACCAAAAAGCCAACCCTAAAGAGGGGGGAGGGCTCCTCTTATAGAGGAGCCATCTTGTAAAGCTTACAAGGTAAGCTAACAAGAGGTCCATCCTCCATACACGTATGGAGGGGAACAATGCAATACAAATGCTTTTAAAATATCTTCAAAAGCAACAAAGAGTCGGCCAGCCAAAAGTGTCATCTTGACAAAATTGATGGCCGACCGGCAACAAAGAGTGCTGACCGGCAATATTTAGTGCCGATGGCACAAAATCAATGGCCGGTGGCCTCTAGCCACGGTGATGTGTGGGATGCCTCACAAGACATTCTCTACCCTCCAAGTAAACACAAGTGTTTGGTGCAAAACCAAACACAAAACGGTCGAGTTCGGGGATCCTGAGGCAAGGCGCGTAGCCGAGACCTCCGGGAACTCCAAACGAATACAAATAAGGATGATCACCGAGTGTTCGATCAGTGACGTCCAAGTCTTGAGGACGGTCAAAAATAGGGTGTCTACAGTCACAAACGATTCAATCCACTCTTAATTCATACATTCCTCTTAGGCCTCTTTCTTATCTTCTTGATTCATTTACAAATGCGCAATGTATGCCTAAGAGTGCTTAGAAATGAAAAAGAATGGACAACGATACATGAAACCACTTCTCAAAATTATCGAACAGGCCTCGCCGAGCATGAATATCCTCGCCGAGCGACATCACCGATCGCAAAACTATCGAGCTTGCATTTCACGCTCGAGCGGCACTTTCCCCACTCGAGCGGACATGCCAAATTCTGGGTTTTTCCAGCAACCATTTGAACTTCTAACTTGACATTCAAACTTATGTTTCTTGCATATGATGACTCATAACTCTCATATACATTTATTAACATGATACAAACACCAAATTTCATCATTATGAGGTTCAATTCCCATGAATCAATTACATGCATGCCTCAAATTCTACCAAACTCATCACCAACATGATGAATTCATCCATTCAAAACTCATACTCTTATGAATTGTACATGCATGTGAGATATAGCTCTTATTCTCAATTTAAATGATGAAGAGATGATCAAAAGCATGAACTTCAATCAAAGATTCAACATGGATCATGTATTTCATGCTCAAACATACAAATTCATGGTAATTCCTTGCATGCATTCATTTATCGACTTCAAATTCATCGACATAACTTAATTCTTGCTCTTGATCACATAACAAGCTAGAGTTCACAAAATAACAAACTTAACTTATGAATTTATGCTCAAATACTCACCTAGGAGCTTCAATCTTCCAATTTCTAGCTAATTCATGGAGTTAAGCTTCCAAATTCACAACTTTGAGCCAAGATACACAATTCTCCCTCTTCCTCTCTCCAGAACTGGCCCCTCTCTCTCTAGAGTGTATAACCGGATTTTGAGTTCACCAAAATGAAGAGTCAAGTGTAATAAGGCCCTTATATAGTCTCTCTCTTAATCAAATTGATTAAGGTTAATAATAGAGCTTAATTCAATCGATTTACTCGAATTATTTTAATCCGAATCAATTTCTAATTAAATTTCACCATAGGCTCTAAAAATTACGCTAATCACAATGGCGTAATCAATTTCGGGTTCTGTGACCGATAGGGCCTTCAATTTAAATTCTAAAGCAGATAATGAAACAGATTTTCCTACGGTGAACAGATAGAAATTCAAAACCACATATATTCATATAAATGGCACTCAAAATCATATCAAACACATAATCACAATCATAATCAGGATTAATTAGCATAACACGGACCAGGGTTATCACACTATCTACGAGAAAAAGCCCAAAAACTACACCATGCACTACACGCACACAACAAACCCCAACCACACCTCCAACCACACAAAAAAAAAAAAAAAAAACAAACAAACAAACAAAAGAAGGCCAACAAAAAAACAAGAAGCTCCTCTAACAAAAAAAAAAAGCTCCAAGAAAGCCAATCAAGTCCCGAAACACAAACCAAGGCATCAAAAGGAAAAAAAAAAAAGAGCCCTCGAAAGAGAGTCCAACAGCTTTAATTATCGCTCCAATATCAGAACAATAATCAAATTGTTCAAGGGGGCCAAATTCACAATAGCCCAAAAGAAAGAGTTGCAAAAACCCCTTTTTGTGCTGTTATAAATGCTCTCTCCTCGACACAATTGAAGGCCTCTTGGTGCAGATGCTATAATTCCATTATAGCGTAAATGAAAACACTCTACAACAAAAGAAAAAAAAAAAGAAAAAATGGAGCATTTATACTTGGCAAAAAGGAAATGAAACTAAAAATAGTGATGTTTTGGTATCGACTGTAGAGAAGACAACATCACTACCAAATCCTATGCAAGGCTAAAGGATTTTGAGCTCGCATTTTGCAAATGAAGATGCAAATCAATAAAGAGACTGGATGCCAAGTCATTGACCAAAATGTTTCAAGAAACAAAAAAGAAAATCAACAAATGACCATTAAGATCTTGCAAGGGTCAACACCCTTTACTTGTGCTCAAACTTCTCGCCTACAACAGGACATACACTTAGTTGAAGTTTCCATAACCAGACAACATTCACAAATATATTTCAATCCATTTCCATTCCTTTATCCAAATCAATTCTTTAACATGGTACATTATTTATCCAAACAATTCAAATGAGACTACAACTCATATTATCAACACTTCAATCATCAACACCATTCAGATGTACATAAGGTTTCGGGACTTTCACCCTGGATACTTCGGCCAACTTAGTTATCAATGGAGTCCATCCCCTATCTCCTCCCACACAATGGAGTACATCCCCTATCTCTTCCCAAACATATATACATATACAATGTATTTAAACAAATTGTCATATACAATAGCCAATTCAATCACATATTCAATGTTTATACCGAACCGTCATATTCAATGACATATTCCAATCGATTAGTTTTAATTTCCCTAATCATCATGCAATGTCTACAATAATTAAGACTATCCTTCATCAATAGCCCAAAGCAGTTAGTTTTAAACAGATAAATAAATCTATCAAAAAAATAAATTATTACATTTTCCACCGGTGAGTGATTTATCAATCCAACTACACCATTCAATTACAATTTCTTCCAATTTCAAGATTCTCAACCCAAGTTCATATTTCCCCAATGAAAAATGATTTTGTGCCCGAAATCTGGCGCCCCGAATCCCCCTAATGCCCAAAACGACGTCGTTTTGGGCATTATTTATTTATTTATTTATTTTTCTTCTTCTTCCATTTTTTCTCTAAACCAGAGAGGGAGAGAAAGAGAAGAGAGAAAGAGAGAAAGAGAAAGAGAGAGAGAAGAGCTCGTCGGCGCACTGCCGGTCGTCACCCACCGAGCCTGCCGCCACCTCGAGCTCAAGCCTCACGATCAGGCCTCCGACGCCTCGCCTCGCTCGCCTCCGCCTCTAATAATTGGGCCCGCCTCCCCTCCTCCTCCTCCTCCTCCTCCTCCCTCCTGCTCTTCTTTCTTCCTTCATTGAAAAAATGAAATCGGAGATTTGGGGAGCCCAGATTCAGCTCCCAATCACGCTTTTCCCCAATCTACCAAATTGATTATACAAATTAATTATCTAAATCCAATTAGGTATTAATTCTATTCTCAAATTTTGCACCCAAGGCCCATATTCATCAATTATATACACTTAACCCCTTTATCAAGACCTCCCATACACAATGGAGCCAAAATTAGAAAACCCATCTTTCAAACATTTCACATTTTAAACCCTAACTTTCCAAAATCTCCAAATCACACCATTTATACAAAATGACTAACATTTATGTTAAAGCTCATAGAAATGAGTAGTTTATCCCTACCTCAAGTGGATAAGCTCAAAAGAGAAGAAGAGAAAACTCAAGATGCTCCAAATCCACACTTCTTCGGATCAAAATGTAGCCCACGCGATACTCTACCTTTCTCACAAAGGGACTAGGGTAGAGAGACCCAAGAACATGGAGTATTTGTAGAGAGAGAGAGAGTGTGTGTAAAGAGAGAAAGAGTGTCAGATTTAGGGTTTGGAAAGAAATGGAGATGAAAAAGTGATGTTGAATTATGTTGTTGCGGACTGCTATATACGAGGCTTGCTTGAGCGAGGGATTTGTCGCTCGAGCGACCAGACACAAAAGAACCTCGCTCAAGCGCAAGAAGCGTCACTCAAGCGAACAATGCAACGCTTCAGGTCTGCAACCCAGAAGCACGCTCGAGCGAATGAACACAAAACATAAGGCTCATTCGCTCGAGCGCAAGAAAGCTTGCTCGAGCGAAGAATGCTATCTCTTAGGTCTAAAAGAGACACAGACGCACGCTCGAGTGCAAGACAGCTCGCTTGAGCGAAGAGACACACCAGATCAGGCTCGCTCGAGCGCAAGAAGAAAGCTCGCTGAGCAGCCGCGTCTCAAAAAAAACTCAAGACTCAATCTCGCCGAGTAAGAACTCGCCGAGCGAAGAAGCAAATACCAGCCTCGCTTAAGCGCAAAAAGCCTCGCCCAAGCGAAGAAACCAAATCCTAGGCAAAGAACCATTTGTTCTAACTCACAACCAACCTGCTCCAAACTCACCCAACACCTCCCAAAACTCAAATACAAAGAATCAAAGGATAGAAACGAGATACGCATACAACAATATACAACCAATGGACTCGAGTCCTAATACAATAAATGACAGGAAAACCGGTCGCTATAAATATTATCAACCAATATATCAACCGCAACTCAGGCAGAAATCACTTCACCAACCGAGTAGGTCAAATTTCGAGCGTAAATCATCACCAATTCCTTAATGATAAGAATCGATCTTGGAACCTCGTACTATCAAATGTTGACAAAACATACCAAACCATAGACATAATGAACAAACTTCTTTACAATAGAAATACTCATGTGAACATATTTTTGTACTTTTTTTATTTTAAACATATGACAAGTACTTTTTATGCTTTTGGTGTTTGATCTTCTTGTGGTTATCGTGGTGGTGATGATTGTTGTCATTGATGGTGTTATTGCTCTTCTTGTTGTTGTTCTTTATTATTCTTATTTGTGTTCTTGTTGTTATTATTGTCGTCATATTTGTGGTTGCATATAAATTCATACAGACATGTTGTTTCTAATAATTTTTAAAACTGCAAAATTATGCAGTTTCATTACTCAAACAAAAATTATGCTACACTATTATGCACTTTCATTATCGTGAATTGCCTTTCACGCATTATAATATGTATTTCCTACATAATTCTTGAAACTGTAAAATTATCTAATTTCATGACTCAAACAAATAGATGAACTATATTTCAAAATTGTAAATGAAACTGCAAAATTATACAGTTTTGTCACTATGAAACATTAAATAAATACATAATGTAGTAAAACTACAATATTATACAGTTTCAATAAGAAATTTTCAAAAACCTTCTCAGCATTCCAAAAAATAAAACCAATCAACTCCACAAATCAAAAAAAAAAAAAAAAAAAAAAACTATTACAAAACAACTTCAATAACTAAAGAATACATCGAAAAAGAAAAAAGAATACAACCAACTTTATTCATTACTTCTATAATACCAAGTATCACATTTTGTTATTATAATTCCTCAACTTCAAATACAAATCCAAAGAATAGACTATGACCTCAAATAACAGCCTTGCACGTCTTCTTATTGTGATTCCCATATTTCAAGCACCTCCTACATTTGATTTGCTTCACATTCTCACCCCTAAAAGGAATCATTTTCTTCTTGTTCCGCCCGGGTTACTTCTTCGTTATAGGAGGTTTGATAATTGAACTACGGGCACCATTAAAGTCAAATCTCTTACTTGAAGGCACTGGATAAACAGATTCCTTGTATGATTCCCTAAAACAATCCACATGAAAAAAAATATCAATGAAATCATACACATCTCTACCACTACTACGCAAAGCATGCGCAGCATAACAACAAGGAAAACCATTCAATTGCCATTCATGGCAAGAACAAGTCCGTCTACCAATGTCAACATAAAATGAAATAGAAGAATAAACCTCAAGCACAGTATCACTAGCAACAATCACATCCCAAGACTTAGCTGGCTTCAAAGAGTCCACCAACTTCTTTTCCATAAATGGATACAATTTGGTAGTCCATCTTTTAGATTCAGCTCTTTTATTAGACAATTGAGTCATGATTTAAATCCTAATCATATCAACCATATAAGTAATAGGCAACTCACGGGCCCCACCAATCTAATTATTGTAAGACTCAGCAGCATTAGATGACATCTCACCATATCGTTTCCCCCTAAAAAATGAATTTGCCCACTTATCATTTTGCAAACCATCCAACATACTATCAACTCTACCATTGCTAGCAATACGCCTTAATTTCTCCATATAATGTTAGAAAGAAGCAACAGTTAACGCATAAGCACATTTAACTAATATTTTCATTAAAGTCAGCTTATAGTTAGTGTGAAGTCCCACCAATTTGTCAATCAAATTTCTCTTCAAATGGTTCAAGCAATATGCATGATGTGCATTGGAAAAAACCACTAAAAGAGCATATAACAATCCATGTTGATGGTCGGACACAAAGGTCAATCTCTGGCCTGAACCAATAGCTTTCAACAACTAACTTAAAAACCACATCCAGTTATCTTGATTTTCAGCATCAACAATCACAAAAGCCAAAGGAAACAAACTTGAAAACAAAATAACATGAAACTGCAAAAATTAGCAGACTCACAATACAATAACATAAACCAAAATCCATCAACTATCAAAACACACCGACAAACCAAAACTATACTAATCAAATAAATAGGTAAATTACATCGACACTTCGAGATTTACTCACCTTTTGGAAATTACATCTCCTTCGAGGTTTAAAGTTTCATAGATTCCTCCTTAGCAATTTAATTTTTTAAATACCAATTGACACCTCTTCACATTTTAGAAATTACAATCTTACTAAGGTTTAAAGTAGCATTACCAATTGCCCATCTGCTAGTATTAGTTGGAAAAAATTTAATTGAAAAAAATAATTTGAAAAAATTAATTGAAAAAAATTATTAGTAAAATTTTTAAATTTCGCTTAAAAACCAACGAAACTCGCTTTTTGAATTTATGTTTTTCTCAAATTTATGAATCGAGACAACAATTTATAAACAAAAAAATTATCAAACAAATTTTTATGAGCTTTTAAAATTTTGTAAATATAAATTGAAAACTAAAATGAAATGGTTACCAAATTGGTTTCAGATGGTAAAAATGTCGTAAAATTAACAAATAATTAAATAAGTTACTAACGTAAGAAATGACTTATCAAAAGATTCTTAGGTTATGTATGGTTTGATTTTTAGAAAATTTTTAAAAAAATTAAAAATTAATTTGGTTAAGAAATAAAAAATAAAAAATAATTTTCATTTTTATATAATTTTTATCTTTCGTGTGGTTAGAAATAATTTTTTACAAATTAAATTGAAACAATAATACGTATGTATATAGCCTACCCAAAACTTAAAATGATAATTATTTTTTACCCTTAAATGATAATTATTTTTTATTTTTTATTTCTTAACCAAATTAATTTTTAATTTTAAAAAAAAAAATTCTAAAAATCTAACCATACATAGCCTAAGAATCTTTTGATAAGTCATTTCTTATGTTGGTAACTTATTTAATTATTTGTTAATTTTACGACATTTTTACCATCTGAGGTTTGTTTGGTAACCATTTTGTTTTTAGTTTTCAATTTATATTTACAAAATTTTTAAAAATTGTCATAAGAGCTTGTTTGTTATTTTATTTTTTTTTGTTTATAAATTATTGTCTCAGTTTGTAAATTTGAGGAAAAAACGTAAATTCAAAAAATGAGTTTACGTTGCTTTTTAAATAGAAATTTAAAAATTTTAGTAACAAAAAAAAATTTCAATTAAATTTTTTTTCAAATAAATTTTTTCCCAATTAATTTTTTTTAATGAATTTTTTTTCCAACTAATACTAACCGATGGAACAATTGGTAATGCTACCTCAAACCTTAGGAAGGGGATTGTAATTTCTAATATGTGAAGGGTGTCAATGTAATTTACCCAGTGAGGGCAAATTTGGTATTTAAAAAATTTAAATTGCTGAGGGGAATCAGAATTAAACTTTAAACCTCGTGGAAGGAGATGTAATTTTCAAATGGTGAGAGGAACTGAATAAACATAAACCTCATGGGGTACCAAAGGTAAGTTACCCCTAATAAATATATACCTTGATTACCCATCTTTTGATATTGCTACAAGCAAATGCTCCTTATAACGATCTTTCAAGAATGTACTATCAACAAACAACAACGGATTACACAAAATTGAAATCCATACAAACATCCATGAAATGCCATAAACAACCTCCTAAAACACCCACTACTTTCATTCACATCTAATTCAAACACACTTCCGGGATTCGTTCTCATACCCGTCTCAAGGTACCATCGAAGTTGGTGAAAAGAAGATGCAAAATCACCAAACAACCCACCTTTTGCCTTATCAACTCCTAACCATGCAATTTAATCAGAAACATCTATACCATATTGCTTCTTCAACTTTTTTTTTTAACTTCGAAAGGACGAGTCAACGGATTATTACTAATATCATTATGCACAATATCAAAGACAAGTCTAGAACCAACCATTTTACTGCAAGATCTACGACCAACAACCCCACAAGTATGCACATTATCTAACTTCATAATAAAAAAAAATACCAGAATTCATCAACACCCTTCCATGCACAAACCATTTACAACTCGTAACCGACTTCATCATACATTATTCAGCAGTTACTCTTGTTGCATCATTCTTCAAATAATTCACTACAAAACCACACTCAATCATACTTAGCCAATGCAATGTGGAACATCTACTTTACCATCAAATTCTTGACCAACACTGTATAATCCCTTCCAACTAGCGTACAACAAACCACCAAAATCATCACAATTGTTAACCAAAGACTCACATAAATTACAAAATCAATCCTAGAAGAATTATCATCAACCTTCACATTTCTCCTATCACCTACAACAACATCAACAACATGAGAACCACTAGAAGCTACCATTGACATCATATTCCCCCAATCATCATCACATTCAACAATACAATTCGAATATCCAGAAATAGAGGAAAACAAACAAAAGTTGAACTTACATATTTTCTCAATAACTTCATGATAACTACATCCTCACTAATCTTAATAGCAAAGACAAGACTTATCAGATTTACACATTAACATGAAACACCCCTCCATATTACAAATCACAAACCAGCAAACAATTGATCATAGAGTCCAAACTACAAAATTATACAGTTACAACATATCAGTATCAAAACTTCAGAATTCACAATTCCAAACTACAAATTCAAAACACATTACACTATACAACAAACAAAATCAAAAAAATCAAAATCATTACACTATATCTCAGAGACCGCTCAACTCATTCACAAGCGTGAGGGTGCGAATTGTATTTCTAGCTACTACAGTTCGGACTCCTGTTATGGTTCTGAATCTAATCTCACAAAATACAATGTAAGACTGATAAATCACCAAAGAGTGCATCCGGCAAATCGTTTTGGAAAATCGATTTTAATCAAAAAGCACCAAACATTGACTGCTTTACTAGATTTCAGAGTCGCAACCTAAATATTTTGTTTTTGGGAAATTTAGGAAACCCTGACTCGTGCCTAAGGCCACGTGTCCGTCATCACCAAAGTTGCCTTAGCTCGAGAACTTGGGTACGAGAGGGGAAGGTCCTGAAATAAGCACCCCCGCTCGCCCGATCAAAGATCGGCCTTTACTAACATGATATGTTATTTTTGAAAACACATGCATTCTTATTCTGGTTATTAATCTAGAATTACTATGTGATGCGCACAGCATGCAAGTATAGACTCAATCGCTCAAGTTGGAACAAAAACATCTCATGTTTGTTTTTCGAAAATGGTTTGAAAGTGCAACTCGCAAGTAGGCTAAGTTGTAGATTTGCCACCCTCAAGTGGGCTTAGAAAACAATATGATTTTACCACCTCAAGTGGGCTTAAAACTCGCATTTGATGAATTGTCCCAATTCAAGCAATCAAGCCTCCATCCACAAGCATTCATGCAGTTATAACAGTTAAGCACATAGCCTCATGGCAAGCATGCTATCATGGCAGTCACTTACACACATGCAGAGATCCTAAAGTGTAAACACTCATTGTGTACTCCGAGCCAAAACAAAAGCTAGTTAGTAATCATGCATGATCCTAGCTATGTCAAGAATGCCTAATGCAACATATGCAAAATGCAACTAAGATAGACTCGGCTATTCTAAGATGTCATGTGAATGCAACAATTGGTACATGCATTCAAATTGGTATTGAAATACAATGCAGTTTGTATGATGCGCCGAGCCCCGTGCATGCAAAACGAATGAATGAATACACGCATGCGAAGTATAATGATGCTAATTGGAATATGCCCTAAAACTAACCATCAAAAGGTGATAAGTAAAAGGGAGAAAGAAATGGGGGTTGGAAGACATGCATCACACACACGCACGCTTATTACAACAGTTGTGCTCTCTCGACAGAGAGTCTGAATAATAAGCTAACTAGCTAATCTAAGTTAATTAAACTAATTATTACAAAACGAAACTAATTAACCAATCCTAGTTAACTAATTAGTTATTACAACACAAATTGAATAGTTAAGCGCATTAACTAATTAAGTACAAAACCAAAAAGAAAAGCAGTTAAAAGAGGCCTTAAGGCGAGAAGCGCATGCATGCTCAATCGCCTCATTCGGAAATCCATCGCTATGTCCCAACTTGCCTCTATTTGCATTTGATTTCAGATCACTGCACAAGCTTCTAGGTAACTTCTACTCCATCATGGGAACCTCCAGGAAGGCTGCCGACCACTTGGTGGTGTTATAGACCACTTGTAGACCACTTACATTTGCTGCAGACCAGAAAAAGTGGTCGGCCAGCACTTTTCGGGTCAATTTACCGTAAAATGTCGCACAACCCATTTTGTCGCTACAGAGAACAAAAAGGCACGACAAAGGTATTTGCATGGTATGTGTGCACAACCACCCTCCCTATAATTTCTTAGGCTCAAGGGAGTGCCGTTCTCGACTCTCGGGCCACCAACCGAGCATAGCAATGCACGATGGCCGAGAAGCCAAGATTGCACAATTCAATGTAAATGAATGCACAAATAACACATAAGAGCCTTAAACTCTATCATGCATGATCAAGAGCGTCGGCGACAGAGAAGTGAGGCACGTTTCATCACTTCAAGTATGAAACGTCCCAAGTTTCTCGTGTTTGGATTAACTTTCATTCCAAACACCATGCAAGGTAACAACATGGAAATACAATGCAATGCAACATGAGCATGTCAAAACAAAGTCCTTAAGTATTGAGGCACACAACACTAAGGCTATACAATGCAATGCACAATGGACTAAACCAACCCCAAATAGACTTCATGCATGCCAAGACAATGGCCAAAACACTCTTAAAAGATGGCATGAAAGGCTAGAAAATGCATGCTCATGCATTGGCCCATCAACTAAGCACAACAGCATAACTCTTAAACATGATTAAGAAGTGACAAACATGGAAGTGTAACAACACTATATGCACTGAAATCATGTATGAAATGAGGTCAAATCACTCAAACAACACAAGTACAGCATCCTAAGGACCTTGAATCATTAGGCTAGTCAAAGCTATTGCACTACAACCATGCATAACAAATCCCATATGACCCAAACTACTCAAATCAGAGCTGAGGCATGCTAAATCAAGGCCAAAGGCATAAGCTCAAAAGGCAAGCAAAGCATGTTCATTCATTGGCTTACAAAAAAAACATAATGCATAACCCTCAAGAGCAATGAAAGAGTGATAAACATGGGAGTATAGCAAAGAAAAAAGCTCTGAAATTACATTCCAAATGATGCCATATCATGCATATATCACAAATAAGGCATGCTAAGAGGCTCAAAGCTTAAGGCTTGCAAAGGCACTTGTACCATGGCCATATCAAGCAAGCCCCAAAGGGTCAAGGTGACTCAAAATAGTCCCAAGGTAGGTCAAAACAATGCCAAAAACATGCTTGAACATAGCCAACATATGCTAGAATAAAAGGCATGAAGCATGGAGCATACAAGGCCAATGAGGAGGATTACACTACACGTACCAAAACCAAGCATGAGATGACTTCACCAACAAAAATTAGAGTTATAACATGGTAAAATAACACCAAAAACATGCTGAGATGGTAGCCCAAAAGCTTAGGCAATCATGCATACATATTGGCTTATGGACAAGGCATGGAGACACAACTCTCAAACACAATTAAAGAGTGACAAACATGAGAGTATAGAAAATATATAAGCTCTGAAATACCATGCCAAATGATGCCAAGGCATGCAAACATCACAAGTATAGCATGGTAGGGGCCTCAAAACTCAAGACTAGTCAAGGCATTTGCACTATAGCTATACAAAACATGAGTCCTATGGCCAAGGCAACCCAAAACAATCCTAAAGCATGTCAAAATAATGCTAAAACATGTATGGAGTATAGCCGAGGTAAGCTAGCATGAAGGACCAAAACACCAAGTACACTAGGCTAATGGGCAAGATTGCACTACAAGTGCACAAACCAAGCAAGAGGTGACTCCACCAATGAAAAACAGAGTTATGGCATGTCAAAATAACACCAAAAATGGGCTAAGACTAAGCCAACACATGCTAGAATAACAAGCTAACTCATTAGGCATGCAAGGCTAACAAAGAGGATTTACACTACAAGTGTATGAAGCATGCAACCAATGATCAAACAAGCCAAAAACAGAGTTAAAGCATGTTAAATAATGGCCAAAAATGGGCTAAGACTAAGCCAACACATGCTAGAATAACAAGCTAACTCATTAGGCATGCAAGGCTAGCAAAGAGGATTACACTACAAGTGTATAAAGCATGCAAGGGTGGCCTAAACTAAGCCAAAACAGAGGTATACCATATTGAAATGAGGCCAAAAATAGGCTGAGATGGAGCCAAAACAAGCTTGACAAACATGTTACTTTGATGAGCCATCAACACAAGCACACAAGAGAAGGGGGGGACAACCCCCTCCTATTTGGGGCCTCAAAACCAAGTTTCCACCGCTGAAATTTCTCTGAGTTTCAGTGGTGGGAAGGCCAAACAAAGGTGATTACAAAGGCCTAAAGTGATGGCCCAAAACAAGGCCAAACAAGGCACAAAATGGGGTAGAACACCCCCAACACCCAAGAAGCCTCAAACAAACATGTTAAGCACTTAAAATTAGAACTTTTTGTAGTTTAAAGTTAAGCCAAAATAAACATGCAAAGGGGGCCAAAGGCTTAATCAAAAATAAAGCTTCAAGGGGTTAGAAACTCGCCCTTGTAGAACAACTTCAAGGAAGCAACTCCAGCAACCTTTTTGGATCAAAATCAGTCTAAAAACTCCAAAACCAGCTTCAAGGTGCCTCAGATCCAAGAGTATGGTGTTTCACTATGTGTTTGTGTGTAAAAGTGTAAAGAAACTACCCTTTTAAGCACAAATATTAAGAGAAATGAAGAAGTATAGTGATAGATGATATGTATATGCCCTATGCAAATTTCTGAACCTGACACAAGAAGGAGGAGGCTCCCTTATATAGAAAACCAAGCATTAAGCTTGTTGAACAAGTTTGAGCCTCCAAGCAATCCCTTTATACACGTGTATGGAGGATGCTTTCTGTGCCCAACAGCTGGCACAGCTGGCATCCACAACACCTGTAGAAAATGAAGAAAAGTTGCCGACCAGTTGAAGTGGTTGGCCAGCTACTTGCACTGGTCGGCCAGCTACTTTTTCTAGTCTGCCGGAAGAGAAAGTGGTCGGCAATGGGGGGAAGGTGGTTTGCACAGAGAGAGGAAGGTGGTGGCACGGCTGCAAACCACTTTTTCCGGCTGCAGACCACTTGTAGACCACCTAAGTGGTCGGTTGGACACTTTTCTGGTCGGCAGGCAAAATTCTACTTTCCAGGTCCAATTTCAAATGGGCATAACTCCTTCATATGGACTCCTTTTCAGGTCATTATTGTATCCAAATTGAAGCCCCGGAAGTAAGCTTTCCAATGGTGGAAGCCTTGCATCAAAATTCCAACTATGAAAAAAGTTATGTCTATTTTGGTGAAGCCGCTCAGTTTCGATCCTACCCGGATTCATGCCAAATTTCTCCCAAACTAGTTTGCTTCTCTCCTCACCTCTTTTCTTCAACTTCAAACCCCTAAACAAGGTGTTTTGAAAGATTTTATCTCTCTTTCATTCATTTCCACTTTGTCCTCACTCGGTTTATCAAAAACGCAACATTTAACAAAATGCAAGCTGCTCAACATCGAGAACTTCTTTTCAAAAATATTTTGAAAGAGAGCGTTTTAAGGTCTAAAATATTTGGTCAACATAGCTTTGGTCCAAAAGGGATGTGAGGTTGATTTGATTCTTTCTCATTGTCGAAGAAATCGACCATTTGCATCAAGATAACTTCATCACCGCGTAAACCATCAGTAGTGCCTAAGTCTTAAGGGCGGTCAAAAATGGGGTGTCTACAATCACATACAAATATTACAAAATCAATATCAAACAAACAAAATTTATCACAAAGCAAAGAACTATAACAACATTGACAAAAACGAACCAGAGATCACGCGAATTTGTTTATCTATATATATACATACATATATGTATCGAAAGAAAGAGAGAGAGAGAGAGAGAGAGAGAGAGAGAGAGAGAGAGAGAGACATACACACACACACACAGTGCGTACGCAGAGATCATCTATCCACAAAAATTCAGATCGCACAAACTGATTGACCTCACAGCATAAAGAGATCGATCTTACAGAGAGAGATCGATATCGCAGACAACCTCGCATAGGCGAGATCCACAATCTAAAATTTGATTTTTCACGTATATATATATATATATCTCAAATCAAAAACCGCAACATTTAACAAAATGCGAGCGTTGGAACATCGAAGGAACTTCTTTTCAAAAATATTTTGAAAGAGAGGGTTTTAAGGTCTAAAATCTTTGGTCAACATAGCTTTGGTCCAAAAAGGGATGTGAGGATGGGATTTGACTCACTCTCCTTGTTGAAGAAATTGACCATTTGCATTGCACAACTTCATCACCGAGTAAACCATCAGTAGTGCCCAAGTCTTAAGGGCGATAAAAAATGGGGTGTCTACAATCACATACAAATATCACAAAATCAATATCAAACAAACAAAATTTATCACAAAACAAAGAACTATAATAACATTGACAAACACGAACCAGAGATCACGTGAATTTGCTTATCTATATATATACATACATATATGTATCGAAAGAGAGAGAGAGAGAGAGAGAGACACACACACACACACAGAGTGCGTACGTAGAGATCACCTATACACAAAAATTCAGATCGCACAAACAGATCGACCTCATAGCATAAAGAGATCGACCTCACAGAGAGAAATCGAGATCTCAGACAACCTCGCATAGGCGAGATCCACAATCTAAAATTTGATTTTTCACGTATATATATATCTTAAATCAAAAAGCGCAACATTTAACAAAAGGTGAGCTGAACATCGAGGAACTTCTTTTCAAAAATATTTTGAAAGAGAGGATTTTAAGGTCTAAAATCTTTGGTCAACATAGCTTTGGTCCAAAAGGGATGTGAGGTTGATTTGACTCTCTCTCCTTCAAGAAATTGACCATTTGCACTACACAACTTCATCACCGAGTAAACCATCAGTAGTGCCCAAGTCTTAAGGGCGGTCAAAAATGGGGTGTCTACAACCACATACAAATATCATAAAATCAATATCAAATAAACAAAATTTATCACAAAACAAAGAACTATAACAACATTGACAAACACGAACCAGAGATCACGTGAATTTGCTTATCTATATATATACATACATATATGTATCGAAAGAGAGAGAGAGACACACACACACACACAGAGTGTGTACGCAGAGATCACCTATACACAAAAATTCAGATCGCACAAACAGATCGACCTCACAACATAAAGAGATCGATCTCACAGAGAGAGATCGAGATCGCAGACAACCTCGCATAGGCGAGATCCACATCTAAAATTTGATTTTTCACATATATATATATATATATATATATTTCACATCAAAAAGTAATACAGTCATTTAAAAAATAAGGAATAATAAACTGGACCTCTAGATACAAAACTTTAAAAATTGTGGATCTATTGTTCTATCAAAAATATTGGGATTAGAAGGACATAGGACTACATAGTAAGGCCTGGTTTGACATACACTAAGGCCTTGTTTGGGGACATGCTATTTTAGTAACTTTTGACTTTTTAGGAACAGATGTAGAAAAGTAGAGAGGTGATGTGACAATTTTAGTAACTTTTGGCTAAAATAGCCACTCCCCAAACAAGGCATAAAAAATACAAAAAGTCAAAAAGTTACTAAAAAGTAAAAAAAGTTATCACTATTCGCCAAAATAAATATATATAAATATATATAAAACCCTTTAGAGTATCTCTAACAGTTTACCTAATGTTTCATCAAATTTGAGTAAAAAAATGACCATTTCCTCAATTTGATACTTCATGCTCCAACGGTTTATCAAATCTCAGATAAACTCAGGTCGATCGTTGGTCAACCGATAAGTGTAAATATATATATATATATATATTTTTTGCAGCTTTAAACGCTATGTGAATAATTTCTGAAGAGTCTTTGGATAGAAGTGTCATAAGCGTAAATATCACTTCTTGCAATACAGCATCAAGTGTTCACTTCAAATTGCGTTGGAGATGCTCATTCTTTTTAATGGAACACAATGGAAGAATGAGCATCAAGTGTTGGAGATGCAAGTCAGTGACCCAATTCAAAATATAGCAGAGCTTAGAGAGAGACATAGCCCCCAACTCCCTCATAGTTTAATGGAAGTGTTCCACGTATAAAGCAGGTGGGTGACCCAATTCAAATTGTGTTTGCAGGTGGGTGACCGGTTGGTTGACCGGCCGGTCAACCGATAAGACAAATTTTTTTTTTTGTTTTAATCTGTTTGAACCTTTTTGACTGGTTTGAACCTTCCCTTTTTACACGGGACCCCGTCGACCGGTTGGTCAACTGGCCGGGGAACCGGCTGCTTGACTGGTGTATCTCTTTCAACGGTCAATAATAGTGATTTGGTGAAAGTTATAGCTTGTTCTTAGTTTGATTTTTTTTTGCTGAATTCTCATTTTGATATCAATTTGGTGCAACTGCTGAGCACCAAAAGTGCCTTTTTCATCAAATTTTGAATCTGATGCCAACTTTGGTTCACCGTTGGAGATGGTCTACACAGGCCAAGTACAAGCCACTGTCAGTATTGAAGTGATGGTCATGCGGGTGCACAAAAAAAATTGCATAGGATTGTGCTATTCGACCTGTGGGGCTCATCACGTCCCGCTTTTGATAATCTGAACCGCTCAATGTGTAAAACTTGTTGAGTACTATATGCCCGTAAAAAATCACGCTTATTGATATCGATAACTATATAATCAAATCAATTTTGTAAAAAATAGATGGTAAAGAAAATAACTATGACAAAAACTAACTGACGATAGCTATCATATCCGACCCACATGATTTTTTACAAGCATATAATACTCGACGATTTCTACATATTGAACGGTTTCGATTATCAAAATGAGACCCGTGGTGGCCCCTACGGGCCGAACAACATCATCTAATCCGATCTCGAATCAGAGGCAATCCGCTTCCTATATTTGTTTCGCCCATCGCCCGCTTCCCGACAATCCTAGTAGGGATGGCAATCTGAAACTGGCCCGACGATGACCCGACTCTCCGACTCCGAATTCAGCGGTTATTTATCAAAAAATATCCCCTACAGGCTGAGGACGGTATTCAAAAATTCATCCCCGATGATATCTGGGCTGGGGACGGGGATATGTGTTTTAGAACCGGCCTCGGCCCCGCCCCGCCCTGCATGGTCCCCGAGCTAAAATGACCCTTTTGTCCCTGGATATATATAGATCTGTTTTTTTTTGAATCTATTTTATATTGAACCTTCTTCAGCTGTATTAGGAGTCTTTGAATCTGTTTTTTTTGTCTTTGAATCTATTTTATATTTTTTACAATATAGATCTGGTTTCCCAGATTTGGATCTATTTTAAGGAGTATTTTGTTTGATGATTCTAGTATATACACAAGTCTGATGATTTGTTTGCTTTATCTGTAGCCGAACATTATCTCTCAAGCAGCAGAGAGAACTCTGTATGTCTTCTCTCTCTCTCTCTCTCTATCTATATATATATATATATACACACACACATATATAAACAAATTCAATTATTGATGGGCAGAAATGACCTGCTATATATATATATATGAATCATTTGTTTCTTATTGTTTTTGAGGATTGTCAATAGGTATTAGTTTTAATGACCTGCTATATATATATATATATATGAATCATTGGTTTCACTTGTTTTGGATTGAAAATTTGCAGACCTGCCATTGGATCTCCGGAGGACATCAAACGCCACCTCTGCCTTGATCTAGTCCGGCGAGTAAGTCACAAGATCATACCTTCTTCTCCTTCTTCCTATTCATGATCCAATTTTGATTGTTAATTTGATAATAATTTTTAAAAAAAAAATTCAGTGGTGAAATTCAATCAATATGACCTCAAAAAAGGAAAAAAGAAAAGAAAAGGAAAAAAAAACTTTAGATATAAATGGAATTGAAATCCCATCTACATTTTGAAATTGGTTGCAGAAAAACACAAGGAGGTATAAAAGATTGTTATTTTGAGAAAGAAAAGATAAGATGGCCAATGATTCATTGGAACTTATTGCCTGAAGTAACTGGGATAATGGCAGTGTTGTGAATTGATCTTTATTTTTAGTCTCATGCATCATTTTGAATGGTATCTAGAAAAACAGTTCAGTCATGTAAAACGAAAGGCTAATGACCACATTAGTGTGGGCAGGATTGAAAATCTCTTTTCCATGAGAAGATGATTAAAGAATTGGTTGATTTTTAGGGAATTATCACAGTTTTGGACAGTGGGTATTTACAAAATTGCACTCCAAAAAAAAAAATTTAGTACAGTTTTTTTCTTTTTAATTCTCAAGTGGGATATAAATTTATTTCACTATAAATTAGTACAGTTTTTTTTCTTCAATCAGTAAAAAAGTAATTATAAATATGAGAATAATTAAAATCCAACACTAATTAAAAAGTTAATAGTCACCAAGCTCAAACTTTAGAAGAAATAAACAATTACAACAAAAAACAAAAAAATTGTTTTAGGATTCATTTACCTTGAGCAGAAAATGAGGATTGTTCCAGTGTTTAAGAATTGGTGTACGAAACATAGCATGAACCATGTTTTGGGAAACATAAAAATGAAAAGGAACAAATATACAAAAATTCTAAATTACATGTACATATAAGAAGATAAGATTTTTAGTAGTTCACCTCCAAAGTGAGTGTTACTGCTCAAAATTGCTACAAATTCATTAGGATTAGAAAGAATTATAAGTGAAATATAAGTTGTCCCCTTCAGCTATATGAACATATATTTATATCTGTTATCAAATAGTTAGTATTCAGTACTCATCAGTAAGATCTAAGAAGAGTACTTGATCTTGCTTGCTTTGGCTCTTACTCATGTTCTATGCTCCATTTCTTAGCTCTTTAGTAGTGCTGTACATCTTTTAAAATATGGCTAACCCTTAAATCTAAATGTCCTTTATCATATTTAAATATTATTTTTTCATACTTTTAATCAAACATATAGTAAACTCAATCCAAATCAATTTCAGTGATTATAATTAAGGCGTGAGATTGATTTGGTAGACTCAGTGCTTTAAAGTGGTGATGGGGTTTGAATTTTATGAAATTTTTAATATTTTGTTATTATGTTGAATACGGCTGTCATTGTTGAATATGATTTTACCAAAACTTGCATGAGATAATAATAGTACATAATTGGTTAGAAGTTAGAAGATTGATGATCAATTGGGTAACCCCAACAAAGGGTTATGGTATCTTCTTATCATTGTTAATTCTATGCTTCCATGATTGCAAAATAATGGGGTTCACTTCATCTCTAGATGCTAAATTTATCAATTGAATTAATGTTTTTGTCTTTGAAATCTTCTACAATTATGTTTCAATCATGTCATAATTTGTTTAAAAGATGATGAGTACTTAATTTATTTATATTAATTCAATCCATATTATTTTTATAAAGGTTAAAATGTTAGATGTTAACTCAAGCATCTGCTAACTCTCAAGTACTATTTGAGAGTGACGCTGTCATTAACATTCATCGCAAATCCATTGTATGGGTTTGAAGAAACAATGGATTTGCTTTTTTATGTTGTAATGGATATTTTATTTTTATTTTAATTTCAATTTTTGGGTAACCTATTCCTTGCGGGTTGTGCTTGGGATTAATTATTCTCTTTGCTACTTGTTGAATTTTCTTGTGTGTGCTGCTGGACACATGTTTTGGTTGTGTTATTTTGTTGCTACAGGATGCTTTGTGTGTGGGTTGTGTATGTATGGGCTGCTGAATTAATGTTTATTGATGTTTTGCTACAAGATGTTTATTGATATTTATTGATTTAAATGGATGTTGCTATAGATTTATGGATGCTGCTAAATAGAATATTTATTTCTTTTGCTTTCCTTTTCCTTTTTACCAGGTAAAGTCAATAGGTGATAGGTGGCATATAAAATACTTCCTTTCAATTCAAATGTTGCTTGCAATAAATATCAGAACTGTACAAACAGATGTGGGATTTCATTTTGGTGATTGTACACTTCAGTCCCTTCAAGTTCCTCTTTTGAACAAAATGTTTATGACAAAGCTCAATAAATGGAGACCATAATCAACAAAAATGCAGCTAAAGAACAAAGAGGAAAATACCTAATAAAAAAAAAAACGGGGATTTTCCGTCGGGATCCCGATCCCCGGGGGGGATGGGGTCGATAGTCTCGCCGGGACGGGGTAGTCTCGCCTGCCCCGCCTGCTATTCCTAAATCCAAGTCAGGAGGCAATTCATTATAGTAGTGGTAAAATGGTAATTTTACTATTTTATATAATATTTTAATACATATTTTTTTTTTATAAAAAATCAAAAAATTCTTCCAAACAATCATATTTTTTCTTCTACATTTTAATCTAAAAAATTTAAAAATACATTTATTTAAAACAATCCCTAATTTTCTAATCAGAATCATATTTTGGGGAATATAAATTGAGCGGTAAATGTATCAAAGCAGCACGAGACATACAATGCAAGGCGAATTTGAAGAAAATCGATTGACGTAAAGAACATCTTCAATCCAACCTCCGCCTCCTCATGTACTTCTCTTATTCTTTCTTCTTCTTCACGCCGCTTATTTTGGGTTTTTTTGTTTTCGTGCTAGGGCTGATATCTTTTTCTTCGTGTTCAGCATTTTGTTTTCCGGTTTTTCCCTTTAGGTTTGAGATCCGTGCCAATTTTCTCCAATTCTTCTTAACAATAGAATTACAATTTCTCAGATTTTTTTGTTGGTCTTATTTTTCTTGTTAATGATTAATTTTGGCCCTTTATCGAAGAATGAGTTGTGGTTGTGATTTACAATGCGATGAATTAGGTTGTCTATTTCTTTGAGAGTCGTTGTTATGGAATTAGCATTTTAAATCAATTCTATTAATCGAGAAAGAATGTGCTGTGCTGTTGTAGACCGATAGTTTGTTATAATTTCAAATGTTTAATCCTTCAATTATTTGCCTTCATTCAATTATCAATTTCCTTCCTTCCTCCAACGTTGTTTGTTTGCTCTTTGCTTTGGCCAATCTCACGCCACCGGACTCTTGCACGGTTGTTCTTCGCATATTCTCCTAATTGTCAAATAAGGGGATTTGGCTAGAAACTGTCAAAAAAAAAAGAAGAAGAAAGGATACGGATTTAGGGACACCACGTATTGCTTAATGTTTGAGTTAGCGATCATGGCAAACAAATGAATCTCCTCATACCGACATTTATAATTCACAAATCTTCAAGTTTGTTTAGGTCAATTTGTGAACGTTTATTTGATTAATTTTGTTTTTTCAAAGATAGTTTTAATTAATTTATTTTTTATTATTCAATTGCATTCTCTCTGAATTTTGATAGTATTCATTAATCATATAAAAATTGTTATACATATTTTATTTCTTCTAGGATCTTACGATTCTTTATTTGAAGATCCTATCTAGGCTGGTAGAATCCCAAAACAACAATTCAATTTTTTACAACCTTGCTTCCGGTTGATAAGGAGTCATGGTTCGCTTTTTCGTGGTGGAGGTCAAGATCTTTCCTTTTGCCATCTCTTTTTTTTTCTATCCCGCTTAAACATAATTTAATTATATTTTTTTGCCTATTTCGAAGGCTTTGTGCTTTTTGTTATCCTCAAACCATTTGCTCAAAATGGTAGAGGTTTTTAAAATTTTGTCTTTTGATCTTCTCTCAAAAGGTACATGGCATTTGTGTACAACTTGCAGCATGTTGGAAACCAAAAATTAAAAACAAATATTGTTAGTTACTTTTTATGCTTGATTTATCACTAGTTTTACTTTCATCATTGACATTTCTTTCTGAGTCTGTGTTTGTGGATATATTTTAATAAAGGTTCTTTGTTGAACTTCTAAGTTTTTTACAAGCTCAACCTACGTTGCAAATTGATGTTTTTATGCTTTAGTTTAACTAATTCATGTTATGGGTTAATTGTTTTTGATATTGTCTTTCCGTGTTTTTCTTCTCAAATTTTTTGTTCTTGTCTTTTGCAGGAAAATCTTCTTCAGCTTCTTCTGGTTCAAAGAGTTTAGTGTGAACCATTTTTCTCATACTAAACGAAGTTGCTCGATCGCTCCTAGTGACTTCCCTGCTCATTTCTAAGGGCAGTAGCGATCGGCTTTCAGCAACTTCTCTAGCTTTCTTCCGTTTTATTTTACGGTTATGATATCTTGTTTACGTGTTTACCTTTACACCTGTGTTCTCTGTCTTTGTAGTTACTAGAAATGTTGCAGTCATATTGAGTTTATCAGCTCTAAGCAAGAACTTGACAAATTTTCCAGGAATGGTGGAGCTAGATCCATGTGACACTGTAGACAAAGAATATGAAGAGGTACAATTTTTCACAGTTCAATGTCATTGGGAATGGTTTTGGTGATATAGTAGTTGTTGGCTCTTTCTTAGTTGAAGATGTGATGGCGCAACCCTTGATTAGTTAGATGGCAATTATTGATTTGGAAGCCAATGTTGAAGTCCACAGTCCAAAAGTCTTTTGGTCCCATAATTGTAATTGGTAGTTTGTTATTATTTTTACTTGGATTTAATTGAATAAAGTTAGCTAGAATATTAATTGGTTAGGTTTCCTAATTAGAATATAAGACTTTGGTTATATAAATATTAGGTTTTGACGTTGTAATATTCAGTTTTAAGAATATTATTTGAGAGTAAAACGCCAGGCCGACTTTTGAATTCTTCTCCTTTCTCTGTCCCGCCCTGCACCAGGATGAGTCATAGGTTTATGGCTTAAATCCAAAGATTTAATTTTCCTAATGCAAAGATTTTAGTTTTATCTAAAAGAGTGTTTGGAGAGCTTTTATGTTTTCCTCTCTTTCTTTTTAAGTACAAAAGGTTGTACTAATATTTTTCCTTTCTATTATGCAGTGCAATAGCACAACTCCAACCAGTTACTTATGCCAAACACTGTGAAAAAATTCGCAAAACGAAGGCATCTTGTCTTGAACGTAAGTGGGGTTTGTATGCATATCTATAAACTTTCTTGTTTCCTGTGAGGTGCCACTTTTGCCATTGAATATTAAAGAATAAAATGATGATTTCTTTGTGCTTGTAAGATGGTTTTGCATTTTAATTATGCAAGAAACTCTATATTGTATTTCATACAAACCAAGAGTTCCATACCAATTCTAAAAGGAAAACTAAAAAGGTTCAATCGTTGTATAGGATTGTATTTTAAGGTGTCTTTATCTATTGTAATATGACTTTTGATCCATTAAAATGCAAAATACGATGTTCTAAGGTTTTGTTTTTTTGGGGATTGTTCGTGGGAGTAGCACGTGTTGACAAAATCATGTCCGTATTCGCCTGATCACTATTTTTTTGGGATGTCATTAGATGGTTGTAGGGCTTCCAATTTACTGTATTTATTGGATTCATTTTATTTTTGATTTTCTTGGGAGGCAATGTAGTTAAAACTTGTTTGCTTTGAGTTCTTGTACAGTGTAGACTGCTTTTGCTTTGAAATTATAGTTACTATTGTTTATCAAAAGCGGCTTGCATAAATTTCAATTATGAACTTTATTAAGGTTTCTCATGGGGCGTGTGATGGATTAGTGGTAAAAAGAATCTCAGATTAGGACTGGTGAAAGTTGGATCTTAAGGTTTAGAAAACATGTAATGCAAGCTATTTGGGTTGTGATTAAATAAGTTTACTTTCTAAAGAAAGATAAAGAAACAAAGAGGAGACAACATGGTGTATTTTTGATGAATGGATACAACAGTGTGTAATATTAAGAAGGGAGAAAGTAAAAATGAGAAACCTATGGTGGGCTGAAATGATTAGGTTTGGAAACTAGACATGAATCCCAATTTATAAAGCTATGATTAATGCTAACTTGTTAGGTGGTTTCTGGTAATTCAATAGAGAATGCATGCTGAAAAATGTGGGCCAATTATTATTGATTTATAGTGTATGGGAATTTTGTATCCCGATTTAGGTTGAAACTCATTTGGTACTTAACCAAATCAACCAAACCAAACCTTTTGTCCCAATCAATTGGGTCGCATGGCCATATGCTTAAGTAAATTCATATCCTTCTTCACCATTGTATCACATGTCAATCCGTGTCTTCCACTCCCCATAGCATTTCCACTAGCAAAGAATCCTATTCAAGAGTTTTAAAAGCCCTAGGCGATCGAGGCGCGTCACTCGAGGTCACCTGAGCGCCGAGGCGAGGCGCGCGCCTCACCGAAGCGAGGCGCAAGTTATAAAAGTTGAGCAAAATATTAATATAACACAATTTTCAACATAGAAAGTATTTAATATGTATATTATTAATTTTTTTAATAAGAAGAGGAGAAGAAGAAAAAACATAATTACTTTTTTTAATATATATATTATTTAATTTATTTATTATATTTTTTTACATAATGTGTTTTAATTAATTTTTTTTATTTTTTTTTACATTTATGTGTTTATTTTTTTTGTTACTATATACAAGTATATATTATATTTTTTATATGATTTAAGTATATTATATGTTATATAATAAATATTATAGCTATTATATGATATTATATATATATGAATCAATTATATATTATATATTATATATAAGTTTATTATATAATATGATAATTATATAATAGGTATCATATAAGTATATTATATATTATATAATAGGTATCACTTTTTACACTCTTTTGATCATATTTGGTCATTTTATATTGAAGAGTTTTGAATCCCTATAGGCATGCCCACAAAAAAAAGCACTTTTTTTTTTTAACAAAAAAAAAAAAAAGATAAAGCCCATATAGTCGCCAAAGCTCCTCGCCACAAGGCCTTTCACATCGACTGCTTGAGGCGCAAGGTTGCCATTGCGCCTCGAGCTTAGGCGCACGCCTAATCTCGCTTTTAAAACACTGATCCTATTGCACTATCTTAGTGTTGCTCTACCAACTTTGTTGTACATATCCAAATTATCTTAGTCTATTCATTTCTAACATTATCAGCTCCAATCATTGGAGTTAATAATGTTAGCAATTTATAATTTTGTTATAAACAAAACATCTTGAATGGAAAGAAAATTGTTAGCTTGGGGGTGAGGGGAGAGGTGTTCTACATCAATTAAATAAAAATAACTATATTTGTGGAGACATTATACAAGCATGCAAACTTTGGCCTTTTAAACTATTGATAAGGTGGGGTAACGTTTCTTATGATTTATAAAGGTTATTGATGGTCCTTTTTTATTCGATCAATATGGTTTGATCAGTCGGAAGTGAGACTTCTTGATGGTGTTTCTCTAATAGGAAATCTTCAATTGCTTCAAGAACAGGAAAGATGGCTCAAGCTTGGTGATTTGGTTAGTGGAAAGTTGCAAAGAGATGTTGATGGCTATGCATGAAGGCTTTATGAAGGATGATCTTGATCAAGAGGATTTTTGTGTTGATGGCAGCGGTATTCAATCAATTCATGGAGAAGACGTTGATAGAGGGTATTTTGGTGGTTGTCATGCATTGGCAAAATTTAGGGATTATGGTGAAACTGATGACTTCTTAGATGAGTCTTTGGATGGCGATGATCACAACAAAGACTTGATCTCAGCAATGCAAGAGTCCAACTTTGATACAGTGATTTTATTCAATAATGCTTCTGACCAAGAACAAGGGGAAAATCATTCATTAGGATTGATACAAAAAGGAAACGAGGGAACAAATGGTAATGGTGTTTTCACTGTTGAAATGGATCTTAACGTATGCAAATTAAATGGGTATGACCATATGAGTACTTGGCTTTGAAAGGGCATTATTACTTTCCATTTTTGTTACTGAATCTCTAACACCTTCCAATCCTCTAAGAAATGCTTGCATTGCAGCTTGAGATGATGTTCTTTTTCCTAGTAAGGATCTTATACTAGTTGGTGGCTGCAATTCTAATGCGGCCATTAATTACTTTGGACTTATGGAAAGGGAATTTGGCAACCATGAAGAGGAGGGGGGAAAGGATTTAGGAGAGAGCGGGGTTTACTAGTGTTTGCAGTTTGAACAATCCTAGGTTAATAGCTTTCTTCTAGGAGTTAGTTGCTTTTTATGTGTTGCGTTCTCCTAGTTGGTGTGTCAGTGGTGACTTTAAGTTTAATATTACGGTAGTTTCAAAGAAGATTAATGGGGATAAGTTACTTGAAGTATGAAGGATTTTGATATGTTCATTAGGAATTGTGATCTTAGTCTATCGCCAACTTGTCTTTAAGGCGGCTGAAGGGGTGCACTCGTCATCACAGGTCCATAACCATTCTCCTACCAACTTCCTTGAGGCTACCTGTACATTTGAAGTAAGTTAGTTAATATATATTGTGTGTGGGTGTTTTGTAATAGTGGTACGAGAGAGTGGTGGTCGATATTACGATAAGAAGAAGTCAACTTAGCCTGTTGGATAGGATCTTTGAGATCACCTTTTAACTAAAGTTACAAAGATTGATCGGCCTCAAATCTGAGTCTTTTAAGTTTTAAGGAAAGCAAAGATGAGTCACTGTAGCGTATTCTATTAATAACTTATCTAGCAACCAGTTATCTATTCAAAAGTGAGTTTAAGTTCCATCTCCAATAAGCCAACGAGAAATCTCAGTTAGAAGCTTATCATTGGAAATTCTTTCAGACAGAAACTTGGAATAATTTTGACAAGGAGTGGCCAGCCAGAGTCTTTTGTTTAATATATATATTGGTTTGGGTTGACTAAGTTTTTTTTTTTTTTTTTTTTTTTTCTTTGTTGGTTTGGAAAAGCTTGTTTGTATTAATGTTAACACTGTATGCTGTAATTGGATTTCTCATGCACTAAGTCATCAACATTTGTTTGATAGCACTAGTAGCCTAATTTTGCCTCATTGATCTTTATAGATGTCATATTTAAGTTATTTACGTTCCCCCCCCCCTTATGTATCATGTATGCAATCTCAAGTGCTCAAGATAGGAGCAAAGTCTAAAGGGTAAGCTTGACATTTTGATTTCTTGCTACTGTTTATTTTATTTTCCAATTAAAGCTTTCAAACTTCTATAGTGGTGTTGATTTATGTTTATTCATTTTATTTTTATTTAGAAAATGTTTTGAAAGTTATAAATACACCCCTTCAGGTTCTAGAAAATGAATACTGCCCCTCGAGGTTTCAAATCACATGGCAATTCTTTGTTGGTCAACCTTTAGGTCAACTAACAAAAGTAGATGATGTTAGCAATTTTATTTTTCAACATACCTAAACACTTTGCGCCTTTCTCTCTCTGTCTTTCCTATTCTCCCTCTTCCTCCCTTAACCACACCTCTAAGGAAAACAAATGACTTTTTCATTTTATTTTCATTATTATATACTCTCATATAAATTCATATACAACTCATTAATGATTGCAAATTGCTAACACCAAGAAGGCTACATCCTTGTGAGACAATGTATCAAACTTTTTGGCAAGTATCTTCCAAGCCCCTTCAAACATTTTAAAATTCTTGTAAAATATGCCATATATGCTCTTGGTTTTATAACTTGTAAAGAGTTGGCCCTCAAAATCTCAATTTGCTTTAGTTAGGGTTATGATGCAATACACGTGGTGTATACCATATGCTAATTATGGTCTAAATTGGTGTTGGTTACGAGTCGTCATGGTTTTAGTTATAGGCCATTGTCTTAGTGGACGCTAACAAATTATTAAATACAAATTGGTTAAGTCCCATTATTATGTTTGATTATGTGTAAAAGTGGTTTTAGTTATGACTTATTGTAGTGACTTTGGTTATGAGCAAATTGGTATTCGATGACTCGTTGGTGTTAGCTACTTACCAATATGGCTATGATCGGTGTGATAAAGTATTTAGCCTAAGTTTGGCATCTTAAAAAAAAGTCAAAAAGTCACTATCCTATTTAAGTCACATCATCTTATTTAAGTCACATCACATCTCTACAACATCACTTCAAACCTAACCCATATTTCATAAGAAGTTAAAAAGTGCACTTATTTAGAACATCCCAAACAACCCATAATTTTTGTTTCATAAATGTCAAAGTATTTATTGTTTGAATTTTTTTTTTTGTTGTGAATTTAATAATAATGTTCAATTTTTATTCTTTTAAATATTTTTTTTGATAAATAAGCAAACTTTATTGAAAAAATATCAAGATGATGCAAATAATACAAAACCAACTAAAAAACTAGCTAGCAAAATACATATACAAGAGCAACACAAAACAGCTCCCCAAGAGCATCAAAACAACTACTGAATCAAATCCTCAACGAAGTCAACAAAGATAGCACTTTTGGATCAATTGATAATGATATCCAGCTATGCTGCACAGCCAACAAACGTTCTTCCAACCATGCTACCAACGATATCTCCCATAAAAACCTGTCTATTTCGCTTCCAACTAAATCAACCATATCAAACAATGGCCAGCCAACTTCTATGCTTTCCAATGCCGCCTCCCAACCCTACCCCCAGCCCAACTCAGAAACCACCAACACCGACCTCGTTGAACCCAAACCATACCAAACCAAACCAAACCAAAAATAACAACAATAAACATCCAAAGATGTGAAGCAACTGGGCAACATACAAGCAAATGATCCATTGTTTCTGCAACCCCACAACAAATGCAACATCAGTTCACTAAAATATGGCTACTACGAATCGGATTATCAATAGTCAAATTTGCACCAACAGTTATGTCTACACAAAGAAAGGAACCTTGGACGGACAACCTGCCACCCAAACACTTTTCCATAGGAATGGCACCCCAGCCCCTCCTGTAAGCATATGATAGAAGGAAGACACCGAAAAAACCCCTTTGGTCTTCGGGCCATCCCAACTCAAACAATCCTCTCCAACTCCCCCAAACCGAAGGCCATACAAAAAGCCCAACAAATCCAGCAGCTGGTCTATCTCCCAATCCTACACATCATGACGCAATCCGACATTCCACACCACCTCCAACCCTTGCACTTGTTCACAGGAGGCCCCTGTTGCCTTCCGATCAACCGCAATGCGAAAAATCAATGAGAACCTCACCTCCAAAGCCAATTCTCCACACCACCGATCCCTCCAAAATCAAACTCGATCCCCCACCCCTACTTTAAAACAAACCTTCTTCCAAAATTCCTCCGACCTAACCAAATCCCTTTCCACAACTCCGCCTGTGATTGCTTCACCTCCTGTACTCTAATCCCCCCACCCTAACCCATATTTAGCTTCCATCACTTTTTCTCCACAACCTCCCATTTCTACCCCAAACCGCCACAACCACTTTTCTAGAAGAGCCAAATTAAACAATACTAAACTTTGGTAAGAATTTAATAGAATAAATTTTGTAGTCAATTTTTTTATTGTATATATAATTTGGCTCCCCTAAACGAGATTTTTTGGTCTACCACTAACTGAAGCAAAAGTTCTCTGGTGTGCATCTTTGACCTCATTGCCAAAATGCACTCAGTTCTTGCTCAAACCCACACCAAACTAGTCACCAACAACACAACGTATTGACCACCAAACTAGTCACCAACAAGCGTGTTTTGTCTAACACACAGGCGCTTTGGATATTCCTAGAGTGTGTCTGACACTTCATCTTGTTTTAATTAAAAATTAAATTTATAATATCAGATATTAATAAACACTTTGCAAACACTTTTGGCAACATTTATTGCATCCCTTATTTAAGTCCTACGTGATGAACCCCTTTATATAACAGTGTTCTGCATTTGTATTGTGTAATTCTCATGTGAATGATATCGTGATAATTAAACTATGAAATGTATTTTTTTTTTATTGTAATAAGAGTTATGTTATATTTTTTTAATTATCTTTGAATAAATTATTTGTATATATGACCGTATTTTGAAAGGCTCTATGCACCGAGGTAATAAGGTCTTCTATAGCCTAAGTGTGAGGTGCGAGAGATAGGCGGTGCCTCACCATGGTGAGGCGCAGAGTAGAAGAAAAGCAAAATTATAAAATAGGCAAAATTTTCAACATATAACAAATATATATAGAATTCCAAAAATAACAAAGGAAGTTTCACCATTACAAATGATTGATAAACATAACATTCAATCTTCTAAAAATTAGAAATATAATATCTAACAAAAAGATATAAAGTATCACATTCTATGCACAAAAAACCTAAAGTTTTAAGATCATCCACATAAAGTTCAAATAACTAAGTTTAGTTTGTAGTTCAAACAAGAAATTAAAAGCACTTTAATCAACAGTTGGAATAAAAAATAAGTAGTTTATGAAGGGCCACGCCTCACGCCGAAAAACCCGCGGCTTGCCTGGCTCAGCTTTGTTGACTACTTTTAAGGGTGCGCTACAGTACGGGCCAGCAAGTTTTGCGCTAAATCGCCACTTTAAAAACAAACACTGTATATGACATAATAAATTTGTGAAAAATATAAAATTTTAACGCTTTTCAAAAAATGTCGGTTCTACATTTTTGGAAAATTGGAATGTTGGCACATCTGTGTCTATGCTACTTAGGTTCCAAATAACATCATCTCATGAGAAAATAATGTGTTAAGCCAATTGTGGATGGTGGTATGATAAAGTGAGAAAATGAAAAGGAACAAAGGGGGATTGAGGACAAGTTGATAGAGGGCAATTGTTTTAGCTTTTTCTTGTCCATGGCTGCAAAAGGGTGTCTGCTGAGCATGGGAAGGTGGGGGTGGCAAAGGAGAGAGGGATGAGGGTGGACACGGGTAAATTTATTTAGATATTGAGGGTAATTAGGTAATTTACATTATCTATTAATTCTATTAATTTAAGAGACAATCGTGACAGATATTTGAAATTTGTCAAATTATGAGAAAATTTTGTACTTTTGATAAACCTCAGTGGTATATTTGTAATTTAACCCAAAACAATTTGGTTATATACATGGTTGAATTGTGTTGGATCTTGCTTTAATAGAACATGAGGAATCTCTCCAGAAAAAGGCAACTGCTGCAGGCAAGGTTTTTGACCATCCTATAGATTACTTGTGGCATAAGAGGGAAAAGGACCCTCGACACTGCAGAATATCTTATGAGAAGTACAAGAAGGTAAATTGTGTTTATTTTAGGAGCTTGTAGATATTTTTGTACATGTGATATAAATAACCGCTTTTTGCTTTTTTCTACTTGAGAATGAATAACATGGACTAATTATTTAAATTATCGATTGTGTTTTTACTAAACAAGTTGTTAGTGTTACATAATCATGAGGTTGTCCAGAGTTATAACATTTGTTTTTCCTTTTCTTCAACTGTATGCAGTGCCTTAGAGAGAAAGAACGATGTGTGAATTCATGCTAAACAATTGTCCCCAATTTAAATAGGCTATTAAATGTTGTGATGTTGTTCGTAACTACTTCACATGAATGTCTGAACCACACTGGAAATCTATAAATTATGCATCTGATCGAGACTATTGTATCTATGGATGGAGTAATTATCCAGTTCAACCAATGCTTCATTTTAAGTAGTTTTGCTAGTTAAGAGTTTGGTGTGATATATTAATATTTATATAATTTGTGATTTATATCTAAAGGAACTGGAATGAGCCAAAATTTCGTAGCTCTGGCTAAATTAGGTGTGCAAGGAGAGATGTCTGCAATTATATTTCATGTCTTGTGAAATGCTTTGTAATTTAAAATATCGTGGTTATGGTTCAGCAGACAGATAAATGTTGCTTGTCAATAAGCTTTCCTGGTGTAGACAGAGGTTGGACAAGTTGTTTTGTAGTATGTAAAATATATAAGTTGCATGCCCAACAGCCTAACCTTTTGGTAATAATCTTCAGAATTCAATCCTGGGATATGTTACACATTTCGGCAGCAAAGCTCAATTAATTTTTTATAATGTTGAATGGGTCAACTATGCACAAACTATAGATGCATTTTTATTTTTATATTTTATATTATTTGTTTTTCTGGGAGGGTTTAGGAAATTTTGTTAGAGAAAGAAAAGTGGTGATGGTTGAGAGAGGATGGTGACTCACAAGGAGGCTGTGATGGAGGGGATGCACCTGAATAGTAGAGAAAGAAATGGAGTGTGGGTGGGAAAGGGGTGGAGGAAGGGTGAGGGCGGTGGAGAAAGTGTGGTGATGTGGGGAGGGTAATGCAATTTCAAATACACTCAAAAATCTTTTATATGCTCATAATATGGATTGTAAATTTATAATTTTATGTTTGCTGCGGTGGGACAAAGGGTGAAAGTGAAGTTGGTGGTGTGGTAAGTTGGCACTCGGAAATGGTGATTTGTGGCTGTGGTGGTGAAAGTGAAGTGGTTGGTGTGGTGTAAGGTTACGAATCGAAATGGTGTGATTGTGGCTGGGTGGTGGTGTGATTGTGGGAGGTGTTAGTGTGGTAAAAACGTGATTATATAGTAAAATTTTAACTGAAAATATTTTTATTCTATTGATCAAGTAAAAAATATTTTTTGCTGTCATTTTATTTTATATTGTACTAAATATTAAAAAAATGTAAAATATATTTTTGTCCATAGAAAGGATTTCTTAACCCTTTAATCAGTCCTAATCCATTCTCTTCAACTACAACCTCTTATGATTGGAAAATGATTATAATGCATTTTGACATGTCTATGAGTCAAGCACCAATCTAATGATTAAAAATAAAAATGTAGTGTTTAAAATAATTTCAGTGATAAAAATGTGTTGATTTAATATAACGAGGAGGGTTAGCAATATAATATGAGTAATGCTATATATACAATAATTTTAGTACACTAATTCAGTGTATCAAGTTCTTATTGAAATTTCTCTATTTTAGTTAGAAAAAATATATATATATATATATTTCTTAAACTTTTGTATAACTTTTATTTAAGTTGATACTTTTGAGAACAAATTTTAATTTTAATTTATATGTACTTTATATTTTTTTATGTGTTCAACTATTATATGAAGTTTCATATAATTTCTTATTTATTAATATTGTAACCAATTATTCATATATATTTACATATAAACTAATTTTAAAACAATTCTGATAAATCTTAAGAGTCTTGTATAATGACGGTTCATTAGACGTTCGTTAAAATCAATAAATAATATATAAAAAAATTAGAAAATTCAAGTACATTGAATGTATTTTATAAGACGTTGTTCTATATACAAATATTAACATTTTTAAAAAATTAAAATTTAAATAAAACCTGCATACATGGAGTCAAAAACTAGGAAGTTTGAAGTTAAGTATTTTAGTAGATCATTTTTAGTTT
>CM045758.1:4344857-4560979 GCA_025200525.1 Camellia lanceoleosa | reverse complement strand
GACCACCAACATCACGGAACCAAAGTCCGAATGCAACAATTAAAGGCAAGGAAAACCGAGATTGCTATAACCTCTTAAAGAATTTCATTCCAATTAAACACAAGTTTTTCAAAAACAAGTTTTCTCCATTTTCAACAATATTAAGGACATAATATTTAGTTTAACATTCAGGCCATTACTTGGGGGTCAATTCTGCATCTCTTTTCAAGGGGCATTTCACATTATACAAAACAACTTGCATTATCAATATGCATGGGCTTTTGAAATTTACCAATTTCAAGCTCATTTCCACAATTTCTTCTTAACATACACAATGTTAATAATACAACTTTCATTTTGCCAGAAACATCTACAATGTTTTACAACTTAAGACATATATAATGCTCTTGAAGTTCAATATTATTACAAAATTTCAGCTTACATGATTACACACATCTAACAAACATGTCCGGATACTTCTCACGGACTTCCAACTCAGCGCTCCTCAAGTGGCTTCCTTTCCACCTTGCCATGGATAGCTTCTACAAAACTTTTATCAAGGGAATGGTCTTGCTTCGCAAACTTGATCCCGTCCTTATCCAAGACCCGTGATCTTGTTCTTCTCTCATCGCCATGAGGCATCCCCATCTACACACCAAATTGGTCCAGGTCCAAATACATGGGGCGGATCCGTGCTCAGATTTTCCAAAGCATACCTACATGAAACCGTCGCCATGTACCGGACAATTACTGGTGGCAAAGCCAAACGATAACAACCTCCCCAATCCTCTCCATGAGGGTCTCAAAGGACAATGGCCAATAAACCAAAGGGATAACTTCCGCTCTTCAGAACCTCATCAAACCCACGCAACAAATTTAGGTGATATCTTCGTAAAGACATGATCAACTATCTCAAACGCCAAAGGTTTCCTCCTAGTCAGCATAACTCTTTGGCGACTCTTTCAGAACATAACAAGAAGCCTTCTCGGATAAGCTCAACTTTCTCCGTGGTCCTAACCAACCTGCAGACCAACAAAGGTGCATCACCCACCTCGCCCAACAAAGCGGAGACTACAAGTCTGTTCGGCCATACAAGGCCTCAAACGGTGCCATACCGATGCTAGATCAAAACTGTTATTGTAGGCAACTCACCAAGGGCAAGTGCCTCTCCCACGTCCCACTAAAGTCAAGGACACAACCTCAAGCATATCCTCAAGGATCTGAATAGTCGCTCGACCGCCTGTCAGGGGATGGTAAGCCGTGCTAAAGGTCAACTTAGTGCCCAAGGCACTGCAAGCCCCTACTCGCCACAACCTAGTAGTAAAACGAGATCTCTATCTGAGACAATCGTCCTGGGACCCCCTGTAACCTCACTATGTCCTAATATACAAGTCGCCAGATGATCTCTAGAATCTCTCCACGCCGCGATAGGGATAAAGTGCGCCGACTTAGTCAACCGGTCTCTAACCACCCAAATAGCATCACTACTCACCGAGTCCTCGGAAGACCCACACATAAACGAAGTCCATAGTGACACGCTCCCACTACCACTAAGAATAGGCAAGGGTTGCAACAAATCTGCTAGCCTCGATGCTCTACCTTCACTTGTCGACAAGAAGGCACTCGATCAAAAACACCATCTCTCTTCATACCACTTGTAGGCCACCAAAATCGGACCGTAATTCAAATCCCGATACATCTTAGTGCTTCCTAACGCAATAGCACCTAAGACGTGAATGGTGAAACTCTTAGTACTTCCTTTCGGCAAGACTCAAGACAAACAAGCGGTCTCAGATCTCACACTCTAGCTCGGATACACCGTCAAACCCTTTTCAACCTTCCCAATCGGAGATCTTCTCGCAGTGGAATCTACCTCAAGGTCACCTCTCGGGCCTCTAACACTCAAGTCGCAAGTGTAGGCTATGCAACAACAGAAAACAAGGCATGAAATTTCAACAGATTCGCCTGAAGCAAATCAAACTAGCCAAGACTTTTGGCAACATCTCCCATTCTGATGGCTATACAAGCCACATCACTAATGGATTTCCTACAGGCATCGGCCACAACATTGGCCTTCCCTGATGATAGTGCAACTCAAAATCATAGTCCTCAATGAACCCATCCACCTTCTCGCCTCAAATTCAAGTTTCTCCGCGGTAAACAGACATTTCAAACTCTTGTGGTCCGAAAACACCTTGAACCTCTCATCATAAAGGTAGTGCCTCCAAATCTTTAAGGCAAGATCAACGCCGCTAACTCTAGGTCATGTGTGGGGCAATTCTTCTTGTGTGTTTTCAATCGACGTAAGCCATAAGCTACCACTTTCCCTTCTTGCATCAACACGTAACCCAAACCCTACCGTGAGGCATCACAATAAACCGTGAGAACCCAAACCTCTCCTAATAATCAAAATCAGGGCGGTGGTCAATCTAACCTTCAACTCTTGGAACGACTTTTCACAAGTCTCACTCCACACAAACTTGACCCTTTCCGTCAATCTAGTTAGCCAGAATGGTTAGTCCGAAGCTGAGAAATCTTTCACAAATCGGCGATAATACCCATTTAATCCCGAAAATCATGGATCTCAAACACACTCTTAAAATTTGTCTTAACTCTGCCGCGCCTCACCTTGGATGTATCAACAGACACCCTTCTCCTGACACCACATGGCCCAAGAACTTAACTTTCCTGGCCGTAACTCACATTTCCCAAACTTGGCATACAACTATGGGCTCTAAGAAACTGGCACCACTCTCAAGTGTTCCTCGTTATCTCCACACAGAAGAATAGATAAGAATGTCATCCACGAAGACAACCTACAAATCGATCTAGGAATTCTAAGATCAGGCTCATCAAGTCCATAAAGATTGGTGCATTAGTGAGCCCGAATGGCATCACTCAGAACTCATAATGGCCATACCGCTGACGAATGCCATCTTCGTAATATCCTCCTCACGACCTTCAACCGGTGGTAACCTTGATCTCAAATCTATCTTAGAGAACAACGAGTACCTTTAGCGGTCAAACAGATCATCAATACGGGGCATAGGGTACTTATTCTTAATCAGAGTTCGATTCAACTTCCTAGAGTCGTATACAAAGTCTCAAGGCACCATCTTTCTTTTAGCAAAGAGGCAAGGTTTCCACATGAAACACTAGGCTAACAAAGCCCTTATTTAACAATTCTCGAGTGAATCTTAAACTCGCTCAACTCGGCTGGGGCAAAACGATAAGGTGTCATAGAAATCGGCGCCGTGCCGGGTACTAAATCAATAGAGAACTCTATCTCTCGATGGGGTGGCAAACTAACGAGATCCTTGGGAAAAACATCCGAATATTCACAAACCACTTTTAATACAACTGGGTCCCATCACATTCACCACCATGAAGCTAACAAGTAGACCACTGCTTCACCTCGCCTCATGGATTATACATCGATGGTAACACACTACCAACGCGATCCTCAAGAAATGGAAGCACTCTCATTAAGGTACAAATCAGAATTCCTCAAGTAGTAATCGATAATGTATTTCAGATGACGATAACCATCCATACCCAAATAACATCAAAAACCCTTCACGCAGATAACAACAAAGGAAAATGAAGCCTACGTCGGTGATCTCTATATCGCACCTCTACACCCGTTTCAAAATCAATTCACCCCAACGTGATACTACACATATAGGAGATGCTAATATGCTAACTCCAACTCCAACACGATGCAAATGCAGAGATACAAAAGAATGAGACGACCTGCATCAATCAATACACTAGCAACCGAAAGGTTGCAAAACAGAAAGGTAATTCTCATAACCGATGGAGCCGATACAAGATCCTCACATGTAATAAAGATACATGCGCTTGTGCTCGATTCACTTGCTCACCTCTAGGAGCAAAAGGTCGCGACAGACCGACGACAAAGCTCTCGAATTGGCCTCGAGGCCGGTGACAGATCGAGCTGGTTGATAACTCGTCTCGCTTAGAACCAGAATTCTTAAGTGGCACTCAATCGTGGGCAAAACCTCTTGTGTGCTGCCGACCACACCGATAGTAAGACAAAGGTGGCCCTGTCGTGACTCGCCCCGAGGTTCACTGAAGAAGAAGCAACTCACGACCCTTCCTTCAAGCAAATCAAACCTTGTGACCCAAATGGCCACACTTGTAATGTGAAATCTCGACCGCCTCTTCTGGAGCTCGTGACTGCACCGGAAAGGTCGATCTAGCCAAACCACCTCGATCCCGAGGGTTAGAACCCCTCTGTGTCCTACCGTCACCCTGACCATCTTGGCTCCTCTTGGGGCCTCTCTGCCCTTCCTCCTCCTCGATCATAATCTCCATACGAGCCGCAAAGATCCACCAAACGGCTATACTCCTAATAAAAAGGTCCTCTAACCTCAACTTGAGTCCTCGCCTCAACTTCCGCTCAAACCCAAGGCACCGGCTTCCCCCAGACGCCACAAGTTCAGGTGCAAACCTGGACAAACTAGTAAACGTGGCCTCAAACTCAGCCACTGACAATCTTTGTTGTTTAAGCTGGCAAAACCGCTCCTTCAGTTTTTCCCTAGCAAATTTAATATAAGAACTTCTCCCGAAAGCCCACAAAAGCCCCCAAGCACCACCAACTTTGCCCTTCTCGTATTTCCACCATTGACCAAGATCTTCAGCTTGGAAGGATGCCAAGGTCACCTTTAGAGCTCGTCCTCGATGCCAAGCATCTCGAACGCTCTCCATCTGCTCCAACCACTCATCACTTAAGTGGCTCCTCGGATCCCCAACAAACTCGTCCAAGTTAGAACTAAAAACTCCATCTTCAAGAAAGAAGGCCCGCCAAGAATATGGGCCCGATCTCGATTCTCGCTCGAGAATACCCAAAGCTCTGTTATCTCTGCCAAGGCACTCATAGCTCACCGACCCATCGCTTGGCCACGCCTAACTAACCCTCCGCCCGCCGAACCTCATCCCAGAAAGGCATCTCCCGCCTAGCACGCCGCCACGCTACCACGCCCTGCCCGACATCCTAATAAAGGTAACCAAGACTATTAGCCCAAAGGTTCCAATATATCAACTAATGACAACAATATCCTCATTTTGAAACCCAAAATACATATTATGAGCCCAAAATCACAAACCCTCTTTAGCACATTTTGAAACCACAATCCCAAAATCAACCATTTAAACAATAAGCTCAAAACCATAGATGTGAGGAATCCCTACCTCAAATTTGAGCTCAAGAGAAGAAGATGATTTAAACTTGAAGTTCTCCAAAACTCAATATTCTTGGATCAAAACGTAGCCCTCAATGATCAACACAACTTTTGTAAAGGCCAAAGGTGAGGAAATAACTCCTACTAGATCAAACCCTAGAGAGAAGGGAGTTTTAGAGAGACAGTTCTCAAAATATCTTTTTAGAAAGTAAGAGAGAGAGAGAGGAAGTGTAGAAAGTGATTCAAAATGCCCAAATACTCAATACGAGAGACATTCTTCGCCGAAAGGAAGACACAACGCCGAAAGAAGAAGAAAAATCTGACACGCCGAGCGCACTACCCCGGCCGAGCACCAAGACACAAGAATAAGTACATCCGCCGAAGCAAAAACTAGTCCGCCGAAAGCGTGATTTCTCCCGTAACTTACACCACAAATGTACTACCCGCTCGAGCGCAGGAAAACCGCTCGAGCGTAGAAATCACCCCTGCAGAAGTTTTGCAGAGCACGAAAATACTGGAAGTGTGCAAAACCCGCTCGAGCGCAATAAGGCCCGCTCGAGCATACAACTAAAAGCCAAACTCCGCTCGAGCGTAGAAAGACCCGTTCGAGCGCAACACCAAAAACCTAGGCAACTAGATTTGAGACTTAGGGTCAACCAACCTGTAACACATCTGCCCAAAACATCCTAAAACTCACACATGAGGAATTAAAGGATAGCCACAAGGTATACGACCACCAAAATCACGGAACCAAAGTCCGGAATGCAACAATTAAAGAAAAGGAAAACCGGGATCGCTATAAGGGATTTAAGTGTCTCTCCTTTTGACACTTCTTCACCTATATCCACTAAAATGCCATCATCTCCCCCTTCACAAAAACCCAACCACCATAACGAAAAAACAACCAAAAACAATCACATCATATGTCATGACCCAAACCCGCCCCTATGGATTATAGTCATAACCGCCAAGAATCAATGGATTACCTACGGCCTCAAACCAAAACAAAAGATATTCCATCAGAGTTAATGGGCCAAACGGAAGCCAGTTTAAAATTTTTGTCCAATGAGCTATGCTTACATGGCAAATCAAAACATTAACAATAACTCACACCACATATCAGAAGTTAACATCTTGTACACCCCGGATCATTCAAACACATAGTCCGCTAAATCAAAAGCTTATACGCATAGATGGTCTATCATGACCAATAGAAGTAGCATAAGGAGTACAAAAGATCATAAACAAGCCTCTTGTGTGAGGCAATCACGATTTCACAAAACTTGGGTTCCTTTCTTAAATTCCACTAAGGTTGGGGTTGAACGTCCCTTTGCTCACCTACTTACATATAAATGAGAGTGAGCTAACGTCCAATGAATAATATCAAAATAAAGAGGTTAATGAATGATATTAGTTCATAAATGAATCATACTTATAATGTACATATTTGAACCACTATTCTCATTCACACCAGATTTACGAATCTCAACAAAGCAAGACGACCTTAGGTCCAACACATCATATCCATATGCAAACAACCTCAGGTTCAATTCATATATAAAATAATACGACCTCGGGTCCATCTATACGAAACGACTTTTGGTCCAACCAATTCTCTATTCGAAACGACCTTTAGTCCAATCCGAACACATCAAACGGCCTCGGGCCCATTCTCTTTATATTCATATCCATGCGCATTTCATATTCATGATCATGATCCCTTTAATTCAAACGGCCTTTGGCCCATCACGGTATTCCAACATATTAAATGACATATTCAAACGGCCTTTGGTTCATTTTTGCATTCATGTCTAACGGCCTTTGGCCCAATCGTTCATATCCGACGGCCTTTGGCCCAATCATTCATGTCCGACGGCCTTTGGCCCAATCATTCATGTCTGACGGCCTTTGGCCCAATCATTCAGGTATATCAAACATATCAACAGCAAACGGCAAACGGCAAATGGCAAACGACAAACGGCCTTAGGCCCAATTCAAATATATCAAACGTATCAAACGGCCTTATGCAGTTTATGCATATAGAATACTCATTCATACTTCAAATCAACAAATCCATGGAGCTTATACAGAAGTAGCATTTGGAAAGTAACATACTTGAAAATATCTTTACTAAGATATTACTCACAATGTTCTGCTGATGGATTCGTCCTTATGCTCGACCCTACATAATACATAACACATATCGGGTCACTGTAACACGTCCCCGAGGGACCTTCGCTACAGTTCGGACTCGATTTTGTCATGGTTCTTAATCTGAACCAAAGAGTCCAAATCCGGTAAATCGTTTTGAGAAAACAGATTTTTTGAAAGAAGTGCCAAACATGGACTGCTTAGCCAGATACAGAGTCGCCACCTAAATATTTTTTTAAAATGGAGGAATTTAGGAAACTCGACTCGGTGCCAAAGGCCACGCGGTCCGCCATCACCAAAGTTGCCTCGCTCGAACTTGGGTACGATTGTGGAAGGTCACTATGAGCACCTCTCGCCCGATCCAAGATCGGCCTCTACTAACCATGATATCCATTTTTGAAAACGTTATGTGTTCTTATTCCGATTAATTAGCTAGAATTACTATGTGATGCGCACAACACAAAAGTATAGACTAGATCGCCTAATTTGGAAATAAGCATTGCATATCCGTCTGTTTTGAAAATGGTTTTTTGAATTTGCTACCTGCAAGTAGGCTAAAACACGGATTTCAACGAGTTATTCCAACTCAAACAATCCAACCTTCACCCACAGGCATTCAAACAGTTTATAGCACATAAGTATTTAGCCACATGGTAAGCATGCTATCATGTTAACATTCACACGCATACGATATGCTAAAACATAAAAAATACTTACATCGTACTCCGTGCCAAAACAGTAACTAGTTAGCAAACATGCGTGATCCTAGTCCATGTTAAGTGGCTAATGCGTCGCATGCAAGGATGCAATCTAGACAGGCTCGGCTATCCTAAAATGGCATGTGCAATGCGATCATTCGATGTACGTATTCAAGTTAGATTTGAAATACTAATGCTGTTAGCATGATGCGCCGAGCCCGGTGCGTGTATAACAAATGTATGGATGCACGCATGCATAGCATAAGGTATGCTAAATTAAACGTGTCTTAATCTACCATCATAAGCAGGTAAATAAAATGGTGGAAAGAAGTGGGGGTTGGAAGACATGCACACATACGCACCCACACTTATTACAAATTCACCCTCGCTCGGAGGGGGGGAATAATAATACAAATTAATTAACTACGCAAGCTAATTAAATAATACAAATTGCCTAGTTAATTAACAAATTAACTAAGCTAAGAAAGATAGTAAACTGCCTCGAGGCGAGGGCTTAATGCATGTGCGCTCGGATTCCGCAAGTGTGCAATCGCCATGCATATATCGCCTCGCTTTTCCTCGCCGCTCTCCTTCAAGACCGCCAAAGTCTCGTGATTGCTTCCTCGACATTGGGGAACAACACCGCCGAGGAGAATGACCATCGGTCGTGGGATGTGATCATCTACCGTAAATGAAGTTATCGCCACCAATATATTTGCCGGCCAAGACTAGATATCGCCGGCCGCCAAGAATGCTCGCAGAATCGCAATTGACAAGAAGCAGAGGGCAAGGCACAGCATGGCAATGCAATTCAAGCAATATATGCACCAGTCACATTCCTTCTCATGTTTATGACTCAAAGGAGGATGTGCCTCGATTCTCGACCACCAATCACGATTTTCATGCATGATGGTCCAAAGAATCAAGTGTGAAACTTCAATTTCAAATGAATGCAAACCAAACAAACACACAAGGAGGCCCAACCTCTATCATGCTCATCTCAAGAGGTCTAGCATGCATGCTAAAGCAATGCAATCCTAGGCATGTTAACTAGTATGCAAGCATGGCAATGCAAATAAGCATACAAGCTAACAAGCATACAAGACATGAAACATCAACGTTAACCCTCAAGCATGCAAGATACAATGTGGATGTCTAAGCATGCAAACAAGCATGTGACTTCATTCAATCATGCAAGTTCTAACGTGCAACAACTTACCAATATGCTACAACACACGAGGAGCATATGCAACCAACAAAGGAATGGACTTAAACATGATTTAGGCAGCCCTAATTAGGCCTAAAATCAGTAGCCAAAATGCCAAGTACATGAAGGCGAATGTTCATGCAAGCACGCAAAGATACATGGTTCAAGACTTAAGCGTAATGAAGCAACTTTTAAACACATTTAACAAGGACAAACATGGATTAATGGCATGCAAAGTAAGCTCTGAAATCATGCTATAAGAGGTGCCAAACCAACTTAAACAAGGCAAACAATGGCATGCAAATGGTCCAAGTACTTAGGACAAGCCATGGAGGCTTAAACCAAGGTTAAGTCCACCAAGCCTCACAAGGCTAAGGGGACTTGAAACAGGTCAAAAGAAGGCTTGAACAAAGCCAAGGGTGCACCTAGATGACATCTAAGGGGCTCAAGTCTAAAGGCATGCATGATGGCCAAAACATGGAGCACGAAGCACAACCTTTTAAAGCAACAAAGAGACAACCAAGGCAAGCATACAAGCATGTCTTAAGGACTGAAATGGTACTACAAATGGTGCCAAATCACCAAATCAAAGCAAGCAAGGCATGCTATACACTTACATACTTAAGGCCAAAAAGCCCAAAATGCAAAGAGGGCATACAATGCAAGCTATGGTCGACCCAAACAACGATGGACAGACCTTAAACATGGAGAAATAAACACAAAAGCTTCACAAAGCTAAACCTAAAACATGCTAAAACAATGGCTTACAACCTAAGGCATGTTAGGGGCTTAACATGGCATTACAAGGTAGGTATGCAAAGCATGCATGGTATACCAAAACCAACTTAATACAAAGTTATATCATGACATAATAAGCATAAAAAACAGCCAAGGCATGATCAACAAACACTCAAACAAAGGGCTCCCTCAAGAGGCCAAAATGGGTCCTTTTCAAGGACACCAAGGAGAGGGGGTGACCCTCTCCTTCTTGGGATTTCAAAGCATCATCCTCACCACTGAAATCCCTCAAGATTTCAGTGGTGAGGAGACCCAAACACCAAAGTCCGGAGCTTGCACAGAATGGCACAAAAAGGGGCCTTTCAAGGCCTAGAAGGTCAAACTCCAAATCACAAAACACTCTAAACAAACTATCAAGAGGGCTTAAAAATAGAACTTTTTATGTTATACACTAATCACAAAACAGTTCTAAGATAGGCTAACAAGCTATGCAAAAATGGGGTAAAAGGACTAGTTTCTTACCCTCAAGAACACCTTCACAAATGGTAGTTTTGTTGCTTCCTTGGGCTCAAATCCAGCCAAGGACCTCAAGAACAAGCTCTGGTCCTTCAAGAAACCAAGGCAAGGTGTACCACTATGTGTTTGTTTGCAATAATGAGACTAAAACACACGCAAGACTACAAAGAGAGGAAGATATAGATATAGGATAGATATAAGTCCTAAAGCTAAAACCAGAGCTCCTCTCAAGATGTTTTCTAACCAAAAAGCCAACCCTAAAGCCAAGGGGGGAGGGCTCCTCTTATAGAGGAGCCAATCTTGTAAAGCTTACAAGGTAAGCTAACAAGAGGTCCATCCCTCCATACACGTGTATGGAGGGGAACAAAATGCAATACAGCTGTTTTAAAATATCTTCAAAAGCAGCTGAACAGTAGTCGGCCAGCCAAAAGTGTCATCTTGACAAAATTGATGGCCGACCGGCAACAAAGAGTGCTGACCGGCAATATTTAGTGCCGATGGCACAAAATCAATGGCCGGTGGCCTCTAGCCACAGCCGGTGATGTGTGGGGATGCCTCACAAGACATTCTCTACCCCTCCAAGGCAAAACACAAGTGTTTGGTGCAAAACCAAACACAAAACGGTCGAGTTCGGGGATCCTGAGGCAAGGCGCGTAGCCGAGACCTCCGGGAACTCCAAACGAATACAAATAAGGATGATCACCGAGTGTTCAATCAGTGACGTTCAAGTATTGAGGACGGTCAAAAATAGGGTGTCTACAGTCACAAACGATTCAATCCACTCTTAATTCATACATTCCTCTTAGGCCTCTTTCTTATCTTCTTGATTCATTTACAAATGCGCAATGTATGCCTAAGAGTGCTTAGAAATGAAAAAGAACGGAAAACGATACATGAAACCACTTCTCAAAATTACTGAAACAGGGCTCCCCGCTCGAGCATGAATATCCCTGCTCGAGCGGACATCACTGACTGCAAAACTACTGGGAGCTTGCATTTCACGCTCGAGCGGCACTTTCCCCACTCGAGCGGACATGCCAAATTCTGGGTTTTTCCAGCAACCATTTGAACTTCTAACTTGACATTCAAACTTATGTTTCTTGCATATGATGACTCATAACTCTCATATACATTTATTAACATGATACAAACACCAAATTTCATCATTATGAGGTTCAATTCCTATGAATCAATTACATGCATGCCTCAAATTCTACCAAACTCATCACCAACATGATGAATTCATCCATTCAAAACTCATACTCTTATGAATTGTACATGCATGTGAGATATAGCTCTTATTCTCAATTTAAATAATGAAGAGATGATCAAAAGCATGAACTTCAATCAAAGATTCAACATGGATCATGTATTTCATGCTCAAACATACAAATTCATGGCAATTCCTTGCATGCATTCATTTATTGACTTCAAATTCATCGATTACAACTTAATTCTTGCTCTTGATCACATAACAAGCTAGAGTTCACAAAATAACAAACTTAACTTATGAATTTATGCTCAAATACTCACCTAGGAGCTTCAATCTTCCAATTTCTAGCTAATTCATGGAGTTAAGCTTCCAAATTCACAACTTTGAGCCAAGATACACAATTCTCCCTCTTCCTCTCTCCAGAACTGGCCTCTCTCTCTCTCTCTAGAGTGTATAACCGGATTTTGAGTTCACCAAAATGAAGAGTCAAGTGTAATAAGGCCCTTATATAGTCTCTCTCTTAATCAAATTGATTAAGGTTAATAATAGAGCTTAATTCAATCGATTTACTCGAATTATTTTAATCCTAATCAATTTCTAATTAAATTTCACCATAGGCTCTAAAATTACGCTTAATCACAATGTAATCAATTTCGTTCTCTGGACCGATAGGGCCTTCAATTTAAATTCTAAGCAGATAATCAAACAGATTTTCCTACGGTGAACAGATAGAAATTCAAAACCACATATATTCATATAAATGGCACTCAAAATGATATCAAACACATAACCACAATCATAATCAGGGTTAATTAGCATAACACGGACCAGGGTTATCACACTATCTACGAGAAAAAGCCCAAAAACTACACCACGACACACGCACCCAACAAACACCAACCACACCTCCAACCACCCAAAAAAAAAAAAAAAAAAACAAACAAACAAACAAAAGAAGGCCAACAAAAAAACAAGAAGCTCCTCTAACAAAAAAAAAAAGCTCCAAGAAAGCCAATCAAGTCCCGAAACACAAACCAAGGCATCAAAAGGGAAAAAAAAAAAGCCTCAAAAGAGAGTCCAACAGTTTAATTACTGTTCCAATATCAGAACAGTAATCAAATTGTTCAAGGGGGTCAAATTCACAATAGCCCAAAAGAAAGAGTTGCAAAAACCCCTTTTTGTGCTGTTATAAATGCTCTCTCATCGACACAATTGAAGGCCTCTTGGTGCAGATGCTATAATTCCATTATAGCAGAAATGACAACACTCTACAACAAAAAGAAAAAAAAAAAAGAAAAAAATGGAGCATTTATACTTGGCAAAAAGGAAATGAAACTAAAAAATAGTGATGTTTTGGTATCGACTGTAGAGAAGACAACATCACTACCAAATCCTATGCAAGGCTAAAGGATTTTGAGCTCGCATTTTGCAAATGAAGATGCAAATCAATGAAGAGACTGGATGCCAAGTCATTGACCAAAATGTTTCAAGAAACAAAAAAAAGAAAATCAACAAATGACCGTTAAGATCTTGCAAGGGTCAACACCCTTTACTTGTGCCTGAAACTTCTCAGGCCTACAACAGGACATACACTTAGTTGAAGTTTCCATAACCAGACAACATTCACAAATATATTTCAATCCATTTCCATTCCTTTATCCAAATCAATTCTTTAACATGGTACATTATTTATCCAAACAATTCAAATGAGACTACAACTCATATTATCAACACTTCAATCATCAACACCATTCAGATGTACATAAGGTTTCGGGACTTTCACCCTGGATACTTCGGCCAACTTAGTTATCAATGGAGTCCATCCTATCTCCTCCCACACAATGGAGTACATCCCCTATCTCTTCCCAAACATATATACATATACAATGTATTTAAACAAATTGTCATATACAATAGCCAATTCAATCACATATTCAATGTTTATACCGAACCGTCATATTCAATGACATATTCCAATCGATTAGTTTTAATTTCCCTAATCATCATGCAATGTCTACAATAATTAAGACTATCCTTCATCAATAGCCCAAAGTGCTTAGTTTTAAAATGATAAATAAATCTATCAAAAAATAAATTATTACATTTTCCACCTAAGGAGTGATTTATCAATCCAACTACACCATTCAATTACAATTTCTTCCAATTTCAAGATTCTCAACCCAAGTTCATATTTCAATGAAAATGACTTTGTGCCCGAAATCGCACTTTCTAATGCCCAAAACGACGTCGTTTTGGGCATTATTTTTTTTTATTTTTTTTTCTTCTTCTTCTTCCATTTTTTCTCTGAACCAGAGAGGGAGAGAAAGAGAAGAGAGAAAGAGAGAAAGAGAGAGAGAGAGAGAGAGAGAAGAGCCTGTCCGCCTCTCTGATCGCCTCCTCCACTTGCCCGCCTCAGCCTCGCCTCCGCCTCCAAATTTAATAATTGGGCCCGCTCCAGTCCCCCTCCCCCTCCTCGTCCTCCTCCTCCCCCTCTGTCTTCTTCTTCCTTCTGCTGGAAAAAAAAATGAAATCGGGGCATTTGGGGGAGCCCAGATTCAGGCTCCCAATCACGGCTCTTTCCCCAATCTACCAAATTGATTATACAAATTAATTATCTAAATCCAATTAGGGTATTAATTCCCCATTCTCAAATTTTGCACCCAAGGCCCATATTCATCAATTATATACACTTAACCCCTTTATCAAGACCTCCCATACACAATGGAGCCAAAATTAGAAAACCCATCTTTCAAACATTTCACATTTTAAACCCTAACTTTCCAAAATCTCCAAATCACACCATTTATACAAAATGACTAACATTTATGTTAAAGCTCATAGAAATGAGTAGTTTATCCCTACCTCAAGTGGATAAGCTCAAAAGAGAAGAAGAGAAAACTCAAGATGCTCCAAATCCACACTTCTTCGGATCAAAATGTAGCCCACGCGATACTCTACCTTTCTCACGAAGGGACTAGGGTAGAGAGACCCAAGAACATGGAGTATTTGTAGAGAAAGAGTGTGTGTAAAGAGAGAAAGAGTGTCAGATTTAGGGTTTGGAAAGAAATGGAGATGAAAAAGTGATGTTGAATTATGTTGTTGCGGACTGCTATATACGAGGCTTGCTTGAGCGAGGGATTTGTCGCTCGAGCGATTCAGACACAAAGAACCTCGCCAAGCGCAAGAAGCGCCACTGCTTAACAATGCAACGTCGTGTTCGCAACCTGAAGCACGCTCGAGCGAAGGAACACAAAACATAGGGCTCACTCGCTCGAGCACAAGAAAGCTTGCTCGAGCGAAGAATGCCATCTCTTAGGTCTAAAAGAGACACAGACGCACGCTCGAGTGCAAGACAGCTCGCTTGAGCGAAGAGACACACCAGATCAGGCTCGCTCGAGCGCAAGAAAGCTCGCTTGAGCAGAAGCTGCGTCTGAAAAAAAAAATCCTGAAGACCCTCAATCCTCGCTCGAGTGCAAGAACTCTCGCTCGAGCGAAGAAGCAAATACCCAGGCCTCGCTTAAGCGCAAAAAGCCTCGCCCGAAGCGAAGAAACCAAATCCTAGGCAGCAACCATTTGTTCTAACTCACAACCAACCTGTTCCAAACTCACCCAACACCTCCCAAAACTCAAATACAAAGAATCAAAGGATAGAAACGAGATACAGACAACAATATACAACCAATGGACTCGAGTCCGGAATACAATAAATGACAGGGAAAACCGGGGTCGCTATAAATATTATCAACCAATATATCAACTGGCAACCTGTGCAGAAATCACTTCAACCAACTGAGTAGGTCAAATTTCGAGCAGAAATCATCAGTCAATTCCTCAATGATAAGAATCGATCTTGGAACCTCGGGTACTATCAAATGTTGACAAAACATACCAAACCATAGACATAATGAACAAACTTCTTTACAATAGAAATACTCATGTGAACATATTTTTGTACTTTTTTTATTTTAAACATATGACAAGTACTTTTTATGCTTTTGGTGATTGATCTTCTTGTGGTTATCGTGGTGGTGATGATTGTTGTCATTGATGGTGTTATTGCTCTTCTTGTTGTTGTTCTTTATTATTCTTATTTGTGTTCTTGTTGTTATTATTGTCGTCATATTTGTGGTTGCATATAAATTCATACAGGACATGTTGTTTCTAATAATTTTTAAAACTGCAAAATTATTCATTTTCATTACTCAAACAAAAATTATGCTACACTATTATGCACTTTCATTATCGTGAATTGCCTTTCACGCATTATAATATGTATTTCCTACATAATTCTTGAAACTGTAAAATTATCTAATTTCATGACTCAAACAAATAGATGAACTATATTTCAAAATTGTAAATGAAACTGCAAAATTATACAGTTTTGTCACTATGAAACATTAAATAAATACATAATGTAGTAAAACTACAATATTATACAGTTTCAATAAGAAATTTTCAAAAACCTTCTCAGCATTCCAAAAAATAAAACCAATCAACTCCACAAATCAAAAAAAAAAAAAAAATATTACAAAACAACTTCAATAACTAAAGAATACATCGAAAAAGAAAAAAAAATACAACCAACTTTATTCATTACTTCTATAATACCAAGTATCACATTTTGTTATTATAATTCCTCAACTTCAAATACAAATCCAAAGAATAGACTATGACCTCAAATAACAGCCTTGCACGTCTTTTTATTGTGATTCTCATATTTCAAGCACCTCCTACATTTGATTTGCTTCACATTCTCACCCCTAAAAGGAATCATTTTCTTCTTGTTCCGCCCGGGTTACTTCTTCGTTATAGGAGGTTTGATAATTGAACTACGGGCACCATTAAAGTCAAATCTCTTACTTGAAGGCACTGGATAAACAGATTCCTTGTATGATTCCCTAAAACAATCCACATGAAAAAAAAATATCAATGAAATCATACACATCTCTACCACTACTACGCAAAGCATGCGCAGCATAACAACAAGGAAAACCATTCAATTGCCATTCATGGCAAGAACAAGTCCGTCTACCAATGTCAACATAAAAGGAAATAGAAGAATAAACCTCAAGCACAGTATCACTAGCAACAATCACATCCCAAGACTTAGCTGGCTTCAAAGAGTCCACCAACTTCTTTTTCATAAATGGACACAATTTGGTAGTCCATCTTTTAGATTCAGCTCTTTTATTAGACAATTGAGTCATGATTTAAATCCTAATCATATCAACCATATAAGTAATAGGCAACTCACGGGCCCCACCAATCTAATTATTGTAAGACTCAGCAGCATTAGATGACATCTCACCATATCGTTTCCCCCTAAAAAATGAATTTGCCCACTTATCATTTTGCAAACCATCCAACATACTCTCAACTCTACCATTCCTAGCAATACGCCTTAATTTCTCCATATAATGTTAGAAAGAAGCAACAGTTAACGCATAAGCACATTTAACTAATATTTTCATTAAAGTCAGCTTATAGTTAGTGTGAAGTCCCACCAATTTGTCAATCAAATTTCTCTTCAAATGGTTCAAGCAATATGCATGATGTGCATTGGAAAAAACCACTAAAAGAGCGTATAACAATCCATGTTGATGGTCGGACACGAAGGTCAATCTCTGGCCTGAACCAATAGCTTTCAATAACTAACTTAAAAACCACATCCAGTTATCTTGATTTTCAGCATCAACAATCACAAAAGCCAAAGGAAACAAACTTGAAAACAAAATAACATGAAACTGCAAAAATTAGCAGACTCACAATACAATAACATAAACCAAAATCCATCAACTATCAAAACACACTGACAAACCAAAACTATACTAACTGCAAATAAATAGGTAAATTACACTGACACCCCCTGAGATTTATGTTTATTACAGTTCCCCCCTCACCTTTTGGAAATTACATCTCCTTCTCTGAGGTTTAAAGTTTCATTACAGATTCCTCCCTTAGCAATTTAATTTTTTTAAATACCAATTTTGCCCTCACTGCGTAAATTACATTGACACCCTTCACATTTTAGAAATTACAATCCCCTTCCTAAGGTTTAAAGTAGCATTACCAATTGCCCATCGGTTAGTATTAGTTGGAAAAAAAATTTAATTGAAAAAAAAATAATTTGAAAAAAATTAATTGAAAAAAAAAATTATTAGTAAAATTTTTAAATTTCTGTTTAAAAACCAACGTAAACTCGTTTTTTGAATTTATGTTTTTTCCTCAAATTTATGAACTGAGACAACAATTTATAAACAAAAAAAATTATCAAACAAGTTTTTATGACAGTTTTTAAAATTTTTGTAAATATAAATTGAAAACTAAAAACGAAATGGTTACCAAATTGGTTTCAGATGGTAAAACTATCGTAAAATTAACAAATAATTAAATAAGTTACCAACGTAAGAAATGACTTATCAAAATATTTTTAGGCTATGTATGGTTTGATTTTTAGAAAATTTTTTAAAAAAATAAAAATTAATTTGGTTAAGAAATAAAAAATAAAAAATAATTTTCATTTTTATATAATTTTTATCTTTCGAGTGGTTAGAAATAATTTTTTACAAATTAAATTGAAACAGTCATACGTATGTATATAGCCTACTCAAAACTTAAAATGATAATTATTTTTTACCCTTAAATGATAATTATTTTTTATTTTTTATTTCTTAACCAAATTAATTTTTAATTTTTTTAAAAAAAATTCTAAAAATCTAACCATACATAGCCTAAGAATCTTTTAATAAGTCATTTCTTATGTTGGTAACTTATTTAATTATTTGTTAATTTTACGACATTTTTACCATCTGAGGTTTGTTTGGTAACCATTTTGTTTTTAGTTTTCAATTTATATTTACAAAAATTTTAAAAACTGTCATAAGAGCTTGTTTGTTATTATTTTTTTTTTGTTTATAAATTATTGTCTCAGTTTGTAAATTTGAGAAAAAAACGTAAATTCAAAAAATGAGTTTATGTTGCTTTTTAAATAGAAATTTAAAAATTTTAGTAACAAAAAAAAATTTCAATTAAATTTTTTTTCAAATAAATTTTTTCCCAATTAATTTTTTTAATGAATTTTTTTTCCAACTAATACTAACCGATGGAACAATTGGTAATGCTACCTCAAACCTTAGGAAGGGGATTGTAATTTCTAATATGTGAAGGGTGTCAATGTAATTTACCCAGTGAGGGCAAATTTGGTATTTAAAAAATTTAAATTGCTGAGGGGGGAATCTGTAATTAAACTTTAAACCTCAGGGAAGGAGATGTAATTTTCAAATGGTGAGAGAGGAACTGTAATAAACATAAACCTCATGGGGTACCAGTGTAAGTTACCCCCGAATAAATATATACCTTGATTACCCATCTTTTGATATTGCTACAAGCAAATGCTCCTTATAACGATCTTTCAAGAATGTACTATTAACAAACAACAACGGACGACAAAATTGAAATCCATACAAACATCCATGAAATGCCATAAACAACCTCCGAAACACCCACTACTTTCATTCACATCTAATTCAAACACATTTCCGGGATTCGTTCTCATACCCGTCTCAAGGTACCATCGAAGTTGGTGAAAAGAAGATGCAAAATCACCAAACAACCCACCTTTTGCCTTATCAACTCCTAACCATGCAATTTAATCAGAAACATCTATACCATATTGCTTCTTCAACTTTTTTTTTAACTTCGAAATGACGAGTCAACGGATTATTACTAATATCATTATGCACAATATCAAAGACAAGTCTAGAACCAACCATTTTACTGCAAGATCTACGACCAACAACCCCACAAGTATGCACATTATCTAACTTCATAATAAAAAAAAATACCAGAATTCATCAACACCCTTCCATGCACAAACCATTTACAACTCGTAACCGACTTCATCATACATTCAGCAGTTACTCTTGTTGCATCATTCTTCAAATAATTCACTACAAAACCACACTCAACTGCATACTTAGCCAATGCAATGTGGAACATCGGTACTCTACCGTCAAATTCTTGACCAACACTGTGTATAATCCCCTTCCAACTAGCAGACAACAAACCACCAAAATCATCACAATCGTTAACCAAAGACTCACATAAATTACAAAATCAATCCTAGAAGAATTATCATCAACCTTCACATTTCTCCTATCACCTACAACAACATCAACAACATGAGAACCACTAGAAGCTACCATTGACATCATATTCCCCAAATCATCATCACATTCAACAATACAATTCGAATATCCAGAAATAGAGAAAAACAAACAAAAGTTGAACTTCGCACATATTTTCTCAATAACTTCATGATAACTACATCCCTCACTAATCTTAATAACAGCACAAGACTTACTGTATTTACACATTAACATGAAACACCCCTCCATATTACAAATCACAAACCAGCAAACAATTGATCATAGAGTCCAAACTACAAAATTATACAGTTACAACATATCAGTATCAAAACTTCAGAATTCACAATTCCAAACTACAAATTCAAAACACATTACACTATACAACAAACAAAATCAAAAAAATCAAAATCATTACACTATATCTCAGAGACCGCAGAACTCTCGCTCCATGAGGTGTCAGTGTATTTCTAGCTACTACAGTTCGGACTCCTGTTATGGTTCTGAATCTAATCTCACAAAATACAATGTAAGACTGATAAATCACCAAAGAGTGCAAATCCGGCAAATCGTTTTGGAAAATCGATTTTAATCAAAAAGCACCAAACATTGACTGCTTTACTAGATTTCAGAGTCGCCACCTAAATATTTTGTTTTTGGGAAATTTAGGAAACCCTGACTCGTGCCTAAGGCCACGTGTCCATCATCACCAAAGTTGCCTTAGCTCGAGAACTTAGGTACGAGAGGGGAAGGTCTTGAAATAAGCACCCCCGCTCGCCCGATCAAAGATCGGCCTTTACTAACATGATATGTTATTTTTGAAAACACATGCGTTCTTATTCTGGTTATTAATCTAGAATTACTATGTGATGCGCACAGCATGCAAGTATAGACTCAATCGCTCAAGTTGGAACAAAAACATCTCATGTTTGTTTTTCGAAAATGGTTTGAAAGTGCTACTCGCAAGTAGGCTAAGTCGTAGATTTGCCACCCTCAAGTGGGCTTAGAAAACAATATGATTTTACCACCTCAAGTGGGCTTAAAACTCGCATTTGATGAATTGTCCCAATTCAAGCAATCAAGCCTCCATCCACAAGCATTCATGCAGTTATAGCAGTTAAGCACATAGCCTCATGGCAAGCATGCTATCATGGCAGTCACTTACACACATGCAGGGATCCTAAAGTGTAAACACTCATTGTGTACTCCGAGCCAAAACAAAAGCTAGTTAGTAATCATGCATGATCCTAGCTATGTCAAGAATGCCTAATGCAACATATGCAAAATGCAACTAAGATAGACTCGGCTATTCTAAGATGTCATGTGAATGCAACAATTGATACATGCATTCAAATTGGTATTGAAATACAATGCAGTTTGTATGATGTGCCGAGCCCCGTGCATGCAAAACGAATGAATGAATACACGCATGCGAAGTATAATGATGCCAATTGGAATATGCCCTAAAACTAACCATCAAAAGGTGATAAGTAAAAGGGAGAAAGAAATGGGGGTTGGAAGACATGCATCACACACACGCACGCTTATTACAACAGTTGTGCTCTCTCGACAGAGAGTCTGAATAATAAGCTAACTAACTAATCTAAGTTAATTAAACTAATTATTACAAAACGAAACTAATTAACCAATCCTAGTTAACTAATTAGTTATTACAACACAAATTGAATAGTTAAGCGCATTAACTAATTAAGTACAAAACCAAAAAGCAAAGCAGTTAAAAGAGGCCTTAAGGCGAGAAGCGCATGCATGCTCAATCGCCTCATTCGGAAATCCATCGCTCTGTCCCAACTTGCCTCTATTTGCATTTGATTTCAGATCACTGCACAAGCTTCTAGGTAACTTCTACTCCATCATGGGAACCTCCAGGAAGGCTGCCGACCACTTGGTGGTGTTATAGACCACTTGTAGACCACTTACATTTGCTGCAGACCAGAAAAAGTGGTCGGCCAGGCACTTTTGATCGCCTGCACCGAAAATCTTGCCTGACTCCATTTTCTTTGCTCTGAGAGAACAAAAAGGGGCACGACAGTGTATTTGCATGGTATGTGTGCACAACCACCCTCCCTATAATTTCTTAGGCTCAAGGGAGTGCCGTTCTCGACTCTCGAGCCACCAACCGAGCATAGCAATGCACGATGGCCGAGAAGCCAAGATTGCACAATTCAATGTAAATAAATGCACAAATAACACATAAGAGCCTTAAACTCTATCATGCATGATCAAGAGCGTCGGCGACAGAGAAGTGAGGCACGTTTCATCACTTCAAGTATGAAACGTCCCCAGTTTCTTGTGTTTGGATTAACTTTCATTCCAAACACCATGCAAGGTAACAACATGGAAATACAATGCAATGCAACATGAGCATGTCAAAACAAAGTCCTTAAGTATTGAGGCACACAACACTAAGGCTATACAATGCAATGCACAATGGACTAAACCAACCCCAAATAGACTTCATGCATGCCAAGACAATGGCCAAAACACTCTTAAAAGATGGCATGAAAGGCTAGAAAATGCATGCTCATGCATTGGCCCATCAACTAAGCACAACAGCATAACTCTTAAACATGATTAAGAAGTGACAAACATGGAAGTGTAACAACACTATATGCACTGAAATCATGTATGAAATGAGGTCAAATCACTCAAACAACACAAGTACAGCATCCTAAGGACCTTGAATCATTAGGCTAGTCAAAGCTATTGCACTACAACCATGCATAACAAATCCCATATGACCCAAACTACTCAAATCAGAGCTGAGGCATGCTAAATCAAGGCCAAAGGCATGCTAAAACATAAGCTCAAAAGGCAAGCAAAGCATGTTCATTCATTGGCTTACAAAAAAAACATAATGCATAACCCTCAAGAGCAATGAAAGAGTGATAAACATGGGAGTATAGCAAAGAAAAAAGCTCTGAAATTACATTCCAAATGATGCCATATCATGCATATATCACAAATAAGGCATGCTAAGAGGCTCAAAGCTTAAGGCTTGCAAAGGCACTTGTACCATGGCCATATCAAGCAAGCCCCAAAGGGTCAAGGTGACTCAAAATAGTCCCAAGGTAGGTCAAAACAATGCCAAAAACATGCTTGAACATAGCCAACATATGCTAGAATAAAAGGCATGAAGCATGGAGCATACAAGGCCAATGAGGAGGATTACACTACACGTACCAAAACCAAGCATGAGATGCCTTCACCAACAAAAATTAGAGTTATAACATGGTAAAATAACACCAAAAACATGCTGAGATGGTAGCCCAAAAGCTTAGGCAATCATGCATACATATTGGCTTATGGACAAGGCATGGAGACACAACTCTCAAACACAATTAAAGAGTGATAAACATGAGAGTATAGAAAATATATAAGCTCTGAAATATCATGCCAAATGATGCCAAGGCATGCAAACATCACAAGTATAGCATGGTAGGGGCCTCAAAACTCAAGACTAGTCAAGGCATTTGCACTATAGCTATGCAAAACATGAGTCCTATGGCCAAGGCAACCCAAAACAATCCTAAAGCATGTCAAAATAATGCTAAAACATGTATGGAGTATAGCCGAGGTAAGCTAGCATGAAGGGCGAAAACACCAAGTACACTAGGCTAATGGGCAAGATTGCACTACAAGTGCACAAACCAAGCAAGAGGTGACTCCACCAACGAAAAACAGAGTTATGGCATGTCAAAATAACACCAAAAATGGGCTAAGACTAAGCCAACACATGCTAGAATAACAAGCTAACTCATTAGGCATGCAAGGCTAACAAAGAGGATTTACACTACAAGTGTATGAAGCATGCAACCAATGATCAAACAAGCCAAAAACAGAGTTAAAGCATGTTAAATAATGGCCAAAAATGGGCTGAGACTAAGCCAACACATGCTAGAATAACAAGCTAACTCATTAGGCATGCAAGGCTAGCAAAGAGGATTACACTACAAGTGTATAAAGCATGCAAGGGTGGCCTAAACTAAGCCAAAACAGAGGTATACCATATTGAAATGAGGCCAAAAATAGGCTGAGATGGAGCCAAAACAAGCTTGACAAACATGTTACTTTGATGAGCCATTAACACAAGCACACAAGAGACTGGGGGGACAACCCCCTCCTATTTGGGGCCTCAAAACCAAGTTTCCACCGCTGAAATTTCTCTGAGTTTCAGTGGTGGGAAGGCCAAACAAAGGTGATTACAAAGGCCTAAAGTGATGGCCCAAAACAAGGCCAAACAAGGCACAAAAGGGGGTAGAACAACCCCAACACCCAAGAAGCCTCAAACAAACATGTTAAGCACTTAAAATTAGAACTTTTTGTAGTTTAAAGTTAAGCCAAAATAAACCTGCAAAGGGGGCCAAAGGCTTAATCAAAAATAAAGCTTCGAGGGGTTAGAAACTCGCCCTTGTAGAACAACTTCAAGGAAGCAACTCCAGCAACCTTTTTGGATCAAAATCAGTCTAAAAACTCCAAAACCAGCTTCAAGGTGCCTCAGATCCAAGAGTATGGTGTTTCACTATGTGTTTGTGTGTAAAAGTGTAAAGAAACTACCCTTTTAAGCACAAATATTAAGAGAAATGAAGAAGTATAGTGATAGATGATATGTATATGCCCTATGCAAATTTCTGAACCTGACACAAGAGGGAGGAGGCTCCCTTATATAGAAAACCAAGCATTAAGCTTGTTGAACAAGTTTGAGCCTCCAAGCAATCCCTTTATACACGTGTATGGAGGATGTTTTCTATGCCCAACAGCTGGCACAGCTGGCATCCACAACACCTGCAGAAAATGAAGAAAAGTTGCCGACCAGTTGAAGTGGTTGGCCAGCTACTTGCACTGGTCGGCCAGCTACTTTTTCTAGTCTGCCGGAAGAGAAAGTGGTCGGCAATGGGGGGAAGGTGGTTTGCACAGAGAGAGGAAGGTGGTGGCATGGCTGCAAACCACTTTTTCCGGCTGCAGACCACTTGTAGACCACCTAAGTGGTCGGTTGGACACTTTTCTGGTCGGCAGGCAAAATTCTACTTTCCAGGTCCAATTTCAAATGGGCATAACTCCTTCATATGGACTCCTTTTCAGGTCATTATTGTATCCAAATTGAAGCCCCGGAAGTAAGCTTTCCAATGGTGGAAGCCTTGCATCAAAATTCCAACTATGAAAAAAGTTATGTCTATTTTGGTGAAGCCGCTCAGTTTCGATTCTACCCGGATTCATGCCAAATTTCTCCCAAACTAGTTTGCTTCTCTCCTCACCTCTTTTCTTCAACTTCAAACCCCTAAACAAGGTGTTTTGAAAGATTTTATCTCTCTTTCATTCATTTCCACTTTGTCCTCACTCGGTTTACCGAAAAACGCAACATTTAACAAAATGCAAGCGTCTGAACATCGTAGGAACTTCTTTTCAAAAATATTTTGAAAGAGAGCGTTTTAAGGTCTAAAATATTTGGTCAACATAGCTTTGGTCCAAAAAGGGATGTGAGGTTGGGATTTGACTTTCTCTCATTGTCGAAGAAATCGACCATTTGCACTGCATAACTTCATCACCGCGTAAACCATCAGTAGTGCCTAAGTCTTAAGGGCGGTCAAAAATGGGGTGTCTACAATCACATACAAATATCACAAAATCAATATCAAACAAACAAAATTTATCACAAAGCAAAGAACTATAACAACATTGACAAAAACGAACCAGAGATCACGCGAATTTGTTTATCTATATATATACATACATATATGTATCGAAAGAAAGAGAGAGAGAGAGAGACATACACACACACACACAGTGCGTACGCAGAGATCATCTATCCACAAAAATTCAGATCGCACAAACTGATTGACCTCACAGCATAAAGAGATCGATCTTACAGAGAGAGATCGATATCGCAGACAACCTCGCATAGGCGAGATCCACAATCTAAAATTTGATTTTTCACGTATATATATATATATATCTCAAATCAAAAACCGCAACATTTAACAAAATGCGAGCGTTGGAACATCGAAGGAACTTCTTTTCAAAAATATTTTGAAAGAGAGGGTTTTAAGGTCTAAAATCTTTGGTCAACATAGCTTTGGTCCAAAAAGGGATGTGAGGATGGGATTTGACTCACTCTCCTTGTTGAAGAAATTGACCATTTGCATTGCACAACTTCATCACCGAGTAAACCATCAGTAGTGCCCAAGTCTTAAGGGTGATCAAAAATGGGGTGTCTACAATCACATACAAATATCACAAAATCAATATCAAACAAACAAAATTTATCACAAAACAAAGAACTATAATAACATTGACAAACACGAACCAGAGATCACGTGAATTTGCTTATCTATATATATACATACATATATGTATCGAGAGAGAGAGAGAGAGAGAGAGAGACACACACACACACACACACAGTGCGTACGTAGAGATCACCTATACACAAAAATTCAGATCGCACAAACAGATCGACCTCATAGCATAAAGAGATCGACCTCACAGAGAGAAATCGAGATCTCAGACAACCTCGCATAGGCGAGATCCACAATCTAAAATTTGATTTTTCATGTATATATATATATATCTTAAATCAAAAAGCGCAACATTTAACAAAAGGTGAGCGTCGGAACATCGTAGGAACTTCTTTTCAAAAATATTTTGAAAGAGAGGGTTTTAAGGTTTAAAATCTTTGGTCAACATAGCTTTGGTCCAAAAAGGGATGTGAGGTTGGGATTTGACTCTCTCTCCTTACCGAAGAAATTGACCATTTGCACTACACAACTTCATCACCGAGTAAACCATCAGTAGTGCCCAAGTCTTAAGGGCGGTCAAAAATGGGGTGTCTACAACCACATACAAATATCACAAAATCAATATCAAATAAACAAAATTTATCACAAAACAAAGAACTATAACAACATTGACAAACACGAACCAGAGATCACGTGAATTTGCTTATCTATATATATACATACATATATGTATCGAAAGAGAGAGAGAGACACACACACACACACACAGAGTGCGTACGCAGAGATCACCTATACACAAAAATTCAGATCGCACAAACAGATCGACCTCACAACATAAAGAGATCGATCTCACAGAGAGAGATCGAGATCGCAGACAACCTCGCATAGGCGAGATCCACAATCTAAAATTTGATTTTTCACATATATATATATATATATATTTCAAATCAAAAAGTAATACAGTCATTTAAAAAATAAGAAATAAAAAACTGGACCTCTAGATACAAAACTTTAAAAATTGTGGATCTATTGGTCTATAAAAAAATATTGGGATTAGAAGGACATAGGACTACATAGTAAGGCCTGGTTTGACATACACTAAGGCCTTGTTTGGGAACATGCTATTTTAGTAACTTTTTGACTTTTTACGAAAAGATGTGTAGAAAAGTAGAGAGGTGATGTGACAATTTTTAGTAACTTTTTGGCTAAAATAGCCACTCCCCAAACGAGGCATAAAAAATACAAAAAGTCAAAAAGTTACTAAAAAGTAAAAAAAGTTATCACTATTCGCCAAAATATATATATATATATATATAAAACCCCTTTAGAGTATCTCTAACAGTTTACCTAATGTTTCATCAAATTTGAGTAAAAAAATGACCATTTCCTCAATTTGATACTTCATGCTCCAACGGTTTATCAAATCCCGTATTAAATCCTGTGGGTCGACTGGTTGGTCAACCGATAAGTGTAAATATATATATATATATTTTTTGCAGCTTTAAACGCTATGTGAATAATTTCTGAAGAGTCTTTGGATAGAAGTGTCATGAGCGTAAATATCACTTCTTGCAATACAGCATCAAGTGTTCACTTCAAATTGCGTTGGAGATGCTCATTCTTTTTAATGGAACACAATGGAAGAATGAGCATCAAGTGTTGGAGATGCAGGTCGGTGACCCAATTCAAAATATAGCAGAGCTTAGAGAGAGACATAGCCCCCAACTCCCTCATAGTTTAATGGAAGTGTTCCACGTATAAAGCAGGTGGGTGACCCAATTCAAATTGTGTTTGCAGGTGGGTGACCCAATTCATCAATTGTGTTTGCAGGTGGGTGACCGGTTGGTTCACCGGCCGGTCAACCAATAAGACAAATTTTTTTATTTTTTTTTTAATTTGTTTGAACCTTTTTGACCGGTTTGAACCTTCCCTTTTTACAAGGGAACCGGTCGACCGGTTGGTCAACTGGTGGGGCAACCGGCTGGTTGACCGGTGTATCTCTTTCAACGGTCAGTAATAGTGATTTGGTGAAAGCTATAGCTTGTTCTTAGTTTGATTTTTTTTTGCTGAATTCTCATTTTGATATCAATTTGGTGCAACGGTTGGAGCACCAAAAAGTGCATTTTTCATCAAATTTTGAATCTGATGCCAACTTTGGTTCACCGTTGGAGACGGTCTTACACAGGCCAAGTACAAGCCACTGTCAGTATTGAAGTGATGGTCATGCGGGTGTACAAAAAAAATTGCATAGGATTGTGCTATTCGACCTGTGGGGCTCATCACAGGTCCCGTTTTGATAATCTGAACCGTTCAATGTGTAAAACTTGTTGAGTACTATATGTCTGTAAAAAATCACGTTTATTGGATATCGATAACTATATAATCAAATCAATTTTGTAAAAAAAAAATAGATGGTAAAGAAAATAACGGTTGACAAAAAACTAATCTGATCAGATAGCTATCATATCCGACCCACATGATTTTTTACAAGCATATAATACTCGACGATTTCTACATATTGAACGGTTTCGATTATCAAAATGAGACCCGTGGTGGCCTACCGAACAACATCATCTAATCCGATCTCGAATCAGAGGCAATGCTTCCTATATTTGTTTCCTGCCCATCGTCTGGCTTCCTGGACAATCCAAGTAGGGATGGCAATCTGAAACTGGCCCGACGATGACCCGACTCTCCGACTCCGAATTCAGCGGTTATTTATCAAAAAATATCCCCTACAGGCTGAGGACGGTATTCAAAAATTCATCCCCGATATCCGGGGGGACGGGATATGTGTTTAGAAGCCGGCCTCGCCTCCTGCATGGTCCCCGAGCTAAAATGACCCTTTTGTCCCTGGATATATATATATATATATATATGGATATATGCTCGTCTTTGTTAGGGTTCACAGACACTCAGGCCAAGTTTGGCATCTTCAAAATAATCCAAAAAGTCAAAAAGTCACTATCTTATTTAAGTCACAACATTTTATTTAAGTCACATCACCTCTCTAACACATCACTTCAAACCCAACCCAAATCCAACCCATATTTCATAAAAAGTCAAAAAGTACACTTATTTAGTCTTCCCAAACTTGACCTCAACTCAAAGCCTCTCACTCACACTCACGCCGCTCCTCTCTCGCGACTGCACTGGTCTGTCCCTCTCTCTTCCTTCCGTCACCGCCGCGCCTCCCTCCGTCACCGGCGATCCTCCCTCCATCACCGACGATCCTCCCTCCGTCACCACCGCGCCTCCCATCTCTGGTTAGGTATCTCTCTCTCTCTCTCTCTCTCTCTCTCTCTCTCTCTCACAGCTGGATTTGTGTTTTTTTTGAATCTATTTTATAGATCTGTTTTTTTTTGAATCTATTTTATAGATCTATCCCTGGATATATATAGACCTGTTTTTTTTTGAATCTATTTTATATTGAACCTTCTTCAGCTGTATTAGGAGTCTTTGAATCTGTTTTTTTTGTCTTTGAATCTATTTTATATTTTTTACAATATAAATCTGGTTTCCCAGATTTGGATCTATTTTAAGGAGTATTTTGTTTGATGATTCTAGTCTATACACAAGTCTGATGATTTGTTTGCTTTATCTGTAGCCGAACATTATCTCTCAAGCATTATCTCTCAAGCAGCAGAGAGAACTCTGTATGTCTTCTCTCTCTCTCTCTCTCTATCTATATATATATATACACACACACACATATATAAACAAATTCAATTATTGATGGGCAGAAATGACCTGCTATATATATATATATGAATCATTTGTTTCTTATTGTTTTTGAGGATTGTCAATAGGTATTAGTTTTAATGACCTGCTATATATATATATATATGAATCATTGGTTTCACTTGTTTTGGATTGAAAATTTGCAGACCTGCCATTGGATCTCCGGAGGGACATCAAACGCCACCTCTGCCTTGATCTAGTCCGGCGAGTAAGTCACAAGATCATACCTTCTTCTCCTTCTTCTCCTTCTTCCTATTCATGATCCAATTTTGATTGTTAATTTGATAATAATTTTTTTTTAAAAAAAATTCAGTGGTGAAATTCAATCAATATGACCTCAAAAAGGAAAAAAAGAAAAGGAAAGGAAAAAAAAAACTTTAGATATAAATGGAATTGAAATCCCATCTACATTTTGAAATTGGTTGCGTCAGAAAAACACAAGGAGGTATAAAAGATTGTTATTTTGAGAAAGAAAAGATGAGATGGCCAATGATTCATTGGAACTTATTGCCTGAAGTAACTGGGATAATGGCAGTGTTGTGAATTGATCTTTATTTTTAAGTCTCATGCATCATTTTGAATGGAATCTAGAAAAACAGTTCAGTCATGTAAAACGAAAGGCTAATGACCACATTAGTGTGGGCAGGATTGAAAATCTCTTTTCCATGAGAAGATGATTAAAGAATTGGTTGATTTTTAGGGAATTATCACAGTTTTGGACAGTGGGTATTTACAAAATTCGTACCCAAAAAAAAATTTAGTACAGTTTTTTTCTTTTTAATTCTCAAGTGGGATATAAATTTATTTCACTATAAATTAGTACAGTTTTTTTCTTCAATCAGTAAAAAAGTAATTATAAATATGAGAATAATTAAAATCCAACACTAATTAAAAAGTTAATAGTCACCAAGCTCAAACTTTAGAAGAAATAAACAATTACAACAAAAAACAAAAAAATTGTTTTAGGATTCATTTACCTTGAGCAGAAAATGAGGATTGTTCCAGTGTTTAAGAATTGGTGTACGAAACATAGCATGAACCATGTTTTGGGAAACATAAAAATGAAAAGGAACAAATATACAAAAATTCTAAATTACATGTACATATAAGAAGATAAGATTTTTTAGTAGTTCACCTCCAAAGTGAGTGTTACGTTCAAAATTGCTACAATTTCATTATGATTAGAAAGAATTATAAGTGAAATATAAGTTGTCCCCTTCAGCTATATGAACATATATTTATATCTGTTATCAAATAGTTAGTATTCAGTACTCATCAGTAAGATCTAAGAAGAGTACTTGATCTTGCTTGCTTTGGCTCTTACTCATGTTCTATGCTCCATTTCTTAGCTCTTTAGTAGTGCTGTACATCTTTTAAAATATGGCTAACCCTTAAATCTAAATGTCCTTTATCATATTTAAATATTATTTTGTCATACTTCTAATCAAACATGTAGTACACTCAATCCTAATCAATTTCAGTGATTATAATTAAGGCATGAGATTGAGTTGGTAGACTTAGTCCTTTAAAGAGGTGATGGAGTTTGAATTTTATGAAATTTCTAATATTTTGTCATTATGTTGAATATGACTGTTATTGTTGAATACGACTTTATCAAAACTTGCATGAGATAATAATAGTACATAATTGGTTAGAAGTTAGAAGATTGATGATCAATTGGGTAACCCCAACAAAGGGTTATGGTATCTTCTTATTATTGTTAATTCTATGCTTCCATGATTGCAAAATAATGGGGTTCACTTCATCTCTAGATGCTAAATTTATCAATTGAATTAATGTTTTTGTCTTTTGAAATCTTCTACAATTATGTTTCAATCATGTCATAATTTGTTTAAAAGATGATGAGTACTTAATTTATTTATATTAATTCAATCCATATTATTTTTATAAAGGTTAAAAATGTTAGATGTTAACTCTGAAGCACCCGTTAACTCTCAAGTACTATTTGAGAGTGACGCGTCACAACATTCATCGCAAATCCATTGTATGGGTTTGAAGAAACAATGGATTTGCTTTTTTATGTTGTAATGGATATTTTTATTTTATTTTTAATTTCAATTTTTGGGTAACCTATCCCTTGCGGGTTGTGCTTGGGATTAATTATTCTCTTTGCTACTTGTTGAATTTTCTTGTGTGCTGCTGGACACATGTTTTGGTTGTGTTATTTTGTTGCTACAGGATGCTTTGTGTGTGGGTTGTGTATGTATGGGCTGCTGAATTAATGTTTATTGATGTTTTGCTACAAGATGTTTATTGATATTTATTGATTTAAATGGATGTTGCTATAGATTTATGGATGCTGCTAAATAGAATATTTATTTCTTTTGCTTTCCTTTTCCTTTTTACCAGGTCAAGTCAATAGGTGATAGGTGGCATATAAAATACTTCCTTTCAATAGAAATGTAGCTTGCAATAATTTCTCAGAACTGTACAAACAGATGTGGGATTTCATTTTGGTGATTGTACACTTCAGTCCCTTCAAGTTCCTCTTTTGAACAAAATGTTTATGACAAAGCTCAACAAATGGAGACCATAATCAACAAAAATGCAGCTAAAGAACAAAGAGGAAAATACCTAATAAAAAAAAAAAAAAACGGGGGATTTTCCGGGGTCGGGGATCCCCGATCGGGGCCGGGGATGGGGCCGGGATAGGGTCCCCGTCGGGGACGGGGGGGGGTAGTCCCCGGCCCGGCCCCGCCCTGTTGCCATTCCTAAATCCAAGTCAGGAGGCAATTCATTATAGTAGTGGTAAAATGGTAATTTTACTATTTTATATAATATTTTAATACATATTTTTTTTTTATAAAAAATCAAAAAATTCTTCCAAACAATCATATTTTTTCTTCTACATTTTAATCTAAAAAATTTAAAAATACATTTATTTAAAACAATCCCTAATTTTCAGAACTGTAACCGATATTTTTGGGGAATATAAATTGAACGGTAAATGTATCGTAGCAGCACGAGACATACAATGCAAGGCGTAATTTGAAGAAAATCGATTGACAGAAAGAACATCTTCAATCCAACCCTCCGCTCCTCATGTACTTCTCTTATTCTTTCTTCTTCTTCACGTCGCTGTTTATTTTTGGGTTTTTTTTGTTTTCAGGCTAGGGCTGATATCTTTTTCTTCGTGTTCAGCATTTTTGTTTTCCCGGTTTTTCCCCTTTAGGTTTGAGATCCAGGCCAATTTTCTCCACCTCTTCTTAACAATAGAATTACAATTTCTGTATTTTTTTGTTGGTCTTATTTTTCTTGTTAATGATTAATTTTGGCCCTTTACTGAAGAATGAGTTGTGGTTGTGATTTACAATGCGTATGAATTAGGTTGTCTATTTCTTTGAGAGTCGTTGTTATGGAATTAGCATTTTAAATCAATTCTATTAACTGAGAAAGAATGTGCTGTGCTGTTGTAGACTGATAGTTTGTTATAATTTCAAATGTTTAATCCTTCAATTATTTGCCTTCATTCAATTATCAATTTCCTTCCTTCCTGTCAACGTTGTTTGTGTGCTCTTTGCTTTGGCCAATCTCACGCCACCTGGACTCGGTACGGTTGTTCTTCGCATATTCTCCTAATTGTCAAATAAGGGGATTTGGCTAGAAACTGTCAAAAAAAAAGAAGAAGAAAGGATACGGATTTAGGGACACCACGTATTGCTTAATGTTTGAGTTAGCGATCATGGCAAACAAATGAATCTCCTCATACCGACATTTATAATTCACAAATCTTCAAGTTTGTTTAGGTCAATTTGTGAACGTTTATTTGATTAATTTTGTTTTTTCAAAGATAGTTTTAATTAATTTATTTTTTATTATTCAATTGCATGAATTTTGATAGTATTCATTAATCATATAAAAATTGTTATACATATTTTATTTCTTCTAGGATCTTACGATTCTTTATTTGAAGATCCTATCTAGGCTGGTAGAATCCCAAAACAACAATTCAATTTTTTACAACCTTGCTTCCGGTTGATAAGGAGTCATGGTTCGTTTTTTTCAGGGTGGAGGTCAGTATCTGTTTCCTTTTGCCATCTCTCTCTTTTTTTCTATCCCGCTTTAAACATAATTTAATTATATTTTTTTTGCCTATTTCGATCTGTTTGTGCTTTTTGTTATCTGAAACCATTTGCTCAAAATGGTAGAGGTTTTTTTAAAAATTTCAGTGTCTTTTTGATCTTCTCTCAAAAGGTACATGGCATTTGTGTACAACTTGCAGCATGTTGGAAACCAAAAATTAAAAACAAATATTGTTAGTTACTTTTTATGCTTGATTTATCACTAGTTTTACTTTCATCATTGACATTTCTTTCTGAGTCTGTGTTTGTGGATATATTTTAATAAAGGTTCTTTGTTGAACTTCTAAGTTTTTTACAAGCTCAACCTACGTTGCAAATTGATGTTTTTATGCTTTAGTTTAACTAATTCATGTTATGGGTTAATTGTTTTTGATATTGTCTTTCCGTGTTTTTCTTCTCAAATTTTTTGTTCTTGTCTTTTGCAGGAAAATCTTCTTCAGCTTCTTCTGGTTCAAAGAGTTTAGTGTGAACCATTTTTCTCATACTAAACGAAGTTGCTCGATCGCTCCTAGTGACTTCCCTGCTCATTTCTAAGGGCAGTAGCGATCGGCTTTCAGCAACTTCTCTAGCTTTCTTCCGTTTTATTTTACGGTTATGATATCTTGTTTACGTGTTTACCTTTACACCTGTGTTCTCTGTCTTTGTAGTTACTAGAAATGTTGCAGTCATATTGAGTTTATCAGCTCTAAGCAAGAACTTGGAAAATTTTCCAGGAATGGTGGAGCTAGATCCATGTGACAATGTAGACAAAGAATATGAAGAGGTACAATTTTTCACAGTTCAATGTCATTGGTGGCTCTTTTCTTAGTTGAAGATGTGATGGCGCAACCCTTGATTAGTTAGATGGCAATTATTGGATTTGGAAGCCAATGTTGAAGTCCACAGGTCCAAAGTCTTTTTGGTCCCATAATTGTAATTGGTAGTTTGTTATTATTTTTTACTTGGATTTAATTGAATAAAGTTAGCTAGGAATATTAATTGGTTAGGTTTCCTAATTAGAATATAAGACTTTGGTTATATAAATATTAGGGTTTTGACATTGTAATATTCAGTTTTAAGAATATTATTTGAGAGTAAAACGCTGTGGCCGACTTTGAGTTCTTCTCCCTTTCTCTGTCCCGTCCTGCACCAGGATGAGTCATAGGTTTATGGCTTAAATCCAAAGATTTAATTTTCCTAATGCAAAGATTTTAGTTTTATCTAAAAGAGTGTTTGGAGAGCTTTTATGTTTTCCTTCTCAATTTTCTTTTTAAGTACAGTGGTTGTACTAATATTTTTTCCTTTCTCTATTATGCAGTGCAATAGCACAACTCCAACCAGTTACGATGCCAAACACTGTGAAAAAATTCGCAAAACGAAGGCATCTTGTCTTGAACGTAAGTGGGGTTTGTATGCATATCTATAAACTTTCTTGTTTCCTGTGAGGTGCCACTTTTGCCATTGAATATTAAAGAATAAAATGATGATTTCTTTGTGCTTGTAAGATGGTTTTGCATTTTAATTATGCAAGAAACTCTATACTGTATTTCATACAAACCAAGAGTTCCATACCAATTCTAAAAGGAAAACTAAAAAGGTTCAATCGTTGTATAGGATTGTATTTTAAGGTGTCTTTATCTATTGTAATATGACTTTTGATCCATTAAAATGCAAAATACGATGTTCTAAGGTTTTGTTTTTTTGGGGATTGTTCGTGGGAGTAGCACGTGTTGACAAAATCATGTCCGTATTCGCCTGATCACTATTTTTTTGGGATGTCATTAGATGGTTGTAGGGCTTCCAATTTACTGTATTTATTGGATTCATTTTATTTTTGATTTTGTTGGGAGGCAATGTAGTTAAAACTTGTTTGCTTTGAGTTCTTGTACAGTGTAGACTGCTTTTGCTTTGAAATTATAGTTACTATTGTTTATCAAAAAAGCGGCTTGCATAAATTTCAATTATGAACTTTATTAAGGTTTCTCATGGGGGCGGTGATGGATTAGTGGTAAAAAGAATCTCAGGATTAGGACTGGTGAAAGTTGGATCTTAAGGTTTAGAAAACATGTAATGCAAGCTATTTGGGTTGTGATTAAATAAGTTTACTTTCTAAAGAAAGATAAAGAAACAAAGAGGAGACAACATGGTGTATTTTTGATGAATGGATACAACAGTGTGTAATATTAAGAAGGGAGAAAGTAAAAATGAGAAACCTATGGTGGGCTGAAATGATTAGGTTTGGAAACTAGACATGAATCCCAATTTATAAAGCTATGATTAATGCTAACTTGTTAGGTGGTTTTCTGGTAATTCAATAGAGAATGCATGCTGAAAAATGTGGGCCAATTATTATTGATTTATAGTGTATGGGAATTTTGTATCCCGATTTAGGTTGAAACTCATTTGGTACTTAACCAAATCAACCAAACCAAACCTTTTGTCCCAATCAATTGGGGTCGGCTACGTGGGCCATATGCTTAAGTAAATTCATATCCTTCTTCACCATTGTATCACATGTCAATCCAGGTCTTCCACTCCCCATAGCATTTCCACTAGCAGTAATCCTATCCTATTGCACTATCTTAGTGTTGCCTCTACCAACTTCGTTGTACATATCCAAATTATCTTAGTCTATTCATTTCTAACATCATCAACTCCAATCATTGAAGCTAATAATGTTAGGAATTTGTAATTTTGTTATAAACAAAACATCTTGAATGGAAAGAAAACTGTTGGCTTGGGGGTGGGGGGAGAGGTGTGCTACATTAATTAAATAAAAATAACTATATTTGTGGAGACATCATGCAATCATGCAAACTTTGGCCTTTTAAACCATTGATAAGGTGGGGTAACGTTTCTTATGAGTTATAAAGGTTATTGATGGTCCTTTTTTATTCGATCAATATGGTTTGATCAGTCGGAAGTGACACTTCTTGATAGTGTTTCTCCAATAGGAAATCGTCAGTTACTTAACAGGAAAGATGGCTCAAGCTTGGTGATCTGGTTAGTGAAAAGTTGCAAAGAGATGTTGATGGTTATGCATGAAGGCTTTATGAAGGATGATCTTGATCAAGATGATTTTTGTGATGATGGCGGGGGTATTCAATCAATTCTTGGGGAAGACGTTGATGAAGGATATTTTGGTGGTTGTCAAACATTGGCAAAATTTGGGGATTATGGTGAATCTGATGACTTCTTAGATGAGTCTTTGGATGGCGATGATCACAATAAAGACTCAATCTCAGCGTTGTAAGAGTCCAACTTTGATACAGTGATTTTATTCAACAGTGCTTCTTGATCAAGAACAAGGGGAAAATCATTCATTAGGATTGATACAAAAACGAAACGAGGGAACAAATGGTAATGGTGTTTTCACCGTTGAAATGGATCTTAATGTATGCGAATCAAATGGGTATGAATGATCATATGAGTACTTGGCTTTGAAGGGGCATTATTGCTTTCCATTTTTGATACTGAATCTCTAACACCTTCCAATCCTCTGAGAGATGCTTGCATTGCGGCTTGAGATGATATTCTTTTTCCTTGTAAGGATCTTATACTAGTTGATGGCTGCAATTCTAATGCTGCCGTTAGTTACTTTGGACTTATGGAAGGGGAATCTGGCAACCATGACGAGGAGGGGGGAAGGATTTAGGAGAGAGTGGGGTTTACTAGTGTTTGCAGCCCGAACAATCCTAGGTTAATAGCTTTCTTCTAGGAGGAGTTAGTTGCTCTTTATGTGTTGCGTTCTCCCAGTTGGTGTGTCGGTGGTGACTTTAAGTTTAATATTACGGTAGTTTCAAAGAAGATTAGTGGGGATAAGTTACTTGAAGTATGAAGGATTTTGATATGTTCATTAGGAATTGTGATCTCAGTCTATCGCCAAACTTGTCTTTAAGGCGGCTGCAGGGGTGCACTCGTCATCACAGGTCCATAAACATTCTCCTACCAACTTCCTTGAGGTTACCTGTACATTCAAAGTAAGTTAGTTAATATATATATATATATATATTTTTTTGTGTGCGTGTGTTTTGAATTAGTGGTACAAGGGAGTGGTGGTTGAGATTATGATAGGAAGAAGTCAACTTAGTCTGTTGGATAGGATCTTCATGATCACCTTGTAACTAAAGTTACAAAGATTGATTGGCCTCAAATCTGAAAGTCTTTTAAGTTTTTAGGAAAGCAAAGATGAGTCACTGTAGCATATTCTATTAATGACTTATCCAAAAGTGAGTTTAAGTTCCATCTCTAATAAGCCAACGAGAAATCTCAGTTAGAAGCTTATCATTGGAAATTCTTACAGACAGAAGCTTGAAATAATTTTGACAAGGAGTGGCCAGCTAGAGGCTTTTGTTTAATATATATATTGGTTTGGGTTGATTGGGTTTTTTTTTTTTTTTTTTGGTGGTTTGGAAAAGCTTGTTTGTATTAATGTTAACACCGTATGCTGTAATTGGATTTCTCATGCTCGAAGTCATCAACATTTGTTTGATGGCACAAGCAGCCTAATTTTATCTCGTTGATCTTTATAGATGTCATATTTCAGTTATTTACAATTTTTTTCCCCCCCTCATGCATCATGTATGCAATCTTAGGTGCTCAAAGATGGGAACAAAGTCGAAAGGGTAAGTTTGACATTTTGATTTCTTGCTACTGTGTATTTCATTTTCCAATTAAAGCTTTCAAACTTCTATAGTGGTGTTGATTTATGTTTATTCATTTTATTTTTATTTGGAAAATGTTTTGAAAGTTATAAATACACCCCTGGAGGTTCTAGAAAATAAATGCTGCCCCTCGATGTTTCAAATCACATGACAATTCTTTGTTAGTCAACCTTTAGGTCAGCTAGCAAAAGTAGATGATGTTAGCAATTTTATTTTTCGACATACCTAGACACTTTGCTCCTTTCTCTCTCTGTCTTTCCTATTCTCCCTCTCTTCCTCCCTTAACCACACCCTCTAAGGAAAACAAATGACTTTTTCATTTTATTTTCATTATTATATACTCTCATATAAATTCATATACAACTCTGTTAATGATTGCAAATTGCGAACACCAGTAAGGCTACATCCTTGTGAGACAATGTATCAAACTTTTGGCAAGTATCTTCCAAGCCCCTTCAAACATTTTAAAATTCTTGTAAAATATGCCATATATGCTCTTGGTTTTATAACTTGTAAAGAGTTGGCCCCTCAAAAATCTCAATTTGCTTTAGTTAGGGTTATGATGCAATACACGTGGTGTATACCATATGCTAATTATGGTCTAAATTGGTGTTGGTTACGAGTCGTCATGGTTTTTAGTTATAGGCCATTGTCTTAGTGACGCTAACAAATTATTAAATACAAATTGGTTAAGTCCCATTATTATGTTTGATTATGTGTAAAAGTGGTTTTAGTTATGACTTATTGTAGTGACTTTGGTTATGAGCAAATTGGTATTCGATGACTCAAGTTGGTGTTAGCTACGACCAATATGGCTATGATCGGTGTGATAAAGTATTTAGCCTAAGTTTGGCATCTTAAAAAAAAGTCAAAAAGTCACTATCCTATTTAAGTCACATCATCTTATTTAAGTCACATCACATCTCTACAACATCACTTCAAACCCAACCCATATTTCATAAGAAGTTAAAAAGTGCACTTATTTAGAACATCCCAAACAACCCATAATTTTTGTTTCATAAATGTCAAAGTATTTATTGTTTGAATTTTTTTTTTTGTTGTGAATTTAATAATAATGTTCAATTTTTATTCTTTTAAATATTTTTTTTGATAAATAAGCAAACTTTATTGAAAAAATATCAAGATGATGCAAATAATACAAAACCAACTAAAAAACTAGCTAGCAAAATACATATACAAGAGCAACACAAAACAGCTCCCCAAGAGCATCAAAACAACTACTGAATCAAATCCTCAACGAAGTCAACAAAGATAGCACATTTGGATCAATTGATAATGATATCTAGCTATGCTGCACAGCGAACAAACGTTGTTCCAACCATGCTACCGAACGCATATCTCCCATAAAAACCTGTCTATTTCGCTCCAACTAAATCAACCATATCAAACAATGGCCAGCCAACTTCTATGCTTTCCAATGCCGCCTCCCAACCCTACCCCCAGCCCAACTCTGTAAAACCACCAACACCGACCCTGGTTGAACCCAAACCATACCAAACCAAACCAAACCAAAAATAACAACAATAAACATCCAAAGATGTGAAGCAACTAGGCAACATACAAGCAAATGATCCATTGTTTCTGCAACCCCACAACAAATGCAACACCAGTTCACTAAAATATGGCCATGGCGAATCAGATTATCAATAGTCAAATTTGCACCAACAGTTATGTCTACACAAAGAAAGGAACCTTGGACGGACAACCTGCCACCCAAACACTTTTCCATAGGAATGGCACCCCAGCCCCTCCTGTAAGCATATGATAGAAGGAAGACACCAAAAAAACCCCTTTGGTCTTCGGGCCATCCCAACTCAAACAATCCTCTCCAACTCCCCCAAACCGAAGGCCATACAAAAAGCCCAACAAATCCAGCAGCTGGTCTAGCTCCCAATCCTACACATCATGACGCAATCCGACATTCCACACCACCTCCAACCCTTGCACTTGTTCACAGGAGGCCCCCGTTGCCTTCCGATCAACCGCAATGCGAAAAATCAATGAGAACCTCACCTCCAAAGCCAATTCTCCACACCACCGATCCCTCCAAAATCGAACTCGATCCCCCACCCCTACTTTAAAACAAACCCTCTTCCAAAATTCCTCCCGACCTAACCAAATCCCTTTCCACAAACTCCGCCCGTGTGATTGCTTCACCTCCCCTGTACTCCAATCCCCCCCACCCTAACCCATATTTAGCTTCCATCACTTTTCTCCACAACCGCTCCATTTCTACCCCAAACCGCCACAACCACTTTCCTAGAAGAGCCAAATTAAACAATACTAAACTTTGGTAAGAATTTAATAGAATAAATTTTGTAGTCAATTTTTTATTGTATATATAATTTAGCTCCCCTAAACGAGATTTTTAGGTCTACCACTAACTGAAGCGTGCTCCTGGTGTGCATCTTTAACCTCATTGCCAAAATGCACTCACTTCTTGCTCAAACCCACACCAAACTAGTCACCAACAACACAATGTGTTCACCACTGAACTAGTCACCAACAAGCGTGTTTTGTCTAACATCGAGATGCTTTGGATACTCCTAAAAGTGTGGTTGACACTTCATCTTGTTTTAATTAAAAATTAAAGTTATAATATCAAACATTTAACCAACACAATGCAAACACTTTTGGCGACGTTGATTGCATTGCTATTCAAGTCCTACGTGATAACCCCCTTTATATAACAGTGTTCTGCATTCGTTATAATGTAATTCTCATGTGAATGATATCTTGATATTCAAACTATGAAATGTATTTTTTTTTTTATTGTAATTAGAGTTATGTTATATTTTTTTAATTATCTTTGAATAAATTATTTGTATATATGACCAGTGTTTTGAAAGGCTCTATGCGCACCGAGGTAATAAGGTCTTCTATAGCCTAAGTGTGAGGTGCGAGGCGAGGCGTGTGCCTCACCATGGTGAGGCGCAGTAGTAGAAGAAAAGTAAAATTATAAAATAGGCAAAATTTTCAACATAACAAATATATATAGAATTCCAAAAATAACAAAGGAAGTTTCACCATTACAAATGATTGATAAACATAACATTCAATCTTCTAAAAATTAGAAATATAATATCTAACAAAAGATATAAAGTATCACATTCTTATGCACAAAAAACCTAAAGTTTTAAGATCATCCACATAAAGTTCAAAACAACTAAGTTTCTAGTTTGTAGTTCAAACAAGAAATTAAAAGCACTTAATCAACAGCTGGAATAAAAAAATAAGTAAAGCCCATGAAGGCCACCCCTCACGCCTCGGAAAAAAAACCCGTGCCTGCGCCTTGCCTTGACCAGCTTTTGAAGGGTGCCTCGTTGTGCCTGGCCACGCTTTTTAAAACACTGTTTATGACATAATAAATTTGTGAAAAATATAAAATTTTAACGTTTTTCAAAAATGTCGTGTTCTACATTTTTGGAAAATTGGAATGTTGGCACATCTGTGTCTATGCTACTTAGGTTCCAACAACATCATCTCATGAGAAAATAATGTGTTAAGCCAATTGTGGATGGTGGTATGATAAAGTGGGAGAAAATGAAAAGGAACAAAGGGGGATTGAGGACAAGTTGATAGAGGGCAATTGTTTTAGCTTTTCTTGTCCATGGCTGCAAAAGGGTGTCAGTTGAGCATGGGAAGGGGTGGGGGTGGCAAAGGAGAGTGGATGAGGGTGGACACGGGTTTGCATAATGGAGGAAGGAGGTGTAGTTATTAGGGTAAATTTATTTAGATATTGGAAGGTAATTAGGTAATTTACATTATCTATTAATTCTATTAATTTAAGAGACAATCGTTGACAGGGGATATTTGAAATTTGTCAAATTATGAGAAAATTTGTACTTTTGATAAACCTCAGTGGTATATTTGTAATTTAACCCAAAACAATTTGTTATATACATGGTTGAATTGTGTTGGATCTTGCTTTTTAATGCAGAACATGAGGAATCTCTCCAGAAAAAGGCAACTGCTGCAGGTTTTGACCATCCTATAGATTACTTGTGGCATAAGAGGGAAAAGGACCCTCGATACTGCAGAATATCTTATGAGAAGTACAAGAAGGTAAATTGTGTTTATTTTAGGAGCTTGTAGATATTTGTACATGTGATATAAATAACCGTTTCTTGCTTTTTCTACTTGAGAATGAATAACATGGACTAATTATTTAAATTATCGATTGTGTTTTTACTAAACAAGTTGTTAGTGTTACATAATCATGAGGTTGTCCAGAGTTATAACATTTGTTTTTCCTTTTCTTCAATCATGCAGTGCCTTAGAGAGAAAGAAACGATGTGTGAATTCATGCGCAACAATTGTCCCCAATTTAAATAGGCTACTAAATGTTGTGATGTTGTTTGCAACTACTTCATGAATGTCTGAACCACACTGAAATCTATAAATTATGCATCGGATCGGAGACTATTGTATCTATGGATGGAGTAATTATCCAGTTCAACCAATGCTTCATTTTAAGTAGTTTTGCTAGTTAGAGTTTGGTGTGATATATTAATATTTATATAATTTGTGTGATTTATATCTAAAGGAACTGGAATGAGGCAAAATTTTCTTGCTCTGGCTAAATTAGGGTGTGCAAGTAGGGCTGCAAATGAACAGAGCCGTTCATGAACAAGCTCGAGCTCGGCTCGGTAAGAGCTCGTTCGAACTCGGTTCGTTAATTTTTTTGACCGTTCGAGCTCGAGCTGAGCTCGAGCTCGTTAAATTTTTAATAAACAAGCCCAAACAGTCTAAAGCTCGGCTCGTAAGCTCGGCTCGTTAGCTGGCTCGTTTAATATTTATTATTTATATATTAAATAATATAAAATTATGTATAAAAAATAAGAGAAATATGTTATTTATATATTTAAAAAATATAAATGTAAATAATAATTACCTATAGATAGTATATTTATATAATAGTGGTAGTAGATATTATTATTTTAGTAAAATATGAACTTTTTTTTAGTATGTTCATATATATTGTATATATAATTGTATAATCAAAGTTTTAATTGTAACTTTAGTCTCACATGCAAGTATGAATTTATAAATTTTTTAGCTCGTTAAGGTTCGTGAACAGGCTCGAGCTCGAGTCGAGCCTAAGCCAACTCGGCTCGAGCTCGGTTCATTAAATTTTTATTCAGTTCGAACTCGAGCTCGTTAAAATCTTAATAAACAAGTCCAAACACACTAAAGCTCGGCTCGGCTCAGCTCGTTTGCAGCCCTATGTGCAAGTGAGAGATGTTTGCAATTATATTTCATGTCTTGTGAAATGCTTTGTAATTTAAAATATCGTGTTATGGTTAAGCAGATAGATAAATGTTTCTTGCAATAAGCTTCCGGTTAGACGAGATTGGCCAGGTTGTTTTTGTGTATGTAAAAGTATGTTGCTTGCCTAACAGCCTAACCCTTTAATAATCTTCAGAATTCATCCTGGATATGTTACACACTTGTTGGCAGAGCTCAATTAATTTTTACAATGTTGAATAGTCAACTATGCACAACCATAGATGCATTTTTATTTTTATATTATTTGTCTTTTTGGGAGGGTTTAGGAAATTTTGTTAGAGAAAGAAAAGTGGTGATGGTTGGAGAGATGGTGACTCACAAGGGAGGCTGTGATGGAGGGAAGGAGGCACTAGAATAGTAAAGAAAGAAATGGAGGCGGTGGGAAATGGGTAGAGGAAGTGGGTGAAGGCTGTGAAAGTGTGGTAATGTGGGGGTGGCAATGCAAATTCTAAATACACTCAAAATCTCTATATGCTCATAATATGGATTGTAAATTTATAATTTTTACGTTTGTTGCGGTGGGACAAAGGTGAAAGTAAAGTTGGTGGTGTGGTGATGGCGACGGAGATGGTGATTGTGGCTGTGGTGGTTGTGGTGTGATTGTGGAGTTGTGTTAGTGGTGGAAAAACGTGATTATAATAGTAAAATTTTAATTCGAAAAATATTTTTATTCTATTGATCATAAAAAAATATTTGAATAAAAATATTTTTCGTCGATTTTTATTTTACATTGTACTAAATATTAAAAAATATAAAATATATTTTTTCTCCATAGAAAGGATTTTTAACCCTTAATCAGTCCAACCATTCTCTTCAACTACAACCGCTTATGATTGAAATGATTATAATGCATTTTAACATGTCTAAGGAGTCAAAAGCACCAATCTAATGATTGAAAATAAATGTAGTGTTTAAAACAATTTCAGCATAAAAAAATGTGTTGAGTTAATATAACGAAGAGGGTTAGCAATATAATATGAGTAATGCTATATATAATAATTAGTGCACTAATTAGTGTATCAAGTTTTTATTGGAATTTTCTCTCTTTTTAGTTAGAAAATATATATATATATATTTTAAACTTTTGTATAAGTTTTATTTGTTGATACTTTTTGAGAACAAAATTTTAATTTTAATTTATGTGTACTTTTATATTTTTATGTGCAACTATTATATGAAGTTTCATAATTTCTTATTTATTAATATTGTAACCAATTATTCATACATATTTACACAAACTAATTTTAAAACACAATCTGATAAACTTAAAGAGTCTTGCTAATGATGGTTCATTAGACGTTCCTTGAAATCAAATAACATATAAAAAAAATTAGAAATTCATACATTGAATGTATTTTTATACATTTGTTCTATATACAAATATTAACATTTTTTAAAAATTAAAATTTAAAATAAAACCCTTGCATACATGAGTCAAAAACTAGTGGGTGTTTGGGAAGTTGCTATTTTAGTAGACTATTTTAGTTTTTGATTATTTTAGGAAGCTAAAATTTGTATTTGAGAAAATAGTTTGATTTTTTTATAGTTGGATGTGATGTTTGTGAGAGGAAAAATAAAATGATTATAGGTTTGATGTGATATTTTGTCTTATTAATTATTTTAACCAATTTATTTATTTTTATTTTTTTTAAAACTTTTGTAAGTTTTATTTGTTGATACTTTTTGAGAACAAAATTTTAATTTTAATTGATATGTACTTTTATATTTTTATGTGCAACTATTATATGAAGTTTCATAATTTCTTATTTATTAATATTGTAACCAATTATTCATACATATTTACACAAACTAATTTTAAAACACAATCTGATAAACTTAAGAGTCTTGTTAATGACGGTTCATTAGATGTTCGTTAAAATCAAATAACATATAAAAAAAATTAGAAATTCATACATTGAATGTATTTTTATACATTTGTTCTATATACAAATATTAACATTTTTTAAAAATTAAAATTTAAAATAAAACTCTTTGCATACATGAGTCAAAAACTAGTGGGTGTTTGAGAAGTTACTATTTTAGTAGATTATTTTAGTTTTTGATTATTTTAGGAGGCTAAAATTTGTATTTGAGAAAATAGTTTGATTTTTTTATAGTTGGATGTGATATTTGTGAGAGAAAAAGTAAAATAATTATAGATTTGATGTGATATTTTATCTTATTAATTATTTTAACTAATTTTATTTTATTTTATTTTTTAAGCCCAAAAAGTCCAAATAAAAAACTTTGCCAATGAAACTAGCCTTTTTGCTAGAAACTTTCAAATGTTGCTACGTGTCCATGTAACAATCTGTCATGTGTCTTCTCCAAGTTAAGTGTCCTTTTATTTTATTTATTTATTTTTTTGGCAGTATCTCATTCTCTTTCCGTGGTTGATTTGCAGCTTTTCATCTTCACATGAATTAAGCTATTGCACTCTTCATTTTCATATTAATTAAACTATTACTCTATCCGTCCCAAAATATTGGTCTTTTTTAGAGAATTTAACTTTTTTTAGTAATACAATTATTATATTTTAAAAAAGTTAATTTTTTAAAATTATCCTTTGATAGTACATTTTTTTGAGAATATCAATGTCATAATTGTACTTTTTATATTATTTATGAATTTAAAAGAAGGGCAAAATAGGAAATTTATATTATTTTTGTACTTGATTTTTGAAGAGGGACTAATATTTTGGGACAATAAAAAATAGAAGAAGGAACTAATATTATGGGACGGAAGGAGTACATCTTTATTAACTTTGCATCTATTCATCTGGCTCTTTGTCGAGAATTCTTATATGTAATTTTTTTATTTGATTGTTTACAAGTCTTGATTTCCAAATTGTCATATTAATAGTTGCTTTTTAAATTGTATAAATTTTTAAAAAGAAATCTACGATCTTATTATAAAATGTTACAAGATTATTTTTTTGACACATAAGTTACTGCCTGACACTAAGTCGTAGGTATTAAAGTCTCAGATAACAACACTAACAGCACTACCAGTATGAGTGTCAAGGGTCCAAGTTGGATAGGTAATGTCATGAATTTGTTTTTGATTAAATTTTATGTGACATGGTTCCAAATTTTATTTTAGGCCAAATTTCACCCATGGTACCACCCGTCCTTCCCCGCCACCCCAATCACCAAACCCATCCCACAACCATTTATTGCGCTGATTGAGGATGGCTTTCTGCAAAGGGACAATTGTATTACTCTCTTCAGGAATGATGGGAAGAGAATCCAAAGTTTCTACATTCATCCTCACCTTCTTTTTCAGCAAAAGAGACATGGGACACTAGATGAAGCCTTGAGTTTTCTGGTAGTTTGAGCTTGTATGCCACTGGTCTAATTTTATCAAGAATTTCAAAGGGTCCATAATATTTGGGCGATAGCTTGAGATTTCTTCGAAGGGCTAAGGACACTTGCCTATATGGTTGCAACTCAAGATATACAAAATCTCCAACATTGAAACTTCTGTCAGTTCTGTGAACATCATAGAACTCCTTCATTCGCTGTTGAGCCTCATTCAATCGGTCTAGTTACTCCTTGATAACTGGCTCTTTATCTCGCAACTCTTGATTCACAGCCTCTACTTGTGAAGTGCCTGGAACATATGATAGAAGTGTGGGTGGAGGTTTGCCAAACACGATCTTATAAGGGGTTCACTTGGTAGGAGAATGTGTGTTGGTGGTGTAACAGTACTCAGCCCAAGGAATCCAGCGAACCCACTCTTTGGGCCTATGACTTGTGAAACAACGAAGATACATCTCGACTGTTCAATTGACCACTTTGGTTTGCCCGTCAGTTTGCGGGTGATAAGAAGAACTAAAGTTGAAGTTGGTTCCCAGCAAGTTAAAAAGCTCTCTCCAAAAATGCTAGTGAAAGTGGCATCTCTATCACATACGATACTTTTAGGCATGCCATACAATTTAAAGATTTGTTGAAAAAAAACCTGAGCTATTGAGGCAGTAGAGTATGGATGAGAGAGAGGAATAAAGTGTGCAAATTTGGAGAGCCGATCAACTACCACAAAAATAACACACTTCCCCTCTGAGTTAGGCAGACCTTCCACAAAGTCCATCGATATATTTGTCCACACTTGCGTAGGAATCGGAAGTGGTTGTAAGAATCCAGCAGGCTTGAGATTCTCTCCTTTGTGCCTATGGCAAGTTTCACAACTTGTGATATACTCTCATAGAAAATTTATCATGTCTTGCCAATAAAAAACAGACCTTAATCTTTGCAAAGTATTGTGATACCCTTCATGAGTACTAGAATGCATCTCCTTAACAATAAGAGGAATCAAAGTAGAATCAGTTGCTAAATAAATCTTATTCTTGAAGTAAAGGATACCTTCTCTGTAGTCCCATGGCCCAATAGCTTCTCCTTGTTGGCATGGCTTAACTAATCGTTGCAAGCTAGGGTGGTTACCGACCTCTTTTTTTATTGACTCCATCCATGTAGGGATCGACGCAGACAAAGCAAGTAATTGGCCTGCCTCGTCTCCACGTAAGAGTGCATCAGTCACATAATTCTCATTCCTCTTTTTATATTCGATGGTGAAGTCAAACCCCATCAATTTCACCAACCACTTCTCTTGGACTACAGTGGTGATCTTTTGTTCCCATAAATGCTTGAGACTATGCTGATCTCTTCAAACAATGAACTTCCTTTCCTATAAATATGGCTTCCACTCTTGCACTGCAAGAATTAGTGCCAACATCTCTTTTTCATAGGTAGATGAAAGCAATTTTTTACCTTGCAAAGCACAGCTGAAAAATGCAATGGGTCTCTTGTTTTGCATGAGAAACCCTCTAATACCAGATCCTGATGCATCACATTCGACTGTAAATGGATGGTTGAAATCTAGAAGGGCCAACGCAGGCACTCGGGTCATTGCTTGCTTTAGTTCTTTGAAGGATTTTTTTGTCAAGGAATTCCATTCAAAACACCCTTTTTTTAACATCTAAGTTAGGGGTCTAGCAATCCTGCCAGTGTTCAATAAACTTCCTGTAATACCCAGTCAATCCAAGGAAACCCCTTAATGCCTTAACCGTTTTTGGCTTAGGCCATTATAGCAACAATTTTTTTAGAGTTCGCCGCAACACCTTTAGTGGTTATTACATGGCCCAAGTATTTGACTTCCTGTTGAGCAAATGTGCATTTCTCTTTTTTCACAAATAACTGGTTAGTTTTCGAAATATTTAAAGTAATATCAAGATGCTTCATGTGCTCATCCCATGATTTATTGTAAATTAGAATATTATCAAAAAATACAAGGATGAACTTATGGAGGTAGATCTTGAATATCTCATTCATCAAGGATTGATAGGTAGAGGGGCCGTTGGTTAGGCCAAAGGGCATTACGAGGAACTCATAATGTCCTTGATGTGTTCGAAATGTTGTCTTAGTGATGTCTTCAGGATACACCCTTATTTGGTGTTAATCAGATCTTAGATCCAATTTGATAAAAAATTTTGCCCCATGGAGTTCATCTAACAATTCATCGATAATTGGTATAGGGAATTTATCTTTAATGGTAATCTGGTTCAAGCCTCTATAATCAACATAGAGCCTCCAACAATACTGGGGAAGAGTAAAGACTTTGACTTAGTCAGATCACCCCAGAGTTTAGCATATTAGCCACCAATTTTTCATTCTCAGTTTTTTTGATAATGAGGGTATCTATATGGTCTCATGCTAACTGCTTCACTTCCTTGCTTCAAAGGAATTTTGTGGTCATGGGTCCTAGGAGGAGGCAATCCATGGGGCTCCTTGAACACATCTTGATAAAAGCTCAAAATTTGCTGCAACTTTAGTGTATTTAATTCCAAATCCAATTGTGTTGAGAGATTACCTTGTGTGGTCTGCATTGAGAGAAAACAAATCTGCAACAGAGCTCCTGTCTTCTTTTTTCTAAATTCTTTGGTGATTTCCTTCTCACTCATGACCTTGTTTTTTGGAGCAGCTAAGCCAGTAAAAACCACCTCTTTTCCCTCATGACAAAACTTCATTTGCAGCTTAGAGAAATCTTAGATAATAAGTCCCAACGTACTCAACCATTGGGCACCAAGAACAACATCACACCCTTTTAATGGAAGCAATAAGTAATCTAGTGTAATACGATCTCCTTGAATAATTGTGCAAATTTCCTCACAACGGCCAGAGCTACTATTCTTTTCTCCGTTAGCAATGACAACTTCAAATCTTCCCGCTGAGTTAGGTGAAACACCAAGCTTACGGGCAACCTTACTATTCAAAAAATTGTGAGTACTTCTTGAATCAATCAAAAGTGTTATTTGATGTTGGCCGATCCGACCTTGCACCTTCATGGTTTGTGGAGCTCGTGCACCATAGATTGCATGAAGTGAAAATTCCTAGAGTTTCTTTATTTTCCTTAAGTTCTATCACCTCCATGTCTACATCATCATCCTCCTCGTCTGACCAACTCCTTTCAATGAGAAATAATTTTTTACTCTGATGTCCTGGGCTGAACTTTTCTTTACAATTGAAACGTAAACCTTTGCTTCTTCTGTCCTGGAGTTTAGCGGGACTAAGTATTTTAATAGGCAAGGGACTTGAGTTAGGAATTGAAGAATGATTACAAATTGTTTTATGCGCCTCCGGTTGAACAATCTGACGATTGGAGTACCAACGCGCCTCATATAGCCTTGCTAATTTTAATAACCCCACTCTGTGATTAGTTACTAATTTGTGATTAAGAATGTTAATTAAGTGGTTAAGTGAAATTTTGTGATAATTGTGCATTTTGTGTGTGTCATGTACTTCTATCTGTCTGATGTAAGAATATTTGTCTGAGATTCTACTTTGATATAAAAATTAAAGGCATTATCGACATCCGAACACGAAATTAACTAGGCCAACGTGTTATTTAGAATTTTTAGAACCTTATGGTAAGTTTAATTAGATTTTGATTTGGAACCAAATAATTAGAATAAATTAATTAGAAATGATTAGAATTAACTAACCTAAGCTAGATTAATTATCTTAAGCTAATAAAGCCTATAAATATGCTAAATATGAGCTTAGCTCATTATTTTGAGCTCAAAACAACTTAGAAAGCTCTAGAGAAAATGAGACAATTAGAGTTAGAGAGAGAATAGGCTCAAATTGGTGAGATTACTTGGAAGATTGCAAGATTTGCTCAAGAATTGGCTAGAATTGGAAGAATTGAGGATTCTAGGTAAGAATTCAACCCTTAAACTTTGTAATCAAGACATCAAATATAAGAATTCAAGTGAATTAAGAAGTTAAGCATATGATTTGAGCGAAGAATGTAGAAATTAAAGACAAGCCATGCATGCATGCATGCATAATTCATCAAGTTTTGAGTTTGATTTTCAAGAATTCACACATGCAGGAGTTCATTTTTGCTAAGTCTTGAGAGCTCACCGTGATCTAACACTGAAACACTTCATTTGTTTATGATTTAGAAGCAAAGAGTTCAAACTTTTACATGGATGTGTTATATAGAAAGTTTAAAGCTTAGTTTTGAAGAATTGATATGGTGTTGAGCTTTGATTTTGAAGAATTGACTTTGAATTTATGTTTTTGAAAGAGTCTCTAAGTATTTTCCTAAGTTTTGGCTCAAATATACAAGTTTGAAGCTTTGAAATGATGTTTTGAACCTTGAATGCAATTCTGGAAATTCCAAAAATTGGTCACATCGCTTGAGCGACCAACTCTTCACTCGTGCGCACATCACGAGCTTCTAGTATTTTTGTAGAGTTTGGTACCCTTTATTTTGAACCCTGGATCGAGCGACCAGAAAGTTAGCTCGAGCCTAAAATCATAGCATCTAGTACTTTTGCAGACCTTGCAAATTGCTCGAGCGACCAAAGCTTCACTCGAGTGAACTGCTTTGTTTTCTGAAATTTTACAAGGCATTCCTAAGTACATATATCCATTCTCATTCTATTTTAGGCATTCCTAAGTCATGGTTTAAACCATAATAATAAGGAAATGAATTAGAAGCACACTAAGAAAGAAATGTGATAAGTTAAGAATTGTTCGGAACGTGTGTTACAATCTGTATCTTTTATGTATCTATGTAGGTCACGCGCCTTTGTCTGTCTGATCTGTCTTTGGAGCTTTCTGTGAGTAACAACTCTGTAAAACTATGTTTAATTACAAGTATTTTCTGAATTATAAATTATACTCTATTTCTGAAATGTTATTTTCTGAAATGAATGAATGATTGTCTATTTTCTGAACTGTACTTGTGGCATCCTTAGCATCTGTTATTTGATATCTGCTATCTGTGATCTGTTACTTGGTACCAGGGATTTATGTGGGTTCCAATCATCGAACTATCTGTTTAACCTTAATGGTTACCTATCTGGATTATACATAATCATCTGTCTAATCTGAACAAGTATAAATGACCTTCTGCTCTGTATATGGATCTAAATGACCATCTGCTCTGTATATGGGTCTACATGACCATCTGATTTATTAGCTTATTGATGTACCACATATGATTAATGCTAAGTCTGATTATGAATCTGAATTTGCTAAAATCTGAACTCGGATTTCTGAATCTGTATGGGACATCATTCAATAGAACCTATACTCTATTGTTATTCACTGGGCTCTAGCTCACTGTTTAAATATGTATATAAGTGATCAAGCACATGACCAGGCTTAGAAGCAACTGCCTGGACTCAGTTTTTGTTAGCCAACCATCGTGCCTCACGTGGAGGTTCCTGATAATGTGGTGGTCAAGTTTTTGAATCAAAAAATCTAAGTCTTTGTTTTCTTTTGCTGTGTTTAAGCAAGTTTTTATTTATTTATTCTGTAAATAGGGCTAAGTCCCTTTTGACTTATCTGTTTTATGTGATGATGTAAAGATGATGTCATATATAAATAAGAAAATTTTATATCTTATATAAGTTTGCACAACTCAATGGATGATATATGTTTTATATTTGTTTCTGCCAACCCCTATTCATATGATTCTGTTTAAAAGGCCTTTGGTAATCTTAGGATTACTGGCCGGTCACTTCACTAATCCCTTGGAGTGAGGGTTAGGTTGTGACACTAATCCAATGGTAGCAGAGAGTGTGGCAGATGGACTAGCTTGGACATTAACCTTGATACTTTCTTTCAGCTCACTTATGAAACAACCAACTTGATGCGATGGTGTCAACCTCCCTACTTGAACCAACAACTTCTCAAACTGGGTTTGGTATTCTCTTGCCGAACCAGTTTGTTGTAGCTTTGTTAAATCACCAAAGAAGTCTTGAAACTGGGTAGGCCCGTGTCTGTTAAGTAGATCTTGTTTGAAGTCTTCCTACTATATGATCAGAGTCTCTTCCTTTAACAATTGGTACCAAAGTTAGGCATCATCTTGAAGGTTGGAGGATGCTAGTGGCACTCTATCAGCTGCAGGCGTTTGATGAAAATCGAAAAATTGTTTAGGGGCAAACCTAACTCGTCGGATCCTCGATTCCATTGAAGCGTGGAAAATCAAGCTTCACCGTCTTGGGCAAATATTGAGGGGCAGAGTTGCTACATACTTCGTGGTTGGTTCTTCCACTTCCAAGGGTTCATCCTCCAACACTTTGATTTTGGTTGTGAGAACTTTCTCCAAGGTCACGAACTTGGTTGGTTGTGATGTGGTCCAACCTAGTATTCATGGTTGAGAACATCTCTTGCATTTCTTTCATCATTCTTTCCTGCCCAGTTGCTAAAGAGTTGACATCAGTCTCCAATTGCCCCAATTGCAGCTCCTTCATACCTGGCTCTAATACCAAGCTGTTATGTGCAGCTGCAGCAGAGCTAGTGTTCTTGTTCTTTTGTTTACCTATTTTTGCTAGGAAGGAAAGACAAAGAAAAATAGAGCTGATGGGAGAGAGTTAGGAACAGGTAGGGATGTAAAAATGGCCCGAGGTGGGCCCGAACCCAGCCTAGTACCTTGGGCCTAGGCTTGGGCCTTCCATTTGAAACCCGAACCGACCCAAAAAAAAAAAAAAATCCGGGCCCTGTGGGCGGCCCACTAGGCCCAGCCCATAGGGCCCTCTTTCTGCCAAAGGTCAAATTTCAAAATAATAATAATAATAAAAAAAAACAACTTATAACGGTTAAATAATTAAAAAATAATAAAAAAATAAGAATAAAAACTTCATCTTGCAATAAAAATAAAAATAAATAAATAAATAAATAAAAAATAAAGTAGCAAGTTGCAAGTTGTAGCTACTTGTAATGAAAAAGAAAAAGAAAAAGAAAAAATATAAATAAATAAATTGCCAAAAGGTGACCTGCTGCCCAATGCCCCGCCCTACCTCCTGCCAGTGCCTGCCCTTCCTTTGTATCATGTGTCACATCACTCTGTATGCCACATAAAGTTAAGTTGCAAATTGTAATTAAAAAAAAAAAAATGTCTGTACCTTTGCAGACTTAAAAAAAAAAAAAAATTTTTTTTTTAACGGTCATATTGCCGTTTCATACAACGGTAATATTTTTTATTTACTTATTTATACATTTACTTCAACCTTTCAAACTACTATAAATATCTCCCCTTTTCCAAAATAAATCTCACAAATAATTTTCTCTTAAACTCTCTCAATCTCTCTTAAACTCTCCATCTCTCTTAACTCTCAATTAATTTTGAAGTGCCATCCCTAAGTGGCAATTGCAATTGTGCAACAAGAAAGTTTTATCAGAAGAAACTAATTTCTGTATCACATTTGCCAGTTGTTAACATTAATTAGTTTAATTAAATTTATTAGCTACTCATTTTTTTCATTAATTATTTGTGAACATATATTAATTATTATTTTTTACTCATTGTATTGACACATTATTTAAATTAATTGTTAGTTTTTATATATTGTTTTACTTACATTATTTTGGATCCTAATGTTCCTAATATTTATGTCGATATTGATACATATGCTATACAACATGAATTTGTTGATTCTCCTTCTAATATCCCTCTTCTAGTAGTTGGATTATCATCTGGAAGCAGAAGTAGTGGTGTTTGGAAACATTTTGAAAAAATATCTATAAATAATCCTAATGGTACAATTACATTTAAAGCAAAATGTAAATATTGTACACATTTACTTAGTGTTGCATCTCCAGGGGGTACTAGTCATCTAAAAAGGCATGCTAACAAATATTTACAAAGTCAATGACCTGATATTCGAAGTCAAATGCAATTAGGGGTTTTATCAACTGGTAATTTGCAAACATTTTCATATGATCATATACGTGCACAAAATTCTGTAGTTGATTATATTATTAAAAAAGAACAACCTTTTACGACTAGTGAATGTCCCAATTTTACCAAAATGATTCACGAAAGTTTTGCATCGCAATATCAAATTTTTTCAAGAAATACTACTAGAAACAGAATTTTAAAGAAACTTGAAAATGTTAAAAGTGAATTATTTAACATCTTTAAAAATTTGAATGGAAGAGTTTGTTTAACATCTGATTTGCGGTCAAATAATAGTTTTGAATATCAATGTATCACTGTACATTTTATTGATAATAATTGGAAATTAAATAAAAGAATTTTTTTATTTAAATTAGTTGAACTTCTATACACTGGTCATTCGCTTGGTGTAGAAATAAGAAATGTATTGTATGAGTGGACTTTACAACATAAAATATTTACGATTAGTTTAGATAATGCAGCATATTATAATCAAACTGTAGCTCATTTAAAATTAACTTTACAATTACTTGTTGATGATGATTTATTTCATGTTCGTTGTTGTGCCCATATTTTAAATTTGATTGTTAAGAAAACTATGCATGTATATGAGACTTCTGTACTTATAATAAAAAATGCAGTTGTTACTATTATGTCTTCTGCTAATTGAATTTCGGAATATAGAAAAATTTGTCAACGAGAAAATATGCCATTTAAAAAATTAATTTTAGATGTAGATAGTAGGTGGAATTCAACATATAATATGTTAAAAATAGCTTGTAAATAGATTTATTTTTTGCAACAACATCAATAGGAGGAGTATTGACTCCCACAGAACTTAATTGGCGTCAAGTAACCTTGTATAAAGATTTTTTTAAAAGTTTTAATACTTTAACAAAATTATTTTCTTATATATATATTCCTACTTCACCATTTGTTGTACATATGCTAGCAGAAATAATTAAACTTTTTGTAAAATATATGGATAATGAGTATTATATAACCATTATTACTTCAATGAAAGTAAAATTTGATAAATATTTTGATCATTTGCCTCATCTATTAGGTTTAGTTATAATAATTGATCTTAGGTGTAAAGAAATTGGTTTATAAGAATTTTTAAAACGTCTTTTCATTGATCAAACATAGTTTGCCCCTATTATATATTATTTGAAGAATACAGGGCAACTGCATTTGTAAATAAACCTACACACAATACACTAGTAGTCTTATCTCGATGAGGGAGATTAAGTATTTTTTTAGTAATAAAAAGTAGAAGAATATTTTAACATACAAGTGTAAGTAGTTCTGAACTACAACGTTATTTAGAAAGTCCGTCAGTGGATGATTTCGATGATTTTGACATTTTGGAATAGTAGAAACAAAATGAAACTATGTGGCTTGTGATTTCACAGATGGCCCGTGATATACTAACCGTTTCTATTTTTACAGTTGCTTCAGAAACAGCTTTTAGTGCAGGTGGACGGATGCTGAACGATTACCGGAGCAAGCTTTCATCCCAAATAGTTGAGGCACTGATGATATCCAGAGATCATATGCATGCGCTTACAAGAAGACAAAATTATAGTGAAAATGAGTGAATTCAAAATGATTTGGATGACATATCTTTAGGCAACGCGACTAAAATATTTGTCTCCTCCGATGATTGATCAACAATTTGTTTTTTACTATTTCATTTCATTTTTTTTTTGGTATTAGATTATTGAGGTGGAGTATAATGCAGATGATTGGTAGGCTAGTAGGTGCCAACCTAGTTGGGATGTACTTGACCTATAGTGATGCAATTGCTCTATCATCATCAATAATTTACACCTATTTTATTTAATAATATCAATTTTTGTAATATTTTATTTCATTTTGAAATAAAAATTATTCATTCAATAAATGATATATAAATAATTTAATATTGTAATATTGAAAGTTTCATTTTCATATATATAAAATTATTCATTTCGAAAGAAAAAAATTATATAATTGCATACTTTTTTAGTTATAAGGTCTATTGGCTACATATTTTGTAAAAGCCAATCACAATTCAACGCGTGACAGAGCAAGGGTAATATAGGAAGACTATTCAAGTCTTCGATCCTGATCATACACGTGGCAGCTAATATTGGTTCTCACATGATCTGAGTAGCATTGGATCATTAAAGAGATGCAAGGTGACGTGGCTTCAACGGTTACTCACATTCAAATTCAAAATATAGGAGGGAAGCCCAATTGCAAGTGATGGCGTAGTGGAACTACTTCTAAGTCAGCATGATCAGCGATCATGGAGGAGCAGTTCGACGGTTTGAAGTGCAGTTCGATGGTCATCCTTGAGAAGTATAAATAGAAGGGAAGGTCCCAGAAAAAAACCCCCAGACTCAGATCCAACAAACCAGTCATTTACTTCATATTTTCTTTTCCAGATTTACATTTCCAATCTTTACATTTCTTGCACTTTAAATACCTGTTCTTACATTCTTGCACTTTAAATACCTGCACTGTACTTCGTTCATAGGAGTAGTTTCAAGTAAATTCGCTGCTGTAAACCTCTACGAGGCTGAGTTTGGATCATTATAAGTTTTTATTTTAATGAAATACTTCAATCACTCTTCATTTAACTGTTATTTTACTTAATTTCTCCTAAGTCAAGCCACCAGTAAAAGTCCTCTTCATTGAGGCTGAAAGAACTAAACACAATCGTCTGATAATTGGTTGGCAATTAAAAATTCAGAAGGATCGATTGATCCTCCGGCACGCCAAGATTTACAAAAATACCCTTCGAAAGCCAAAAAGCCAACATATATTTTTGGCACGCCCAGTGGGACTAATTAAAATGGCTAGAAGAAGACGACAAAGAGAAAATGAACGCTTGGAAGAAGGCGTAGAAGGAGAGGTAAAAATACCTAATCCAGAGGATAATGTGATAACACATCCTGTGGACACTCATATGTTATCAGAACCTATGGTCGAACAGACCAGTGCTTCAGGACAAGAACCACATGTTCATAATATTGGACGAAACCAAGGAATTGGACCATCCACTGTTCTATCTACTCAGCCAATAAATCCATGGGATGGCGTAGTAGATGCCATGGGACAACAATTAATGAACATAATGGAAATGTGGGCGACATCCTTTTTGGATCGAATGAATAACCACCAACCAACAAATGCAAGACACATGGAGGAAGTAAATGTCCCTCAGTAAAGATTGGCTAGAGATAAACAGCCTATGCAAGTTAATGGACATTCTAATTTTCAAACTAGTAATCAGAATTATGAAAGACCACCACCTCAGTCTTGATACGAACCCATTTTGAGGCCTATAGCAGGCCAAAATGCCTCGATGTTTAACAGTGAAGCCATGCAAATTGGTGGATCTGGTCCAGTATAAGAAAATGGCATAAGAATGGGCACAAATCCCATGTTCGAAGCCATACCTGGCACTAGGGGGTATAATAATCCCTTATTTGAATTTATACCCGGGGGGTTGGAAAGTTTTCCCACGAATGGAAGGGACACAATGCCTGTTCAGGCACCCTTCGCAGGTCCCTTCGCAGGACAGGCTCAAAGGGGTTACCCACACCCCCAACAGCAACCTGCACCACAGGGACAACCAGTCCCAAATATACCACCTTATGGACCAAGAGGACCACAAGCACAAGTTTGTCCACCAAACCCTGTGTTTGTTCCTCTAGTAGTGGTTCAACAGGCACAAAATGTGGTCCCTAGGGACCAAATTGCTGATATTGTTAGGGAGATGTGTGGACCGATGGCTCGGGGGGTCCAGACTCCTGTGTACAGAAAACCATATCCAGAATGGGTAGATAGGGTACATGAATACCCAAGGGGGTTCAGGATACCAGATTTTACCCTTTTCTATGGGAGTGGAAACCAATCAACAGTAGAACATATTGCTAGGTTTGCTGCTCAATGCGGTGAATTTACTAATCATGACTACATGAAACTGAGATTATTCCCAAACTCTCTAACTGGGGGAGCATTTGTATGGTACATAAACCTTACACTTGGCTCCATTCAAACTTGGAAACAAATGGAAGAGGCATTTCATGCCCAATTCTTCCAATCGGAGCCAGAGGTTTCCATGGCAGACTTGGCAAGATTGAGTCAAAGACCTGAAGAAAAGGCTACTCAGTTTATTGCTAGATTTAAAAGGGCTCGAAATAAATGTAGAGTCATCCTCCCAGAGCCAAAATTCGTAAGATTGGCTCAAAATGGATTAGAGTTCAGGCTTCGAAAGAAGTTTGACTCAACTGAATTCAGAGATTTGGTGGAACTAACCTATAAGGTGTCTAGGTACGAAGCATTACTAGAGGAAGAACAAGATCGAAATAATGCATCGTACAAGACATATTATAGAGATCCTAATTATGAGATCGATGCGGTAGAGATTGTGGGCAAAGAGCCTGTCATCTGTGAAGCATTAATTCATAAGGATACAACAATTGACCAGCAGTTTAAAAAGAAAGACCTTCATAGGAAGTACTCTTTCGATTTAACGAAAGCAGATGACATTTTTGATCATTTGCTTGCGGCTAATTTCCTTAAGTTACCAAAAGGAGTAAAACTGCCATCTTCAGATGAACTTAAAGGAAAAGTATATTGTAAATGGCATAACTCTTGGTCTCACTCGACTAAAAACTGCATTGTTTTTCGAGACAGGATCCAAGAACAAATTCAGAAAGGAAGTTTGAAATTCCCAACCAAAGCAGAAAAGGCCATGGGAATCGACAATGATCCATTTCCAAAAGTTGGAGAAGTGGCAGCCAATGTCATTATGTTAGATTTCCAAAACTTGTCCTTGATAGAATTGGAAGAGGTCAATGTGCAGATGCATGTTGCCAACCAGACAAACAACAAGAAGGACACTAGAAACCCACCAGCTATTGGACAAGGTTTCTCACACCAAAGGGAACACTCTGATGAAGAATCACTGGATGATGATTCCTTAGAGGCAACAGTAATGCAAAGGATGTGTCCCAGGTGCAGACTGAGTTATAAATGGTTGAAAGGGCTTCCAACTGATGGGAAACAATATTACAGAGATGTGCAGAGACGCCCTAAACCAGCCAGTGCTTATAACAAAAGGCCGTATCCGGCTAGTGTTAGGCAGCAGCCATTGGTAGTTGAACCAGCAATCGATAGAATGCATGCTAAAGGCAAGAGGCCCTTGTATGAGTCCAGGCCACCTAACTATTACAAAATGGAAAGCAGTCATTCTGAGAGAAGACTGGAGAGGAGTTCAGGTTATGGGATCAAAGCTAGAGATTGGCCCCCTAGACCAACCTCACGCAAGACAGAAAGTGGCCACCTTCATCGAAGGCCTGAGTCAGGCTCGAAACATGAGGTCAGGGCCAAGCAATTACCTTCACAGCCAACTTCGAAGATGGCTTCGAAGGTAGAAAAAAGTAGTTCAACATCTGAATCAGTAAGTTCATGGGTCCCTGGAGTTCTAGATTGGTTTGTGATGCAAAACAAACCTAGGGAAGTGCCTACCCAGAGAGATGTTGGAAATCAAAGAAGAATGGTTAAACCTTCTTTGGTGGTTCCGAACAATTGGGTATTGCTTAAACACCCAAAGACAAAGGAACCAGATATGGTCCCAGTCATTTCGAGATTACAAAGGAGAAAGATCCAGCGCAGATATACCCAATACCAGCAAGATATGAAAGAAAATGGAGAGAACTCTTCATTGATTCAGACAGAAGGAAAAAAGACCCCAAAGTCAGACCATGTTCCAAAGCCAACTCCACAAAGCAAAGTAGGTTGCAGCAGAGAACAGTTGGCCAAGGTTTATTCTGAACGAAAAGCCAGAGAGAAGTTTAGCTTAGTAGGGTAGGAGAAAGCTCTGATGGAGAGTGATAGCGAGACAGAAGAAGAAGGTGGCATAAGCCAAAAGAAAGAAATGGTGGAGGAAGAAATGTTCGAAGCCTTCATGGCTGATCAAACATTTCTGATTGAAAAACCAGTCGAGAAAAACCATTCAAAGGAACCTGTTAGCAATGAAGTGCCAGAATACAGCATGGAAGATGCTTCTAAGGTAACTGATCAAGGTAGCCAAGAGGGAAAATAGCTACAGCCAGCGATCCAGTTTGGCTCATTTCCTCCAGTATCAGTCAATATGGTACATATACTACCCCATGAGTTCCAAGCTGGGGATGAGGACCAAGATGATCAAGAAATTGATCCAATTCCAGTCTCTAGTGAAGACTCACAAGTAAGTATGGTGCAGGATGACTCCGGAATGGCTACCCCAATGGAGACTGATTATGAGAGCGAAGAAGAGGTGAGCATTAACCTCTCATATCCTTTTGAATATCCCTCGAATTCTATGACACAACATGTCAAGCCTCTATACATCAAAGCTTTCTTCGATGGGATACAATTGAACCGATTCCTGATAGATAATGGGGCAGCAGTGAACTTACTGCCGAAATCTTCTTTAAAGAAACTAGGGAAAAGGTACCCCAGGTTGATCCCAACCAGCACAACCATTGTTGGCTTCGCTGGAGACAAACAGATGGCTCAAGGAATTCTACCCATCAACCTGAGTATGGGAACCAGGGACTGCATGACAACATTCTTCGTAATCGATAGTAATGCTAAATACAATGCTTTACTGGGGAGAGATTGGATTCACACTAACAAATGTGTGCCTTCCTCTTTGCATCAGAAGATTATGATGGCCTTAGGCAATGGAGAGACAGAGGAAATTGATGCAGATCCTCAACCTTTCATAGCCTGTGCAGACTACGCAGAAGCCAAATTGTATATTGAAGGAGTGACACCACTCAGTCTACTAAGGAAACCTGATGGCTCAGCCGAAGTGACGGCTGATGAGGAAGTAACACACCTGAAGCACTTAGTCCAGGAGAGTGCTGATGAAGAGGTTGTCGTTAAGGATGACAATGATGCCTGGTTGTAGGCAAAGAGATGAAGCACAAGAAGCCAAGTCATTGGCTTTAATTCAATTCTCAACATTGGATGTAAAAGCAATAATCCAGAAAGTATAGGAGCAAGAGAGAGAAGCCATGATAATTGGTTGCAAACAGGAGCAACAACAGGTTAGAGTTTTGACCTTTGATAAATACTGCTGTAACAACGCCCGCGGGGGACCTCGCTACAGCTCGGACTCGATTTTGTTACGGTTCTAAATCTGAACCAAAGAGTCCAAATCTGGCAAATCGTTTTGAAGGAAAACAGATTTTTTTGAAAGAAGTGCCAAACATGGACTGCTTTGCCAGATAACAGAGTCGCCACCTAAATATTTTAAAATGGGAAATTTAGGAAACCCTGACTCGGTGCCAAAAGGCCACGTGTCCGTCATCACCAAAGTTGGCTCGGGAACTTGGGTACGATTAGGGAAGGTCACATCGTGATATTCTCTCGGCCAAAGACCGCCTCTACTAACCATGATATCTGCTTTTGAAAACATTGTATGCTCTTATTCGGTTATTAGCCTAGATTACTATGTGATGCTCGCAAAGAAACAAGTATAGATCAATCGCCCTAATTGGAACTAAACATCTCATGTTTGTTTGTGAAAGATGGTTTGCTACCCGCAGGTAGGCTTAAAATGCAGATTTTGCCACAATCTAGTGGGTTTAAAACAAACAGCCGATGAATTGCTCCAATTCAGATAACTCAACCTCCACCCACAGGCATTCAAGGCAGTTATATCACATAAGCACTTAGCCTCATGGAAAGCATGCTATCATGGCAACACTCAGACGCATGCAAGGATGCTAAAGCATAAAACTCACCGAGTACTCCAAGCCAAAACAGGAAGCTTATTAGAAATCATGCATGACCCTAAAACATACAGAATTGCCTAATGCAACGCATACAAAAATGCAAACTATAATAGGCTCCTATTCTAAACATGGCACATGGAATGCAATACTAACATGTATTCAACTTTAGAATTGAAATACAATGCGCTTTGTATGATGTGCCGAAGCAGGCGTAAAACAGATGAATGATGCAAACATGTCATTACATCATATGCTAATTGAAATATGCCCTATATCTAACCATTCAAAGCGGTAAATAAAAGGAGAAAGAAATGGGGTTGAAGACATACACCACACTCACACACCCTTATTACAACATCGCCGCCAGAGGGTCCTAATAAATATACAAATCAATAAAAGAATAATACAAATCAAATAAATAAATTAATAAATATACAATTTCTATTTAATTGACGAATTAAATGAGAAAACCTGGCATGCAAGCCAGGGACCGCCTCGCTTCTGATAGATGCCGTCATGGTCGCTGGCGCGAAATCCATCGATGCCCCGATTAGCCTCGCTTATGATTAAATGCGCCACGGACCAAAAGTGGCTAAACTCAATTTTGCCGCAACAGAGAGCAGAAAAGGGCACAAAGAAGGTATTTCATAAATATATGCATGCCTCGATCCTCGTGCCACCAATCACGCACATCGATGCATGATGGCCGAGGAATCGAATTGCACAACTCAATATAGGATGAATGCATATGAATGCTACAACAAAACCTAACTCCATCATGGGTAATCCGGAGTGTTTGCGACTTGGGAATTGAGACCCGCTCACTTCCTGAGTACGTAAACGCCGCCTCGCTTCCCGTACAAATGCATGGTATACATGGAATGCAACTAACATGTAATATAGCATGCACAATGCCATGAAGATGAGTAACCTCGAAATGCGTGCCCACGGGTACGCAAACCGAGGTAATGCATGAATGCAATCTAAGATACAACCTAATATGCACAATGCCGTGAAAATGAGATGAATAAGATGCCGGAAAGCGGCACGCGCACGCAAAACCGAGGCGATGATGAAATGCAAAGCGATAAAAGCGCAAGTGCCTCGACACCCGCACGCAAAACCGAGGCGATGACAAAATGGAAACCGGATACACCGGCAGCCAATCGCGCACCCACGTGCACGCAAACCGAGGCGATGATGAAATGAGAAACTCGGATAAACCGGCAGCCAAACGCGTGCCCACAGCGCCGCAAATCGGCGGCGATGAAAGAATGAAAATCGATAAATCGGCAGCCAAACGCTGCGTCCACAGCCGCAAATCGAGGCGGCGATGAAAGAAATGAAAATCGGATAAATGGCAGCCTCAAACGCTGCGCCTACAGCGCGCAAATCGAGGCGATGATGAAAGAATGAAAATCGGATAAACCGGCAGCCAAACGCTGGCCCACAGCGCGCAAATCGAGGCGATGATGAAAGAATGAAAATCGGATAACCGGTGTTCAAACGCGTGCCTCACAGCGCAAATCGAGGCGATGATGAAAGAATGAAAATTGATAAATCGGCAGCCAAACGCTGCGCTCACAGCGCGCAAATCGAGGGCGATGAAAGATGAAAATCGATAAAACCGGTTTCAAAATGCGCCCACAGCGCCGCAAATCGAGGCGATGATGAAAGATGAAAATCGATAAACCGGCGTTTCGAAGCGTGCTCACGCGCACGTAAACCGAGGCGACGATGAAAGATGAAAAGACATATGGAAAGCAACGATGGGCTTACACCAACATGGGAGAGCCTCACCACTCACAGAGGCCGGGTAAAATAAAGTCGCCAAACGCGTGCGCACACGCAAATCGAGGCAATGATGTAGAAGCATGAAAATGTGAATTGGGCTTACGCCGACATGAGAGGGCCTCAACCACACTCACATAGGCCGCCTAATGATAAGACGAGGTGCCGAAGCGCGTGCCCATTGGCACGCAAAACCGAGGCAATGCAAAAATGATCTGAATGGCATGGGAAATGATATGCAAGCATGGCAATGGAATTTCAGCACCTAAATAAAGGGGAAAACAGCTCAAACAATTCAAATGACACTCAAGCATGCATTCATCCCGAAAGTGTGAAATTAAGCCCCGAAATGGCCTATAGCCATGCTATACATGCAAAATATGATCATGGCAGCAAGAACAGTAGCAAGGCAGTCCCAAATATGGCATTTTTCAGTAACAAACATGGCCAAAACGTAAGCATAGATAGATCAACAATAGCATGCAAAATTAGTGGCCAAAAGAGGGGTATTGAGACAAGTGATATATGCAAACCCCAAATGGACAAACTTTCTTCTACAACATTGAAGATGGGATAAAAATAAGCACAATTTCAGAAGATGACATCCTCAAAATCAGAATAAAAACATGCTAAAAAAACCATGCAAAGTAGGCTTCCAAATAGGCTATATCATGAGGCATGCAATGCACACACCAAATGACAAAGCTTTCTTCATGAAGTATGTAAAGGGGGTCAAAATAAGACCAAAACCATTAGGGGTCGAAGTCCCAAAAACAAACACAAATAGGTCAAAAATTGCATGCAAAAAAATGGCACACTTGATGAAATTTGAAGGAGGTGGTATATACAATGACCAAATGAGGTTGAGCCCTTCTACAATGTTGTAGAGGGGCTCAAAATGAGCACAAAACCAGTAGGGGTCGGACCCATGAAAACAAAAGGAAATAGGCCTAAGCTAGCATGCAAGATAATGGCATAAAAGCTAGGTATTGAAACAAGTATATCATAGGAGCATCAAATGAAGTTGAGCCCTTCTACAAAGTTGTAGAGGGGCTCAAAAAAAGCACAAAAGCAGTATGGGTCGGAGCCCCAATTCTCAACCAATTCCAGTAGAGAAATGAATCAAGAAAAGCCCTAAAAGTTGGTTTTGAAGACTTACCCTTGAAGACTTGTCTTTCTTTGATTCTTGGCTTTGATTTGTAGCTTCAACCCCTGAAATTCACTCCCTAGCTGCTGGAATGGTAGTAGGGATGGTGAAGCTAGGTGTTGATGAAGAGAAGACCTAGAGACTTAGAAGCTTTTTGAGGTTTTGAGCTATGAAAATGGAGGAATTTGAAGATGATCTCTTGAGACAATTTTTTCCAACCTTGAAGAAGGAGAGGGAGGGCCCTTCAAATAGGCAAGAAATGGGGTGTAAAAGGGGAGGGAAAGCACCCAATCTTTCCCTCCCGAAATATCCCCCGGATGCTCCGGGATATGTTGGAAGATATTCTTGGGACAAAGTTGAAAGCAAGAGTCGGGCCGGCCAGTAGTTTGCAAGGTGGTCGGCCGGCCACCCCACTGTCGGCTACCACCTCCTGGCCGGCCGGCCATGGCACAAAATTGAAGTGAAGATTTTCCGCCGACCACCATGCAGTGTCCTCCCAAGTGTGTAGAATAAGGTCCTGTGGTCGGAATCGCAACGCCAAGGGCGTAAGTCACAACATAGAGCTTGAAGGAGAGGCCCAAAATGAAACCAACAATTGCCGGCCGACCACCAACATTTTGTGTCCTCCAAGATGTGTAGAACAAGGTTCCAAGGTCGAAATTGGCAACACCAAGCAGAGCCACAACATAGAGCTTGAAAGAGAGGCCCAAAATGAAACCCCGACTGGGCCGACCACCAACCCTTAGGGTCCTCCTAGATGCCCTCATCACAGATATGTAGCTTTGGTTGGAAGAAAATATCCCTAGGTGTTCAACATTGGCCCTATGGTGAGCAAAACGGGCTCCGGAGGAGCGAAACCGTTATCTCGATAATTGCCGGCCTCCCACCCCCAAAGGATCTTCCCGATGTTGAAACAAGGTACCGCCAAGTTTGAACAAAACTAATGAGAAATGAACGTCGGGCCAAACCGAGCAACGATCCCGAAAATGGGCCGCAGGTGCCTAAGTGGTGTTCAAAGATCAAGTGGGTATTCGACCCCTGTCCTCTAGAATGACAAAACAGAGGTACCGCCAAAAACCGGAGAAGATGGATGCGAAATGAATGCTCGACCAAAACCGCCAATTTGGGGTCTCAAAACCGCTATGAGCACCGAAGTGGCATACGGCCACGGCGGCATCGGGGCCCTGTGGTTCCTCGAAATATTAAACAGAGGTCTCCGCCAAGAACCGGAGAAGGCCGATGCAATGAAAGCTCGACCAAAACCGCGAGGGGTCCCGAAATGGGTCGCCGCACCTAAGTGGTGTTCGTCATGGCAAGGGCATCAGGGCCCCTGGTCCCTGAACACTAAAACAGAGGCACATGCCAAAACCGGAGAACTCGGAGATGGTTGGGCGGTCCCGAGCCGAGGCACACGGCCCGACGGCCCAAACCGGAACCGCCCAAATGGCAAAATGGCCTACGGCCACTTAAACGAAGCTCACGGCCAACGGAGATAGTCTACGGACCACTCTTCCTCAGAAAGAAAACAGAGAAAACCGAGCCTGTTCGCAAACCGAGACAAGGTAGAGAAGATGGTTCGAAGTCCGGAGGGCACGCACGTGACTCGACTTCAACAAGCACAAGATACAATATCACCGAGCGCCAACCTGACGCTCGAAGTCTTAAGGTCGGTCAAAAATGGGGTGTCTGAGCTGCCCTCTTGATGTAACTCGAAAGTCAAGAAGTGACGGGAGTGAATGTCAAAGCCCAGAGACGACTCATTTTTGACAAGGCCGAAGACTTAGACAATCATACAAGATAAACAGAGATATGTGCCCGCAGGCAAAATGGGGCAAAATGCAAATGATAGGCACGGAGCCAGGTGATCATGCGAATGCAGCAAGCTGTAATGAAGCAAGTATTGACAAATAGGTGCAACAGTTATAAGCAAGAATGCAAAGCAGCAACTACATTTCATGCAGTTAGGAATTCGGAGAATCATTCCATTCTCATCGCGTCTCACACGGAGAAGATACGATACCTGCGCGATTCGTCTGGTCGCACCGGCCTCAAATGAACCGTACATACAATATCGTGCCTGCAAAATAGAGAAATTCAACAGGAACAATATGCCAACAACATATATTCAATGTAATTCCTATGATTCCAAAGGTTCGACACACACAGTGTCAGTGAACGAATGCAACACAACGCGAGAAGAGATAATGCGCGACAACGCACGTCCAAGCATAGAAGTATTGTACACCGAGAAATCATGCATGACAATGCAAATCATTCGTGAGAATGCAAATTATGAGCCAAATAACGTAAAACGAGCACAAATCAGGATGCCCATTTGACATGAAATGACGAGCCGAAAAACGCCAAGATTTTGGCGACGCAGCTCGATCGGCCTCGATTCACCTCCTGAGAGGTCACAACATGTTTAAAAAGGATACACTCTGATTTTGATGAATAATGACGAGACACATATCGAAATTGCGCTAAAGTTCATGAGCAATTCGCCAGAAGTGCACTTTTCTTCAACTTTTCAGTCCCGAACTCCGATCTTCCTCAAAATTTGCAGAGATAGGGGAGGGGTAGGGAAGATGGTCGGCTAGCTCTCCTCCCTAGGAGAGGCCATCGCCAGTGGGGGAAGGAGATGGCCGCCACCAAAGTTAGGTGGGCGGCCGGCCACTGCCCAGAAGCAGGAGCACAATGGTGATTTTGCATGTTTCTATATATACAGACCTCCATTCCACCAAAATCACACCCAAAGTTGCAAAACTTCTTCCTCTTGCTCTAGACCATTTTCTCTCAGATTCAAGATTTTATACGCCTTCTACCCACGCAAGTTGTTTTTATGAATCTTTCAGATTTAAGCACTTTGAAGTTTACTAAATTTCGACTTTTGGGGCTTCTCTTCTCATTTTCACCACTTGAGGTAATTTTGTTTCAATATTTGGAAAATTTTCCGGGTTGACTTTTGTTGACTTTTCATTTCCGAGAGTTGACTTTTGTTGACTTTTTCCAATTTTGGCCCATTTTGCTCATTTTGCTCCTCTTGCAGATTTCTCGCAATGGCAGGTCATTTCCTCACGACGGAGGTTTTCCGTGCCGAGATGATTTTGACTTTATGGTATTCCCGAGGGTTCGCCTCTTTCTTTCCCGGACGATATGCTCCATGGGCTCATAGGCTTCCATGAGCCACTTTCCGTCACTTCACCGATTTTAACGATCGGCACCGAGGATCTTCTTCACGAGAGTGAGCAAAGACTCTCTTATGACGCAGAGGTATTTTACTTTATTGTCCGTGATCTTTCATGCATTTCATTCTCCGCCATGCTTAGGCATACGCTTTAGCTTATGACATAATACTTGCATCCCGAGCACGCCGACTTAAACACTTGAATTTCATGAACACAGGCACATTGAATAATTGTGAACGCAAAGGCACCTTAGTTAGAGATTGAACACACGGCCATACATTGATTCACCAACACATAGCAAGTTGAAAATGAGCACATAGCACATAATGACCAAGAGCGTAACACACACCCCAAAACTCGATCTTCAACACACACCCAGTTGAAGTTTAACACGCAATTCACCGATTGAGAGTAGAACACTCAAATTTCAAACTTGAAGCGAACACACAAATTTAATCGATGTTGAGTAGAACACACATTCCCAATTTGAAGCGAACACACGTTCCAATCGATGTTGAGTAGAACACATTCCCCAATTTGAAGCTTAACGACAAATTCAATCGATGTTGAGTAGAACACACATTCCAATTTGAAGCTTAACACACGTTCTAATCGATGTTGAGTAGAACACACAATCCCAATTTGAAGCTTAACGCATGCCCTAATCGATGTTGAGTAGAACACACACCCCAATTTGAAGTAACACACGTTCTAATCGATGTTGAGTAGAACACACAACCAATTTGAAGCTTAACACACGTTCTAATCGATGTTGAGTAGAACACACAAATTCCCAATTTGAAGCGAACACACGTTCCAATCGATTGTCTCAAATTTGAACACGCACTAAACACTTTATATGCACATTTCATTTTTACTTCAGCAATACACTTCATTTTCACTTCATTTGCACATTTCATTTTCACTTCATTTGCACACCTTTCATTTTCTTCATTTGTCGATCTACGATTCATTCTAAATGCAGTTCATTCTCGCACGGCGAGGATATGGCTCCACCGCCGAGGGAGTGGTATTTTGAGCTCCTAAGTCGTCCGGATTGATTGACCTTGGATTTGGGGCCATTCTGCAGAGGGTTATCTCATTGCCGATCAAGAGGACTTTATTTGTCGCCTTTAGCAGAGATGGTGGATACCACCAATTCTTTCCATTTCTCTGCGATCGATATGACCATGACCCCGCCGACTTTGCTATGATCACCGCCCAGACATAGGCGGTATCCATTCCTTATGACGAGGATATGGGCCAAGGAGGTCGCTCGATGCACTTATTGGGGACACACCACCAGAGACAGAGGTTCGGGAGAGTCCGATACTCGGTTTGTCGCCCATTTCCCGGCCACAGATGGAGCTCGAGACTCGAGGAGGTGGAGCAAGATGCCCGCGGTTTCTCATGTACCTTCAAGACCACCTTGTTCGCCGACAGAGGAACATGGTAGGGTTGTACTTATCGAGCGCCTAGTGGACTTATCACAAAGTTGGTCAAGATGATTGGGCGGCTACCGCGCTACCTCAGATCAAGATATGAGCGCGTCTCGCACACGAGGGACTTACTCTGGCTACTGAGAGCCCGGGAGGTACATTCCGCCCTCTTGATTTACATTTTGCTCCTCATTACTTGTTCACTGCACACACATGGCGCACTTTGCATTCTGTATTCTGCCTTTAGCACTTTGTACTCATATTCTGCATTGCTTTTCTCAGCTGTGGGTGTATGTGTACTTCCCCACACTGGCTCCGGAGATGGAGGTGGTGGGACCTCTTATGACTCCATTTTCATTGATGTTTGAGGGCGAGCATCTGGCGAGGCCTCGAGAGACTCTCTCCTCTCTGCGACGATACTTTGATACTGTTCGAGCGACGGAGGTATTGCTTGAACTCTCGCCTTTTATTTTCATCTTTGATCCGCTCAGATATCCGACGATTGATTTGTACACTGGTTATCCACAGATCACCGCGGCTTTGGGCGCTTGGCGACGAGCTCGAGACTCAAGACTCGAGCGCCGAGTTGTTGTCAAGATAGATTCCTCGCCGAGGGACCCGGCAGGTTTGGTTCTGGGGAACGCCATTGCCGATATGGGGGGCACTCGTGACACTCGCAGGCCTCCGCACACCATGCGGATCGCCGATAGATTATCCCCGAGGAGGTCGAAAAGGTATGCGCAGGCGTTGATGCTTTGTTGCATCATGGCGATGGGAACTGCGCCACCTACCGCCAGATATATATTTGATGCCCCGACGGAGTGCGGGCTCCAAGACGGAGGTTCATCGGGCGCACCATCTTCGGTCGCGCCCATGCTACGATATCCCTTCTTCTAGCAGGTGGCACATCCAGAGGTGGGCGCTCGATCCCTCCGATCCTCCGACTCTTGATCATCCAGGTGGCCGACATGCCGACCGAAGCCGATTTAACCGGGCGATTTGGGACGCCTTACCAGATTCCGCTAGAGCCTCCTCGCCGATCACGATATGTTAGAGACCCCGACTCGCCCCCAGATGTTTTTTTCTTTTGATTTATCACGATATTTGAACATTGATTCCGCATCGATAGTTTTGCATTTGTATTTGCGCCTCGCTTGAATATATGGACGAGCCGCCGATGCCGCCACATTCGAGGGCATGATCTTACGGAGGAGACGCAGATGAGCATCGTGGGTGTGGAGGTATTGTTCATTTTCCAGACTAGCATGTTTCGATGATACTCCTGCTTTTGAACCTTCACAGATAGAGCGATCCGACACACACCCTATTCACATTCTCGATTTGCACCGCTTTTTATGTTTGAACTAATGCATTGCACCTTGCATTTTCAGATGCCTCCAAAGATATGCTTCGACGCTGAGGTGGGCCACCCGGCCTTCTCGAGAGGTCGAGGTAATCGGGCCATCCAGCCTTCGTGAGCCGGGCCATCTAGGCCTTCTCGAGGAGTTCGAGGAGCAGGTCGCCTCGCAGACGCAGGGCACCCATCGCCGAGGATGACGAGGAGGAGATCGCAGATCATGTGTCGAGGCATCCTCGGAGAGGGAGGCCTCGTCTTGGTTCCGAGAGCGAGACGAAGCTCGAGGAGGATCCGGAGGATGACAGCTCCGATCCAGGATGGTGATGATGATGTAGAGATTATCCCAGAAGAGGATGAGGGGCCTCCCTTCGCCTCCCGAGGGCAATCGATGTTATTTCCGCTTATTCTACTTTTTAGCTAGTAGTTTGTAGCACTTTGCACATTGTTAGGCGCTTTTATTTTCAGAAAACTTGTACCTTTATTGTTGTAAGACATGATGAAATGAAACAAATTTTTGAAAAGATGTTGTATTTGAAATTCTCAAAGATCGCATCGCATTATTTTGCACAAAATGGAATTAAATGGAAATGCGCCTCATGTATTTACGGTTAGGTAGGGAATCGACAACAAAACAAAACAAAACGACTCACTAAGAAATAAACAGAATCTTAGCGAAGTTTACAACTCGATAAACAAAGTACAAGAATGTTAACGACTAATAGACAAGACTTAACAAAATTGTGTAATCAAAAAGTAACAACTCAAAACGCAAAACGCGACAAATGACAAAACTTACAACTCAATAAGCAAAAACAACAACTCGATAAGCAAAAATATAACACGATGTACCGGATGGACTATCCGGATAGTGGAGTGTATCCAAAATTGATAGGCTCGATGCCTTCTACGCCGGAGACAACCAGACGGCAGGAGTCCACTACTGCTACAGGTAATGTTTCCCACCCAAGCTCACTTGTATTTGCTTACATCACTCGACCCTCGGGCTCGACTTTTCTCGTAAAACCCTTATCTCACTTTTCTCTCATCGCACATCTCTCTATTCTTTATTCTCTCATTTTTTCTCCCTCCCCATATATGGTTGACAGAGAAGTTGCAAGTTGTGGACTCTTGCCCTGCCTATCCAGCCCGCGGCTACTTCTTTCGGCAACGCTCAGTGAATGCTCCCGATGAGAGCTGGTGGTTCGAATGGATGCGCAACTTGTCGGCAGATCGCGTCGCATGGCGCCGTTCCTGGCTTAATCTTTTCAAATAAGCTACAAAGATGTTCCAGATACCGATCCGTCGATCGGCTTGACTTATCAGATATTTTATTTCCCACTCCGCACTCCGGCCAGCCTGACCATATAAGTTGGGCCTAAGTTGGCATCTGAAGCTCGACTAGCTCAGGGGGCGCAGGACACTGACTAGACTATGCCCCATTTATTGCTTTATTAGTACTTTCAAAGTTTTCTTTTATGAATGTAATAAAAGCAACTTCAATTGTATGCAAGAGCGGAAGAACTCGTTTCAAATCAATGAAATTGAAGGTTGTGGTCTTGAAAATTCTCCTTTTGGTCCAAAAATGGTCTTAGTTGTGAAAAGATTAATTTGAACAAAGTCAACTTTTACGAAAACTTTTCAAAACTATTTTCGATATGGATGAGCCGACACGCTGAAATCATCCGAGATACACAACCCGAATCCTAGCAACCGGAAAGTTGCCCCTAGTTTGAAAAGGTGCTTGACAAAGTGTGGCAACGGAAAGTTGCCCCTAGTCTCGATGATGCGAACACTCCATTGCAACGGAAAGTTGCCCCTAGTTTGAATAGCACTGTACCGGAGATCGTAGTGAATGCTGATGAATAAAGATGACTGAGGTGATCAAAATGGACTAAGTTGATCGGGGAAAAGATTGTGACTGGACTTCAAGATGAAGCTGCCTACGTATCCCAAAGATGGGAATCAAGTCTTACGTAGTTCAGGGTTAGGTTCGCTCGGGTGTTTTTGCTCTCCTTTTGCGCTCTAACTTTTGCCAAGGCCGCCCTTTGCGGGTTTTCAACCTTGCGAGCTCAGTTTTTATAGTTTTCAAATTTTCTATGCTCTGAGTTTTGCCTAGGTCGCCCTTTCGGGTTTTCGGCCTAGCGAGCCTCTCAGGGATAATATTTCTTCAACTTGTCCATGTTGATCGGTTGAGAGAACTCCAAGCCATCTAGATCCATCAGAACCACAGCTCCACCTGACCAGATTGACTTGATGATGTAAGGACCAGTCCAATTGGGTCTGAACTTGCCCCTTGGGTCGTGGATAGGAGCTCGGTTGTCCTTGAGTACTAAATCTCCTTCTTTTAAATTCCTGGACTTAACCTTCTTGTTAAAGGCCCGGGCGATTCTGCGTTGATAACCCTGAACGTGGTACAGTGCTTTCAATCTCCTTTCATCAAAGAGCATGAGTTCTTCAAATCTATTCTGCTGCCAATCTGCTTCGTTTATCTGGCACTCGGCCAATACTCGCAATGACGGGACCTCAATCTCAATTGGTAGAACGGCCTCCATCCCATAGACTAATGAGTACGGAGTCGCCCCAGTGGAAGTTCTGATCGAAGTCCTGTAGCCCCATAGAGCAAATGGCGACTTATCGGCCGATCCGATAGGTTTCCACCATCTTCTGTAGTATGCGCTTGATGTTCTTGTTGGCGGCCTCAACTGTTCCGGTGGTTTGCGGCCGGTAAGTAGACGACTTATGAAAAGCCACGTTGTATTTCTCCAACAAGTCAATTACCTCCTTCTTGTAGTGGGAACCATTGTCAGAAACTATTTCATTCGGGGCTCCGTTGCGGCAGAAGATGTTGTTTCGATGAATTTTGCAACGATGTGAAGCTTTCAACCGCATAAGATTGGGCCTCAACCCACTTTGTGAAGTAATCTATCGCTACGAGGATGAACTCATGCCCATTTGACCCTTCGTGGCGGCTCCGATCACATCAATTCCCAGATCGAAAAAGGCCATGGCGAAGTCATGTTGTACAGCTCGGCGGGATGTTCATGCGATTTGCATGAATCTGACACTTGTGGCATCGCCGAACAAAACCGATACAATCCTTCTCCATGGTGGACCAATAATAACCTTGTCTAAGGATCTTCCGCGCCAACATCACCCCATTCATATGTGCACCACATTCACCCCCGTGGATGGCTTCCATCAGACGCTTGGACTCTTCAGCATCAACACACAGTTTATGCATTCCCAGATGACCTCTTCTATACTGCTTACCCCGAGATGATGGGCGGGTGACATTCTTCGATTGCCCTCTTGTCTTTGGCATTTACCTGGCGGATGCGTTTACATTTCCAAAAGTTCGGATGTCGTAATACGGGGTGTTCGTCCCGAACTTCATCTATGGCCGCAATCAACTCATAAGCGAGTAATTTACGGTCGATAATATTTGGACGATTCGGACTCCGTGGGATGTCTATCATGGATGATAGAGTTGCTAAAGCGTCTGCGAACTTGTTGTTCTCTCTTAGTAGATGAGTAAAACTTAACTTTTCAAATCGAGGAATCAGCAAATCCAAGGTTTGGTGATACATCATCATATTTTCTTCTTTTACTTTCCAGTCTCCTTTAGCTTGAGACACAACAAGATTCGAATCTCCGATGACGTCCAGCCGTCTTGCCCCTAATTCCGTGGTCGCTTCCATACCAACAATGCACCAGATACGCTTTCGTTATTTGAGACTTTGAAAGCGGAGTTTGAAGGCTAGAGGATCTGAATTGTCGGGTGCTATCGGAACACTCTATCCCATACCCATGTTGATTTGGCCTCCGTCAAAGTACATTATCAACTTTCCTCGTCGATATGCGTAATTGCTTCATCGGGAATAGGTACTCAAGCGCTTCATCCCTCAACGGATGGTCGGCAAGGAACTCGCTCTTGCTCGCCCTTCTTGACTTACGCGTCACATATGTAAGATCAAATTAGGAGCTTGACAACCAACGAGCTAGCCTACCGTGGCTGGTTTCTCGAAAAAGATATTTGATGGGATCAAGTCGTGAAACCAACATTACAGAGTGAGCTAACAAGTAGTGCCTAACTTCACGGTAGCCCATACGAGCTAAGCAAGCCTTTTCGGTGGCGTATCTTAGGGTTTCATACTCTAGCATTTTCTTGCTCAAATAATAGATGGCTTTCTCCACCCTATCTTCTGATTCTTGTGCAAGCATGCAGCCCATCGTGGTCTCAGTCACTGACAGGTACAAAATCAACGGTTTCCACGATTAGGTGGTGATAAAGCAGGTGGAGTTACGTAGATATTCTTTAATCTGTTCAAATGCAGCTTGGCATCGGCCGTCCCATTGGAACTTCTTTCCTTTCTTGAGGAGGCCAAAAAGTGGTTCACAAGTCAAGGTTAGTTTTGAAATGAACCGTCTTATGAATTGCACTTTACCCAGAAAGCCTCGCACCTCCTTTTCAGTCCTTGGTGGTGGCATTTCTAAGATGGCCTTGATTTTGGAAGGGTCGACCTCGATGCCTTTGTGTGTCGAAACCCCACATTTTTCATTGTAACACCAAGCGTACATTTACGAGGTTTAAGCAACTTTGAATTCACGATCCTTTGGAAGAACTTGCGCAAGGCGGTGTAGTGGCCCTCTCTTTCTTTGGACTTGACAATCATGTCGTCCACGTACACCTCAACCTCTTTGTGGATCATATCGTGTAATATTGTGGTCGCGGCCCGTTGATAAGTAGCCCCAGCGTTTTTCAACCAAAACGGCATCACCCGATAGCAGTATGTTCCCCACGGGGTGGTGAATGCAGTCTTTTCTCTGTCCTCTGGTGCCATCACAATCTGGTTGTACCCTGAGAAGCCATCCATGAATGAGAGCAATGCATGCCCTGCTGTGAAGTCCACTAGCTCATCAATGTGTGGCAAAGGAAAGTCGTCCTGATGGCTCTGTTCAAATCCACAAGTCTCGCACACCCGGATCTTGCCATCTTTCTTCGGCACCGGCACTATGTTGGCCAACCAAGTGGGATATTCTGATACTAGCAGGAAGCCTGCGTCAATTTGCTTGGTGACCTCTTCTTTGATCTTGAGAGCCCAATCTGGGCGGATCCTTCTGAGCTTCTGCTTGATAGGTCGGGCCTCGGGGTCAAGGGGGATCCGATGCTGTACAATCTCAGGATCGATTCCAGGCATGTCTGCGTAGGACCACGCGAAAACATCTTTGAAATCTTTTAATAAAGCGACTAAGCGCTCGCGTTCCTCCGAAGACAACGTGGACCCGATCTGGACCAGCCGCGGGTCCTCCTCAGTACCAATATTCACAGAAATGATTTCATCCGTTAAAGGCTTAACAAATCTCTCCTGTTCTTGCTCAATTAAACGTTGTAAAACCGGAGGCACTTCGTCCTTGTCGTTTTGATCAAAATTTTGAAAGTCTGAACTAATGCAATAAATTAGGGGCACAGAAAAGTACTCGGAAACCACAGATGATTCATTCTCATTAAGTACTTCCAGATCATCCAATTCATCGGTTACAACAGACTCAAAAGAAAAGGAAAAAGACGACCTGGACAAGACTCTGGCATCCGGGTTAACATCCTCAGAGTGCAGACTCGAGACTTCGGTCAGTGGAACTCGATTCGACTCGAAGACTTCGGTGGAATCAGATTAGGCTCACTACTGACCGGAACTGGCTGGATAAGAATCCTCCTCGTCTTGCCAAGTGGCGAGTGCGATCGTCGTCCAAGATGGCTCTGGTTGGCTCGCCGTTTCATCTCCAATCACGGAAACGCGACGTTATTCCCCAAGCAATCTCGTCGATCGGAGGATCAAAGAGGAGACATGCAGCTACCCCATTTCCAATTCGGTGCCCTCGGACTCACCGCCTTATTCCGCTTCGATCTCGGTTGTTGGTCTGCTCGCTCTTGCAACGTCATCCGGATAGTTGCAAGTCGAAAAAGATTTCGAAACTGCAGCGCTTCCTCTGCGTTCAACCATGGTTACGGGAAGCGCAAAATGGAAAATCTTCCTCCTGACGAAGCGTCCATTCAGGTACCCAGATGGGCCTATGCATTAGATCAAAAGGCTTCCCACCTTCGCTCGCCGGCCATTTCTTTCCTTTCCTCGTCCGGTTTTCTTTGGTAGGCGGATAACCTAATCCAAAGGTATGTGGATTATGTGGCACGCCAACGCGACTCCTTTCCTGCCGCTTCTTCCCAATCCCATCCCCGGGATATGTTGTAGCTTATTCATGAGGTATACGGCTTGAGCGCTGACATACAAACCCTCATTCACAGCCATAATGTTTTGTACCACCCGGGCCTCAGCCAAAGTAAATCCCGATATAAACATGTCCTCCATGCCGTGTTCAATCTCCAGGACTGGCGTAGATACCTCCGGAGGGGGATGGATTGATGAGTTCCCAAAAACAATGGCTACTCCCTTTCCATAGGGGTATTTCACCATTTGATGCAGAGTAGATGAAACGGCCTTCACCTGATGCAACCGTGGTCGCCTAAAAGCATGTTGAAAGATGCGAGGACCTCCAAGACATGAAAATCTATTTCGTGTTGTCCGGCCCAATCTTGGTTTGATTTTCACCGTCCCCTGTGACATCCTCGCTTGTATTATCATATGCTCGATTACTTGAGTAGTCGGTGTGAAGTCCGCACTTTTAACCCAATTGCATACCGCTCGCCGGACAGACATTGATAAGCGGACGGTGTCAACGAGCACCACCGAATCCATTTGTCCTTGCATTCTACGGAGATGTAGAGAGGTGCATTATGATCCACGCCTCAGCGGCAATTCTTTGTCCAGAAGGTCAATGCCGGGAACCTCCTCCGGAAGACCAAACCAACTAGTTGTTCGGCGTAGTTTCGATGGAAAGTTTCGCTCTGTCCATGGCAGATAAGACTGACTGCTTGGGTGCACCCTCGAAGCCATAAGCGATCCCCGGATGGAGATGTACTGTCAGATTTTCTTTATTTGCTTGATCTGACCTCTTCTTCCACTTGCTTCTTCGCTTTCTGCCTCCTTATCTTTCCACGATGCCTCGGGTTGATCAAGGTGTGGGGGCTTGAAATACCGCCCACTTCTAGTCATATGGTCCACCTCCTCGAGGTACCAGGTGCTGTCTGGTTGGCCACCTGCCCAATCTTCGTCTGTGGGCAAGATACAAGTCGTCATCTTCCCACCACATTCCATTAGCATCTAGCGAGCATCCATGCGGTTCTCGTAAGTTTACGCTCTCGGCGTTTTCATTCCGCATGCCCACAAAGATGTTCGTGCCCGCAAAGACTCTCAACTTCCTCGTGATTCTTTTCTTTTCGGGCCCTCTCAGAATCCCATCTTTTTCCTTGTTCCTCCAACAATAACTGTGCGGTTTTCAAAATGTTTTGTTCCTGAGCGAAATTCTTCGTACCGGCGCCTCCCGGCAATGTAATCTGATCCTCGGCCCTTCCGCCACAAAAGGTACAATATCGGTGATCATCCAACCACCCGACGACTTCGACTCTCATCTTGGAACCAGTTAATCGATGCATCCCCTGATTCCTGCTCGTAGAATTGAAGGTTGGCGAAGTCCTCTTCCACCGCAGTCAAATCATCCCCCGCTGATTCAAGCTTGTCCCCCGGATCATACACAACTCAGCCTCTTCCCAAGAACCCCATACTCGGCTTAAATCGCTCATTGACAAGATATATCCACTCGGATCATAAGCTCGCCACTAAATTCTCGGATAGCTTCACCCAGATTCAATTGTTTTGCTCTCCTCGGCTCGCCTGCTCCATCCTCGGTGGTCACCACCTTGGCTCGAGTTGGGGTGTAGAGGTGTCCATCATGCACAAGTCCGTGCTATCGGGAGGATCACCTCGGCTTGGGTAGGTGGGAGGGAGTGATATAGATCTGGGATCATATGAAGCGACCAAGATGGATGAGGTTGACTCTTTTGGTGGATCTTGGTTGTGTTTGGGGAGTGGGTTGTTTGTGACGTTGGGTCCTTGGGGAGGTAGAATGATGTTTTTGTCAATGAGATCTTGAATCTCATGGCCTTGACTGTAACATTGGTCGGTGTCATGACCATCTTCTTTGGTGGTATTGGCAATATTTGGTGGGTTATGGGAAGGGAGTGGATTCGGTAGAGGCCTCGGTTGCCCAAGGGTTTGGTGCCCCTTTCGACTAGAACCCCGAGGACTTTAGACAAAGACATATAGAGTGGGGAGAAGGTTCGTTGACCCCTGGGTTGGTATCTTGGGGCTTGATTACTGCTCCCAGAGGCATCAGAAAAAGGTGTGGCCGCTGCGGACCTTGGTTGGGGAGGGGGATTGGTGGTGACCATTCCGACCTCTGAAGTTCTTGTATTGGAAGAGCCACTCGGGCCTGCATTGGTATTCCGGTTAAATGTTCTCCGGGGTTGATCCCGATCTTGGTCAAACAGACCCTGTTTCATCGCATCCTCTATTTGCATCCCCATATCATGCAGATCTGCGAAAGTGGGGAAGGGAACTACAATCATCTTCTTCATTAACGCCGGCTGGAGATTGCGCACAATCATCCGTATTTGGTCTCTGTCTGTTGGCCTTAAGGTCATCATCGATGCCTTCGCCCTCCACCGGGTCACAAAGTCAGAGAAAGATTCTTTAGGCTCCTGCCTGGTTGTCTCAAGATCACGAGTTGTGATCTCGATCTGCGTGTTGTATGAATATTGTGCCACGAAGGCCTCGGCCATCTCATCCCAGTTTATCTTCACATCATCCTCCAGCTTTGAATACCAAGTGGATGCCACACCCGATAGGGTTCGACCGAACAAAGAAAGCTTTTGCGGTCGGGTTAGGCCCATTGGTCTTAGAACGTCTGAGAATAGCCGGAGGTGAACCATAGGATCCCCGGATCCATCAAAGCGATCGATCTGGGGCATCTTAAATCTATCCGGCAGAGTCACGGCTACATCAGTATAGCCGTCTTCAATATCTGGGATGGCCTTCACCCCTTGAGACTTCTTAAAGAGCTTCTCCAACTTGCTCAATTTCAGAGCTGTCTGGTCTACCTCGAACTCAAATGGAGAGTCCGGAATGTTTTTGGACAGTTGTGGTAGAAGCGGGGGCGGAGCCAGCCCCGTTGGAAGACCCGTGTCCTCTTGAATGTTTGGGGGTTTGGCAGAATGTTACATTGATTCGGAGGGTATTACAGGCAGCTGGGCATTTTGAGGGTTTGGAGGGGCATTCTGGCCAGCAGGTAGTTGTCCAGGTAATGGGGCCCCGGGTGGAGGAGGAGCTCGATTTGAAGCGATTGCGTTATGCTCATTGTAACTGGTGATCAACTCAGATTGTTGGGCCATGATAGCGCTTTGTTATGCGAAAATTCACCGGCGGATAGCATCATCTTGCATTTGCTTCATGCTTATCATCTGGCGATCATCGCCTATAGTCAGATTCGTTGTTCCATTTGAAGACCCGCAGACGTATCTCTATAGCGTAAACAGAAGCTCAACCCACTATCTCGACACTATAGTAGAAGCTGTTTACGGTGATCGTTTCGATATCTTGTGCCTTCTCGGCCTTCTGATAACAGGGGGTAGTGAGTGAAACACTGGGTGTCCGTCAACTAGATCCTCGGATCGGTTGAGTCGGCGACCTCGTGTCCAGATTGCTTGGGGGGTATCGACGGGTTCGGAAGCAATTGTGCTACAAACTGTCCCCCTAGCAAAAAGATAAATAAAGCGAAAAAGAAATAAATAACCAGAAATAAAACGGGCAGCATAACGACTTAAATTGAATACACCACACACAGTCGGGTATACAACAACACACAGTTGGTAAGCTGGCTATACACTGTCCTCAAATACTGGTCAATATTCCTGTATCACTGTTCTGATAAACTGAATCTGATATCCGCAGACAACTGATTCTCAAACTCTGAATGATGCCCGCAGGCCTGATACCCAAACTGATAAACCAATGCCCGCAGGCCTGATGCCCAAACTCAACTGATACATGCATTCCCTGTAGAGACACACTCTAACAAGCACATAACAGATAAGTGAGAGCCAAAACACCCCTATGTTGGGGTAGGGTTTCCCTGTCCTATTTTGTCAGAACTAGGGTTTCACTACGCACGCGGCGTTTCAAACAACCTATAAGCGGGTGAGCAACCCGTCCTAGTTTGGAATAGTCACTATGGATCGAATATGCACTAGGTCGAATGGTCAAAGGGTGCCCCAGAAACCGGGTTTGTGTTCTACATCTTGGCAGAGCAGAATCGCAAGCCTTATGGACATGCCTTGACAAGACAAGCCTCCGGCAAACCGCTCAGGAATAGCAGATGGCAAACACGGTGTCCTAGGCGCACCAATGCAAATGCAATGCAAAGAAACACACAAACATAGTCAAAAGCAGATATCATGAGTTCGAGTTAAGCTCTCTAAATCCCCAGCAGAGTCGCCAGAAACTGTAACAACGCCCGCGGGGGACCTCGCTACAGCTCGGACTCGATTTTGTTACGGTTCTAAATCTGAACCAAAGAGTCCAAATCTGGCAAATCGTTTTGAAGGAAAACAGATTTTTTTTGAAAGAAGTGCCAAACATGGACTGCTTTTGCGATAATGTAGTCGCCACCTAAATATTTTAAAATGGGAAATTTAGGAAACCCTGACTTGGTGCCAAAAGGCCACGTGTCCGTCATCACCAAAGTTGGCTCGGGAACTTGGGTACGATTAGGGAAGGTCACATCGTGAGCACCCTCTCGCCGGCCAAAGACCGCCTCTACTAACCATGATATCTGCTTTTTGAAAACATTGTATGCTCTTATTAGGTTATTAGCCTAGATTACTATGTGATGCTCGCAGCAAACAAGTATAGACTGAATCGTCTGAATTGGAACTAAACATCTCATGTTTGTTTGTGAAAGATGGTTTGCTACCCGCAGGTAGGCTTAAAATGCAGATTTTGCCACAATCTAGTGGGTTTAAAACAAACAGCCGATGAATTGCTCCAATTCAGATAACTCAACCTCCACCCACAGGCATTCAAGGCAGTTATATCACATAAGCACTTAGCCTCATGGAAAGCATGCTATCATGGCAACACTCAGACGCATGCAAGGATGCTAAAGCATAAAACTCACCGAGTACTCCAAGCCAAAACAGGAAGCTTATTAGAAATCATGCATGACCCTAAAACATACAGAATTGCCTAATGCAACGCATACAAAAATGCAAACTATAGTAGGCTCGGCTATTCTAAACATGGCACATGGAATGCAACAGCTAACATGTATTCAACTTTAGAATTGAAATACAATGCAGTTTGTATGATGTGCCGAGCCCGGGGCGTGCAAAACAGATGAATGATGCAAACATGCTGTCATACTGTTATGCTAATTGAAATATGCCCTATATCTAACCATTCAAAGCGGGTAAATAAAAGGGAGAAAGAAATGGGGGTTGGAAGACATACACCACACTCACACACCCTTATTACAACACTGCCCTCGCTCAGAGGGTCCGAATAAATATACAGTCCGAATAAAAGAATAATACAGTCCGAAATAAACAGCCCGAATAAATATACAATTTCTATTTAATTGACGAATTAAATGAGAAAAACTGGCATGCAAGCCAGGGACCGCCTCGCTTCTGATAGATGTCATGCTTTGTTGCTTGGCGCGAAATCCTTTGGGATGCCCGATTAGCCTCTGCTTGCAGATTTCTCGAAATGCGCCACGGACTCAAAGTGGCTAAACTCAATTTTCTTTGCACAGAGAGCATGAAAAGGGCCTAGTTGTATTTCATAAATATATGCATGCCTCGATCCTCGTGCCACCAATCACGCACATCGATGCATGATGGCCGAGGAATCGAATTGCACAACTCAATATGGGATGAATGCATATGAATGCTACAACAAAACCTAACTCCATCATGGGTAATCCGGAGTGTCGGTGACTTGGGAATTGAGACCCGTTCCGTTACTCGGAGTACGAAACGCGTCTCGTTTCCCGTGCCAAATGCATGGTATGCATGGAATGCAACTAACATGTAATATAGCATGCACAATGCCATGAAAATGAGTAACCTCGAAATGCGTGCCCACGGGTACGCAAACCGAGGTAATGCATGAATGCAATCTAAGATACAACCTAGTATGCACAATGCTGTGAAAATGAGATGAAAATAAGATGCCTCGGAAAGCGTGCACGCGGGCACGCAAACCGAGGCGATGATGAAATGCAAAGCGGATAAAACAGAGTGCCTCGAAATGCGTGCACACGGGCACGCAAATCGAGGCGATGACAAAATGGAAACCGGATACAACCGAAGTGCCTCGAATCGCGCGCCCACAGGCACGCAAACCGAGGCGATGATGAAATGAGAAACTCGGATAAAACTGAAGTGCCTCGAAATACGTGCCCACAGGCGCGCAAATTGAGGCGATGATGAAAGAATGAAAATCAGATAAAACCGAAGTGCCTCGAAACGCGTGCCCACAGGTGCGCAAATCGAGGCGATGATGAAAGAAATGAAAATCGGATAAAACCGAAGTGCCTCGAAACGCGTGCCCACAGGCGCGCAAATCGAGGCGATGATGAAAGAATGAAAATCAGATAAACCGGAAGTGCCAAACGCTGCGCCCACAGCGCGCAAATCGAGGCGATGATGAAAGAATGAAAATCGGATAAACCGGCAGCCAAACGCGTGCCCACAGCGCCGCAAATCGAGGCGATGATGAAAGATGAAAATCGGATAAACCGGCAGCCAAACGCGTGCCTCCACAGCGCAAATCGAGGCGATGATGAAAGATGAAAATCGGATAAAACCGAAGTGCCTCGAAGTGCGTGCCCACGGGCACGTAAACCGAGGCGACGATGAAAGATGAAAAGACATATGGAAAGCAACGATGGGCTTACACCAACATGGGAGAGCCTCACCACATAGGGAGGCCGGGGTAAAAACAAAGTCGCTGAAAGCGCGTGCCGTGACACGCAAATCGAGGCAATGATGAAGAAGCAAGAAAATGCGAATTGGGCTTACGCCGACATGAGAGGGCCTCAACCACACTCACATAGGCTGCCAGAATGATAAGAATGAGGTGCCTCGAAGTGCGTGTCCATTGGCACGCAAACCGAGGCAATGCAAAAATGATACGAATGGCATGGGAAATGATATGCAAGCATGGCAATGGAATTTCAGCACCTAAATAAAGGGGAAAACAGCCCCGAAACAATTCGAAATGACACTCGAAGCATGCATTCATCCCGAAAGTGTGAAATTAAGCCCCGAAATGGCCTATAGCCATGCTATACATGCAAAATATGATCATGGCAGCAAGAACAGTAGCAAGGCAGTCCCAAATATGGCATTTTTCAGTAACAAACATGGCCAAAACGCAAGCATAGATAGATCAACAATAGCATGCAAAATTAGTGGCCAAAAGAGGGGTATTGAGACAAGTGATATATGCAAACCCCAAATGGACAAACTTTCTTCTACAACATTGAAGATGGGATAAAAATAAGCACAATTGCAGAAGATGACATCCTCAAAATCAGAATACACACATGCTAAAAAGACCATGCAAAGTAGGCTTCCAAATAGGCTATATCATGAGGCATGCAATGCACACACCAAATGACAAAGCTTTCTTTATGAAGTATGTAAAGGGGGTCAAAATAAGACCAAAACCAGTAGGGGTCGAAGTCCCAAAAACAAACACAAATAGGTCAAAAATTGCATGCAAAAAAATGGCACACTTGATGAAATTTGAAGGAGGTGGTATATTATAGCGATCCCGGGTTTACCCCTTGTTGTATAGTGATCCGGACGTGTGTCCGTGGATGTTGGTAGTGGATTGTTGTCCTGTTTACGACCTTTCATATATTGTATTTGAGTTATAGGATGTGTTGGGCAGGTTTGTTTCAGGTTGGTTGTGTTCGGGAGCCAAGGGTTCTTTGCAAATTTTTGTCCTTCGCCGGCGAGGAGTTGGTCGCCGGCGTTTTGTGTCTGTGGGTCGAGCAGCGCTTCGCTGAGCGGCGATCGCGTCTGGCTGACTCAACACCATGATTCCTGGCTCGAGCGTGCTGATTCTTCGCTCGAGCGATCTGGTTCGATCTTCGCCGAGCGAGCGGTTCGCCGCTTCAGCGTCGTCTAGTTGCGAACTGAAGGGTCGAGCTCGGCTCAGCGAGCTTTTCTTCGCCGAGCGAGCTTCTAGGATGTTGGCTCGAGACCTTCTTGGCTCGAGCTACGGTTTCTTCAGTCGCTCGGCGACCAAGTCTTCGCCGAGCGAGCCTGTTATATCGATTAGCCAAATGATCTAAACTTCACTTTTTGAAGCTTTTACTTTTTAAAACCCTAAATGAGAGCCTCTCTCTCGGACTTGCCTTCTCTCTAAGAAATCATCTCCTAGAGGGTGAATCTTCCCTAAGTGCTTTGTTAAAAAGGTAGAGGTGACTTGGGCTTCGATATAATCAAAAAATATTAGGTTTTGAAGCAAGTTGAGTGTTGAGTCTTCATCTCCTTTTGAGCTCAAACTTTGAGGTAGGGATATCCTACTCCTTTTATGGATTTTGTCTTTGAATTTTAGCATTTTGATATGTTGGTAGTTGTTGTGTAATTTTGGGAAACTTTGGGCCATTGTGTAATTTTATAAAAGTTTGGGGTTTTGTCTATAATAAACCTAGAAGCATGTTTGGTATAGAAACATGGAATTAATGTTGAAACATTAGTGAAATTGGAACCTAAGGGTTGTAATGTTAATTATGGAAACGTCCTAATTACATTGATTAATTAATTTGAATAATTAATTGTGGAAAATGAGAATTGAGATAGAATTGGGTCATGGGTTATGACGATGGAAAGAATACATTGATTTTATGTATTGATATGTGATGTGTATAATTGTTATATATATGCATTGTGTTGTGTTGGAGGAGATAGGGGATGTACTCCGCGGTTTAGGGGAAGATAGGGGATGGACCTCTAAACCGGATGTTACTGGGAGGAGATAGGGGATGAACTCCGTAGATAGAGCATGTATGCTTATCTAGAAATATATTGGCAGAGCGTATATGCTTGTCATGGAAAGTATGAACGTAACTGTTTTGTTTATATATGTTGAAGTGATGAAAGAATGTAAAAGAGTTGACCATCTATCAATTGTTAATCTTTTAGTCATTATTTATAAGGGTTTAGTATATTTCTCTTTGGGCTGTGGCTCACCCTATATGGAACATCATTTTAGTCTTGGTAGCATGCCACCTCCAAGGACTTAGCTTGGGAGGCTAGTGGCGGACGGACTTTTTGGTTGTCTTTCCTTTTGCAGTGTTACATGTAAATTCAAGCCTAGGGCTTAATGTGTAAATGAGTTAGCACTCTACTTTCTTGTAACCAAGTGGTAACTTGAAAGTCAGAAGTCTAGTAGGGCATTTGCTTTTGTTGTTAACATGTAATACCTTTTGTAATAGCACTCTGATGAATGGAAGGACGTGGACCTTTTATATATCATAGCATGTTAATATTGTTGGTTTAATATCATTATTTTGAGGGCGTTACATATATACAATGACCAAATGAGGTTGAGCCCTTCTACAATGTTGTAGAGGGGCTCAAAATGAGCACAAAACCAGTAGGGGTCGGACCCCTGAAAACAAAAGGAAATAGGCCTAAGCTAGCATGCAAGATAATGGCATAAAAGCTAGGTATTGAAACAAGTATATCATAGGAGCATCAAATGAAGTTGAGCCCTTCTACAAAGTTGTAGAGGGGCTCAAAAAGCGATGATAGGGTCGGAGCCCCAATTCTCAACCAATTGGAGTATAGAAATGAATCAAGAAAAAGCCCTAAAAGTTGGTTTTGAAGACTTACCCTTGAAGACTTGTCTTTCTTTGATTCTTGGCTTTGATTTGTAGCTTCTCAACCTCTGAAATTCACTCCCTAGCTGCTGGAATGGTAGTAGGGATGGTGAAGCTAGGTGTTGATGAAGAGAAGACCTAGAGACTTAGAAGCTTTTTGAGGTTTTGAGCTATGAAAATGGAGGAATTTGAAGATGATCTCTTGAGACAATTTTTTCCAACCTTGAAGAAGGAGAGGGAGGGCCCTTCAAATAGGCAAGAAATGGGGTGTAAAAGGGGAGGGAAAGCACCCAATCTTTCCCTCCCGAAATATCCCCCGGATGCTCCGGGATATGTTGGAAGATATCCAGGACGGTACAGGTGGCCGGCCGGCCCCCCCACCTGGCCGCCCACCTCCCCCTCCTGGCCGGCCGGCCATGGCACAAAATTGAAGTGAAGATTTTCTGGCCGACCACCATGCAGGAGTGTCCTCCCAAGTGTGTAGAATAAGGTCCCAGGGTCGGAATCTGGCAACGCTGAAGCAGAAGTCACAACATAGAGCTTGAAGGAGAGGCCCAAGAATGCAACCAACAATTGCAGGCCGGCCACCAACTTTTTCGGTCCTCCAAGATGTGTCGAACAACGTTCCAAGGTCAAATTGGCAACACCAAGCAGAGCCACAACATAGAGCTTGAAAGAGAGGCCCAAAAATGAAACCACAATTTGGCCGACCACCAACCCTTAGGGTCCTCCTAGATGCCCTCATCACAGATATGTAGCTTTGGTTGGAAGAAAATATCCTAGGGTGTTCAACATTGGCAGGAAGTGAGCAAAACGGGCTCGGAGGAGCAAACCGGTTATCTGGGATAATTGCGGCCTCCCACCCCCAAAGGATCTTCACGATGTTGAAACAGAGGTACCGCCAAGTTTGAACAAAAACTAATGAGAAATGAACGTCGGCCAAAACCGAGCAAATCGGGATCCCGAAAATGGGCTGCAGGTGCCGGAAGTGGTGTTCAGCATCGAAGTGGGTATCTGCGACCCCAGTGTCCTCTAGAATGACAAAACAGAGGTACCTGCCAAAAACCGGAGAAGATGGATGCGAAATGAATGCTCGGGACCAAAACCGCTCAATTTGGGGTCTCGAAAACCGGCTATGAGCACTGAAAGTGGCATACTGACCACGAAGTGGCACCGGGGGCCCAGGGTTCCTCGAAATATTAAAACAGAGGTCTCCGCCAAAAACCGGAGAAGGCTGATGCAAAATGAAAGCTCGGGACCAAAACCGCGCGGTTTGGGGTCCCGAAAATGGGTCGCCGGGCACCGGAAGTGGTGTTCGGCTGCGAAGTGGGCATCAGGGGCCCCAGTGTCCCTCGGAACACTAAAACAGAGGCACATGCCAAAAACCGGAGAACTCGGAGATGGTTGGGCGGTCCCGAGCCGAGGCACACGGCCTGACGGCTCCGAAAACCGGGAACCGGGCTCCGAAATGGGCAAAATGGCCTACGGCCACGAAACGTAGCTCACGGCCACCGGGAGATAGTCTACGGGACCACTCCCTTCCCTCAGGAAAGAAAACAGAGAAAACCGAGCCTGGTTCGCAAACCGAGACAAGGTAGAGAAGATGGTTCGGAAGTCCGGAGGCAGGGCACGCGGCCGTGACTCTGGGACTTCTGAACAAGCACAGTATACAATATCACCGAGCGCTCAACCGGTGACGTCTGAGTCTTAAGGTCGGTCAAAAATGGGGTGTCTACAACTGTGCATTGGACATTGAAACAAAAGTCCAGGAGATACAGGAAGAGGAAGCCTTGTGGACAGATTTTATCTATGAGGAAGAGGGCAGAGATGTTGAATTAAAGAACCTGGAAGCAGAAGAAAGCAAGAAAGTTGCTTCGAAGGTAGAAGAAACCAAAGAAGAAGCTTCAGTAAGTTCTCAGACACAAGACCCCTTAGAAGAAGTGAATTTAGGGAAAGGTTCTATACAACAGCCCACCTATATAAGTGTTTGTTTGAATGATCTGGATAGGGACCAGTTGTTGGTTGTTCTAAAGAAATATAAAGATTGCTTTGCATGGTCTTATAATGAACTACCAGGATTGGATAAGTCATTAGTGGAACATAGGCTCCCTATGAAGCCTAATTTCAAGCCATATAAGCAAAAACCAAGAAGAATGAGTCCAAAAGTGATTCAGAAAGTTAAGGAAGAGATTTTTAGACTACTCAAAGCAGGCTTTATTAGAACAGCCAGGTATGTTGAATGGCTATCTAATATTGTGCCTGTAGTTAAGAAGAATGGTAAAATGAGGGTATGCATTGATTTCAGAAACTTGAATCTAGCAACTCCGAAAGATGAATACCCTATGCCTATAGTAGATTTACTGGTAGACAGTTCAGCAGGGCATCAAGTTTTATCAATGATGGATGGGCACTCTGGTTATAATCAAATCTGCATTGTAGAGGAAGATGTTCACAAGACAGCATTCAGATGTCCTGAAAATATTGGCACCTTCAAATGGGTTAAAATGCCATTTGGCCTGAAGAATGCTGGGGCTACATATCAGAGGGCTATGAACACTATCTTTCATGACCTCATTGGAGGGTATTTAGAGTGTTATATTGATGACATTGTAGTGAAATCCCAGTCCATGGAGGAGCATCTGCTTTATTTAGAAGCAGTTTTTGAAAGAATGAGGAAGTTCAAGTTGAAACTCAGTCCTCTTAAATGTGCTTTTGGTGTATCATCTGGAAACTTCTTGGGTTATGTAGTGCATAAGAAAGGAATACAGATTGATCAGAATAAAGCCAAAGCCATTATTGAAGCCAGGCCTCCATCAAGTAAGAAAGAATTACAAAGGTTCCTTGGACATGTTAACTTTCTTCGAAGGTTCATTTCTAACACTGCAGGGAAAACTAAAGTATTTTCTTCCTTGTTAAGGCTTAAAGATGAAGAGGAATTTGTGTGGACAGCAGAGCATCAAATTGCTTTTGAAGGCATCAAAGCCTACTTGGCCAATCCTCCGGTGCTGATGCCACCAAAGGGTAATAAGCCCTTGAAGTTGTACATAGCTGCAGCAGAAGATTCATTGGGAGCCTTTTTGGCCTAAGACAATGAAGAAGGCAAGGAGCAAGCTGTTTATTACCTTAGTAGGTTTCTAAATTCTTGTGAATGTAAATATTTAGCTGTTGAAAAACTGTGTCTTGCTTTGTATTTTGCTGCAATGAAATTAAGATATTATTTTTGCCTACAACTGTCTTGGTAATTGCAACCACAGATTTGGTTATCTAGACCTATGTTGAGGGGAAGAATTGGCAAGTGGATACTAGCCTTATCAGAATTTTATCTAGAATATGTCCCTCAAAGGGCAGTAAAAGGGCAAGTTTTAGCCAATTTTCTGGCAGACCATCCATCTCAAACAGAGAACCAAAAGACAATGGAACTTGACATGGCTAGTGTTGAGCCGTGGCAGATGTGGTTCGATGGATCGAAAGCCAATGGTGTAATTGGAATTGGTATTGTGATCAAGTCTCCACAAGGGGTAGAAACCACACATGGTTTCAGAGTGGATGAAGCTACCTGTTCTAATAACCAGGCTGAATATGAAGCCTTAATAGTGGGATTGGAAATTCTTATTGGGTTACAAGTACATGCAGTTGACATATTTGGGGACTCTCAATTGGTGGTTAACCAAGTGAAAGGGATTTTCAAATGTCAGAGCATAAGTATTTTGCCATACTATGTTGTTGTATTACATTTACTTTCTCAATTCTAGATAGCAAATGTAACTCATGTCCCAAGATTCTTGAATAATAGAGCCAATGATGTAGCTCAGAAAGCTTCGAATTTCAAGAGAAGGGATAATGCCCAAAGGGACATAAGCCAAACAACATATCAGAGATTAATACAACCTTTGAATAAAAGAAATGTGGTCTTGGAAGTCAATCATAATGACTTGCAAGAACAAGATTGGAGGCATCCAATAATGCAGTACTTGGCTGGTCTATCTTCGAAGGCCAGCAGGAAAATTAAATTGCAGTCTATGCAATACATGATATATGGTAATGCTCTCTACAAAAGGGGGGGGGGGGGAGATGGTTTATTGCTGGAATGCTTAAGCCCAAAAGAAGCATTAACAGCTATGACTGAGGTTTATAAAGGCATCTGTGGTGCTCATTAGCCTGGTGTAAAAATAAGGTGGTTGCTTTGAAGACATTCCTACTATTGGCCAACTATCCTTAAAGACTGCATAGAATATGCAAAGGGTTGCCAAGCATGCCAAAAGCATGGCACAATAAGACATGTGCCCATAACTGATCTACATGTAGTAGTGAAGCCTTGGCCATTCAGAGGATGGGCCATGGATATGATGGGAAAAATACACCCACATTCTTCGAAGCATCATTGTTTCATTCTAGTGGCCACTGATTACTTTACCAAGTGGGTCGAAGCCAAGCCATACAAGGCTGTAGACCAGACAGAAGTCATTGGGTTCATTAAAGATTTGATCCATAGATTTGGCATCCCACAAACCATAACTGTGGATAATGGGACTGTGTTCGATGGGAAAATGGTGAAGTCTTTTGTGGCAGAGTTTGGAATTAGCCTTGTTAATTCCACACCCTATTATGAACAAGCCAATGGTCAAGCTAAATCATCCAATAAGTCCTTGAAAAAGGGAATACGAAAGGTTGTGGAAGATAATCCCAGGGATTGGCATAACCTGTTGTTGGATGTTTTATGGGCTTACAGAACTTCCCCTAGGTCAAGCACAGGAGTCACTCCTTATGCCTTAGTATATGGGCATGATGCAGTACTACCTGTTGAGATTAATGTTAAATCTTTGAGGGTAGGATGTCAAGATCAGTTAGATCCTGAGCAGTACCATCAAAGTATGTGCTTGGAGTTAGAAGGTATAGATGAAGCCAAAATTTTGGCATTAAATAGCATTCTTTTCCAAAAGAGGAAAGCAGCCAAGAATTATAATAAGAAATTCAAATACATTGGCTTTGATGAAGGTGATTTGGTATGGAAAACAATACTCCCAATAGGAATTAAAAGCCATAAGTTTGGTAAACGGTCACCTAACTGGGAGGGACCATATCAAATTCATAGAGTTCTGCCTTTTGGAGCATACCATTTGAGAAATTTGAATGGTTATGTACATCCCAAAAAGATTAATGACAGATATTTGAAGCCCTATTTTCCAACCATTTGGGAGACACAAGGAATAAAATAAACACTAAACAAAAGAACATAAGACTGCTCAAATGATAGACAAAAATTTACTTTTTCATAAAGAATTAAGTACATTCTGCCACAAATTGGCCCAAAAATTATTACAGTGTGTTAGTTGTTCTTTTACAATAGATTTCCTATTGCTAAGTGATGAAACCAGTTGAATAGTTGTGGCCATCTCTTCCTTTCGATCAGCCAGTCCTTGGTTGGTGATTTGCAATTTGGTGTCAGTTCGGACTAAGGCTTGATTCACTGTAGACAACTCCTCTTCAAGCTGAGCTTTCCTTTCCAGCAGCTGGACCCAGAAAAGGGAGGCAGATGAGTGTTGTTCTTTTAAATTTGACACTTCGGCATGCACTTGGGAAACAAAGCTCTGATCCCTAGCCAGTTTCTCATCCGTAGCCTTAGCAGCACGACTAATGCTGATGTAGAAATCGATAGTAGCTGCTGCCTGAGATAGATGACTTGAAACATTCATGCCAGACTGCTCAGCAATTTTGCAGCATTGGAGGGACCCATTTCTGATTATAGGCCTTTGCAGAGCCTCGAAGGGGATCCTTGAAAAAGAAATCAACAGTTCTAAGCATGTGTCCAGATCTATCAAAGGTGTAGAAGGTTTGCTGCTAGAGGAAGAAGGGCTCTCAAAAATTTCCAACAGGGAGTCAGCCAGAACTAATGGTTCAGCTTCAACATTCAATGTTGGAGAGGTAGAGGGTACGTCGAAGAGACTTGCTAGTCTTGCTTCGAAGACGTCAACCTCCTCCATAGACATGAGGGGCGCAGAGAGAGTTGTGGTGGAAGGCACAGAGGACTACATAGGGATAGGGGAAATAGATGGAGCATTTTTGGCAGTCTCTATAGTCCTAGCCACCAATGAATCAAGCGAGGAGGGGCTGGAAGTAGGCAAAGGTGATGAATTATGAGTTGGAGAACTACCAGCACCCTTAATTGGGGAATTAGTTGTCTTCGAAGGAGATGTGGCAATTGGAATTTCCTTGGAAGGAGGAGCAAGGCTTGAAAGAGAAGTAAATTGAGGGATAGGCTCAGTGGTTATTGCTACAAAGAAAGAAATATAAAGTAATGTCAAGTATCGATATTAAAAATTTGACAAGTAAAGAATTGAGGTATGAAAGAAATTACTTGTTCCAGAAGTGCTGGCACTAATCGGAGAACTGCGAAGGGAGTAATGTTCGGCGGTCTGTTGCCTTCTTGCAGCTTTCCTTTGTAGTGCGCCAGCAGCAGCAACCTCATCTCTTAGAAATTGTTGCTGCCGTCTCTTCTCGGCCATCTCAAAGACAATTATGGCCTTGGAATACTCTTGTTCTACGGCCTTAACAGCTGCTTCGTGGACAGGATCTTCAACCAGGTCTTCGGCAATGGTCTCGGAATCAGAGTCTTCGACGAAATCAGAAGGAGAGACAGTTATTTTTCTTCTCTTTTTCCTCTGTATTGGTATTGTCGGCTCCTTGTCGATTTCCTTCTCAATTTCTTCAGATTCCCTAGAAAAGGGCTCCTCTTCTACCTCTCTAGCAGCTGTTTTCTGTTGAACCAAGTCAATCACTTTTTTCCTCCTTTTCAAGGGAGACTCCTGCTCTTGATCTTCTTCTTCTTCTTCTACTTGAACCTCAGATATTTCTTTTTCTAGCTCAAGGAGTCTTCTCTTCTTTTGCTGTCGACCACCTTCACAGAAGAAGAATTAAGAATAAGATAACAAGCATTATAGAAAAGTCGAAGGGAAGAGAACAAAGGTATATACCTTTCTTCGAAGCAGCCCGAGTGACTTTAAGAGAAGTTGAGGCAGCAGGAGTGGACTGAGTTGTAGCAGGCACTGCAACTGAAACAGTGGAAGAAATGACAACTCCAACTCCCTTGGACTTGGGCACATCTAACACTTTTAGCAGGTTTTGAGGTGAAATGGCCAAATAGACTTCCATATTGCTTACACACCAATTTTGGTATCTCTTCAATACGATACCTTGGGGAATGAAAAGGGTATACTCAAAATTGGCCAAGTCATCTATAAATTTGAAGGTTGCTTCTTCTAACCTCGACCTCCGAACCTTCAAATCTCTCCTAGTAAGGCTCAGATTGGTGTTGCTGCAGAGAGGTATTGGGACTCCTTGTGTGAGGCCAAATTGTCTAACAAATTAAGCAGGACAATAAGGCTCAGCTATGCATTTATAAGCTCTGGGATTTGTGGTCCCGATAAATAACTCTCTAGAAATCAGAAAGGAAGCCCATATATCCTTGTAAGCAGGCGAGATGCAGAGCCTATCACTTAGGAAATTACTCAACCAAGTTGTACCAATGCTGGGTTCGAAGGGGCGGAAACAATGAGTAGGAAGGGCAGCTGGTAGTTGATGGAAGAAAGAGAAGTAAAAGGCAAAAGTAGAAGGATAAAGTGAAGCATTGGCCAGTCTTATGCCATGGGTAAGAGAGTGTAGCCCAGAAAATTTAAGGCATTTGGATTGCAATTCAGTAAAATAGGCGAAAAGCCAAAGCTGAAGCATCCAAAATGGCCCCCCTTGATTAGCATCTAAGGGTTTTTCACAAAAGAGGGAACAAACTCTATATACATGGCCTAGAACATATGGGGCTAAGGCTACCTTTTTTTGCAAAACAAAGGCTTTGGCAAGAGGGGCAAATTCAGGCATGATTCTTTGGGAAGAAGTGCAGAAGAGGAATTTGCAAAGCCAATATAATAAGAAGGAAAAGAATTCTCTATCAGTTACCGGGCCCTCTCTTTTATTCTTAGCTGTAACAAAATCACTGTAAGATGAGTTCAGAGAGGGGAGGAAGAAAGGGACTGCTAAGTCAGGGAAATCTGGTGTAATGGGGATACCAATAGGGGATAATCCTAATAGATGGCAAATGTCAAGAACAGTAGGGGCCATCATCCCACATCTAAATTGCAAGAAATTAAAGATAGGGTTCCAAAAACATAAGGCAGTAGGAACCAAGAAAGGGTCCTCTGAGATAGTTACCCTAGATAGTCGGAGAGCATCGAGAAGGCAGAGCTTCTGAAGATCCAGTGTCCTAGCAGAGACAATCCGGTCATACCATTCTTGCCACTCCGGTCTCACCGTGGGCCAGCATCGGTGAGGGCGATTGATTCTCCAGTTCCTCCAGTCTAGACCACCTTCATAAAGGAGACATTGGTTCTCCAGACAAGGATATAGGGTTAGGAGCTCAGTAAGGATCTCCTTGAAAATAGGTCCGAGCACGTACTCTTGTTGGTTCCTGTGGCGAAGGACAAAGATACGCCCGTCGATAGCGCTTTTCTCCCTAGCCTTATACTTCTCACATTCTACATCAATGTGCCTTTTCAAAGCCACAGATGAGCCCACACGCTCTATGACTGGCACTTTTGGTGAAGAAGAAGCCATTGATAGTACGCTTTAGAAAGTGAAGAAGGGAGTAGAGAGAAGTGGAAGACTGATGAGGGTTTGTGTGTTGAAGAGCAAGTGATTTCAGAGCACGAAACAAAAGGGTTTTAAAAGCTTTTTTGTGTTTGAAAAATATATTGCGTAAGTTGTTAAGTACTAAAAGTACGAATACAAAGAGTTTCCTTCAATATTGACACTTTTGGAGGGAAAAGACACAGCCAGATGCTGAGACTAGCTTTGAAGTAAGATATTTGGCTTCGAAACCAGATTTTGGCGCCAAAAATTCAAGTAACATCGGCTTTGAAACAGAGAAGCCGGCTTCAAAGCACATTCCATACTTAAGGATGCAAAGATGCTCAAGTATTTGTTTACTTCAGGAAGTGAAGTCCTTCGGAGCAAAACTTAGGCCCCTTAAGGAGGTGAATTGTTGTTCGAAACATCAAAACCAATAGTTGGTTGGTATATATACAAAAGGAGATTGTCTTTTGAACTAAGACAGCATAGACTACTCTTCGAAGCAAAATTGGTCAATTTAAAATTGGTTGGCTATATTAACCATGAGCATATGATTGGTTTATAATTAAAACAAGCTTTGAAGAGTGAGATTGTTAAATTCGAAGCACTAATTCTAAATGATATCAGCCAAAACTGTCAACTTTATTCCATAAATTGGAAAAGTCATGTTAGTTCCTTTGGTGTTTCATTAAAATCAATCGAGTCCAGGTTCGAAGGATGAGGTTGTTAAATTCGAAGCACTAATTTTAAATGATATCAGCCAGAATTGTCAACTTTATTCCATAAATTGGAAAAGTCATGTTGATTCTTAATGTTTCGTTTTTAAACAATTGAGTCTTTATTTGAAGAATAAGATTGTTCAGTTCGAAGCTTTGAATTGGCTTTTAAAGACAAAAGGAAACAGATTCAAACAATGCCAAATACAGAAGAATTTTGTTTATATTCAAGCCAAGGCAATTACATCGAATGAACCTATCTAGGTATAAACTCAAGCTCAAAAAAATAAGGAATGGAATAAATAACGAGGCCATGGAATTTAGCCCAACAGTGATCAATGAATTTTTGTTCTTTCTTTATTATATCTTCTATTTCTTCTAACGTTGGCTGCATGAGTTGTTGTGCTCTTACTTCATAGTAGAGCTCTTCAGCCTTTATTTCGAAAGCTTCCTCTCTCAATCTTTGTTCCAATTCGTCTATGACCAAATCATCCCAATACGCAGAATCTTTATTCTTGAAATCATCAAATTCTTCGATGAAGTTCTCTGCTTCGTACTGGGTATGAATTCGAAGAGACGAAAGTTGGTCTAAAGATTGTGTAGTGACCATAGAATTTCGATGCTAGTAGAGGAGCAATGGAAGTTGGTCCAGGAACATGTGAAGTTCTGCTTGGGCAAGGGGATTAAGGACATGGCCCCTAGTCAGAATATCACAAGCCCATCGAAGGTTCTTGAGAGGGACTTCGTCCTCAAGAACATTGAAGGGCAAGTGAGAGAAAGCTGCAAGCAGAAGTTGAGCTTGTTTTCACTCAGCTGGAGTAGGAGATGGTGGAGGTTTGTATGGTGGAAAGACTTTATCCATGGGAAGGGCAAGCCTCAGCCTCTCTGTCCAGCAAAGAGTTGGCGAAGGAGAAGGTGTGGATGCTTCAATTTCAGGAGGAGGAGAAGAAGGTGTGGATGTTTCTATTGTGGGAGATGGCACGGGAGCAGAAGGAACAAAGGCATTAATATAATCCAGCTAGTCAGAAGAACAAGTCTTCGCCTTTTGGGCTAAGAATGATGGATTGTACCCTTGTGCTTCTTCTAGGCGCCGGGCAGCGTGCATTATCTTTGTAAGCATGGAAGATGTGTACCATGCTACAAGCAGATTCTCTTCCAAACTACGTCGATGGTCAATGGGCACGTAGGGGTAGACCACTGAACTTCGAGCGTAGGAAGGAAACTCTAAAAGGTCAGTGAACTCAACAAAATGATGGTTGATTCGTTCCCTTAAATCACAGGTCTCAGGTGTTGACCAGCTTGTCTAATCAGAACCCCCAGAAGAGGAAGAAGTTGTAGCTGTATCCCATGCAGAGTTTTGTGAAGAAGAGTTTCCCAAGTCCATATTTGTAACTTTCCAAATCAAAGGTTTGAGGGCAGTTTGTTCGAGATACAAGGGAGAGTTAGAGGAAGAATTTCTTGTATCTATATGTGCAACTTTTCGAATCAAAGGATTAAGAGCAATGTGTTCGTAATCCAAAGGTTGGTAATTTGCAAAGGCTTCCATGACCTGAATATAGAAAGGTGGGTAAAGATGGCTAATTAATGCATGGAAGTTCTTTCGAGGAAGGGCAGCATCATCGTGTGACTCTTCGTGTGCTCGATTAATGGAGGAAAAAATTGATTCGGCTATAGAAAATGTATCAGTCTGTTCGAATACTAAAGTGGTGGAGGTGTTCAAAAGATTGAAGGAGAGTTTTAATGCAGGTGATGAATGACAGTTGCATTCCTAGGGGAGTGCAAACCCTATGCACGTTCTAAAAAACGCAAGAGAAAGGTTGCGATCCACTAATATCACCAAGTATTGGGTATATTAGTGCGGAGGGTAATGTTGGCTACATATTTTGTAAAAGCCAATCACAATTCAACGCGTGGCAGAGCAAGGGTAATATAGGAAGACTATTCAAGTCTTCGATCCTGATCATACACGTGGCAGCTAATATTGGTTCTCACATGATCTGAGTAGCATTGGATCATTAAAGAGATGCAAGGTGATGTGTCTTCAACGGTTACTCACATTTAAATTCAAAATATAAGAGGGAAGCCCAACTGTAAGTGATGGCGTAGTGGAACTACTTCTAAGTCAGTATGATTAGCGATCATGGACGAGCAGTTCGACGGTTTGAAGTGCAGTTCGATGGTCATCCTTGAGAAGTATAAATAGAAGGGAAGGTCCCAAAAAAAAACCCCCAAACTCAGATCCAACAAATCAGTCATTTACTTCATATTTTCTTTTCCAGTTTTACATTTCCAGTCTTTACATTTCTTGCACTTTAAATACCTGTTCTTACATTCCTGCACTTTAAATACCTGCACTGTACTTCGTTCATAGGAGTAGTTCCAAGTAAATTCGCTGCTGTAAACCTCTACGAGGCTGAGTTTGGATCATTGTAAGTTTTCATTTTAATGAAATACTTCAATCGCTCTTCATTTAACTGTTATTTTGCTTAATTTCTCTTAAATCAAGCCACCAGTAAAAGTCCTCTTCATTGAGGCTGAAAGAACTAAACACAATCGTTTGATAATTGGTTGGCAATTAAAATTTCTGTAAGGACTGATTGATCCTTGCTGGCACGCTCGCATTTACAAAAATACCCTTCAAAAGCCAAAAAGCCAACATATATTTTTGGCACGCCCAGGGGGACTAATTAAAATGGCTAGAAGAAGACGACAAGGAGAAAATGAACGCTTGGAAGAAGGCGTAGAAGGAGAGATAGAAATACCTAATTCAGAGGATAATGTGATAACACATTATCTCACTATCTCACTAAACTTGGAACAACCCAACAAAATAGGAACAACCTAATAGAAAATCTAATAAACATGAATATGAAATTTAAATTCTCCTAATATCAAGTAAAGATTTATTCAACTAATTTATTGCAACTAAAGTCCTGCTCCAATGGAAACATAACATATACATATTGCTTTATAATTTTGATTGTCATCCCCATAAGATTTTTATTTTATTTTATTTTTTGAAGTTTAAATTGATGAGTTGATATATAGAAAACTCAAGAGGAAAATAAAAATAAAAGAGGAAGAGCATGATTGTAATGTTTGGGTCTGAATTTGATGGAAGACCATCAAAGATATGGTCTGCCACTGGTCATATTTAGTTACTCATCTAAGTCAATTAAAAGCATTAAAGAGGCATGTATAGCTAACTTAAGTAGTGGCTGTCTGGGTGGGAAGCTCCACCGGTGGCTACCCTAACGGTGGTGAATTTTTGTACAATCTTGGTGACTGATATTGCTTACAGGGAGAGAAGATGAGGAGGGGGAGATGATGGTGTTGAGGATTGCTTCTGCCAAACCCAGCCATTATTTCCCCTTCCAGCAGAGTTGTAGATTCAATCACAGAGGTGGTGGTGGTTCTAAACACAGAGGATGTGATGGAGGAAGAAACAAATTAAATGACATTTTTGCCCTTATAACAAGGTGACAAATAGGTAATATTACACTTAAAACTTGCTACATGTGCACATGACATAATTTGGACCGTAAATGTGTCTGAATTTAATGATTATCGTTAATTGGCACAACAATCAAAATTAACGGTAAATTTGTTTAAATTGAAACTAGTGAAAACTCGTGCTTTTCAGGGGATGTGAAAAAATTAATAAAATATATTTATATGAAATAATATAAATAGTTAGATTTTTGGAAGTAAATTATGAAAATAAAAAAAAAAATTGAAATTTACAATTTAAGTTTTATAATTTTATCACAATTTATATATCAATTTTTAATTTGTCACAACTTTAATAATGTAACTTTCAACCCCCTTTCTAAAGTTGTAAATTTGGACGAGTTGAACCTAAGCAACTTGAGTCAAACCAGTAAATTTTTAAATATTATGCAATATAATTTTTAATTTGATGAAAACCTATGTAAAATTCGAATAAATTTAAATGGACTCGGATAGAGACACCATAACCTAATCAATTGAAACAAAATTATTTGCTAATTTATTTTTGTAAAAATAAATAAGATTAATTAAAAATTTAATATTGCTGAACAAAAGAAAATACATCTTTTAGAAAGGGATTATCAAATAAGTTGATATTAAAAAATTATATTTTATAATGGCATAAAATGATTTAAATATGATTTTTCAAAAATTATTTTTAATATAAAAATCACAATAAAATATTTAAATATAATAAAATTAAATTTCTACAAAATAAAAGTATCTGTATAAAAAAAAAGTAAGAAGAAAATTTAGAATGGTATTTTCATTTAATCTGAAAATAATTTTAGATGACCAATAATTTATCACCTATAACCCCCATTTTTTTTTTAAATAAAAAAAGATATTTCACAAACCATTACTTTTATTAGAAAAATAATATTTATTTCTATTTGTTTTAGCAAAACTCACTTTTTAGGAATTTGAGCCAATTTATTTATTTTAGTTTGTTTAATTGATAATTGAGATTAAAAAATAAAAATTTAATAGAATCCACCATATTTCGCAAGTGCTAAAAAAATGTAGATGAACAATAAGGAAAATATTTAAGACCCACAATTGTATCCACAATGATATGGTATCATATGTATTAACTTTTGATTTGTTATACGCTCAATGACATGGGGCCCAACTCTTTTGTCACATCATCATTGTGGGTAAAATTGTGAGCCTATAGCATTATTGGAACAATAAATTATCACACATAATTCCCATTTTCTTTTCTTATTATATAAAAAAATAAGTTTCACCAACTATCACTTTTAATAGAAAAAAAATGTTTATTTCTATTTGATTTTAGAAAAAGTCACTTCTTAACTATTTAAACTAAAAAAAATTATTTTTTATTTTAATATATTTAATTGAAAATTGAGATAAAAAAATAAAATTAATCAGTGTATTTTTTGTTTTTTGTTTTTTGTTTTTTGTTTTTTGTTTTTCGTATTTTTATTTTTGTTTTTAGTGAATATTTTAAAAATGTTAAGCAATTTTTTTTATTTTTTTAGATGCACCTTATTTAGATGTATCTAAAAATTAAAATATTTGTGAAAAATATTTTTTAAAATTAATAAATACACAAAAATCCAAAAAATATACTTTTTTTGTGTGTATTTTTGGCATTTTGTGAATTTTTTTAAATTTTTTTTTCATAAATCTTATATTTTTTTAAGTATATTTATGTTAGGTATGTCTAAAAATTTTAAAAAAATGCTTAAAATATTAAAAAAATTTAGTGAAAACAAAAAGTATGAAAAAAAAAAAGTAGAATTTTTTGAAGAGTGAATTTTGGAAATCAAAACCAAACAGAGTAAATAGAATCCATTATGTTTGACAATTGTTAAAAAAAGTCATTCATTTTCTTAATATTTTTGTATTTTGTTAAAAAAAATATTTGTATTAAAAGAATTTATTGTTTAAGTCCTTGTAGTTTAGAAGGACATAATTTTTTTTAATAAAATTTAAAACCAAAAATGACAAAAAATAAAAATACAAATTTTTAATAGTGATTAATAATTTGAATACGTGTATTTAATAACATATTATGTTTAGACCAATAATATTATGACACATCATTATAACACATGTGAATATTGATCTCATTCTAATTGTGGTAACATAATTTAAAAAAGAATTTAAATTTAAAAATTTTATTTTATACTTTAATAAAAGATGCATAAAGTAAGTAATGACTATATTGATCTTATTCTTGTAACATAATTTAAGGAATAATCTAAATTTAAAATTTTATTTTAAGAATATAAAATTAATTTATAAACCAATCATATTGTGATACATATTAACAAAAATTAAACAAAATAAATATAAAAAAAAAGAATTGCAACTTTAAACTTTAATAGGATGACAAGGTTTTTCAATTATAATAGTATATAGATTTTGTATAAGGTTTTGAAACTCTCATAATATCTCTTCTTAAAAGTATTATTTTGTAAAATATATAACTAATATCAACGTTACTCTTATTGCTCCTAAATACAAAAATTATGAGTTAATTATGATAATTTTAAATTTGTATTTAAAACTTATATATCATGGGATATATCATTTAATTTTAAATTTATATTGTATCAATTTTAAATTTAAATTAATAGATTGCTTTCCATATTTAGTGACTCTCAAATTTGAATTTTGAAATGAATTAATATACTTTTCATTCTTTAGATTTGATATACTTTCCATTTAAAAGCCATAAATCAAGGGATATTAATTTTTATTTATTTATTTATTTTTGCTTGAATAAAAACTAGCCAATAAAAGATTTTTTTAATTTTTAAAAATTAAAAAATTATGAAATTTAGATTGAGAACTTGAAACTTCCATAAGACTTGTAGGTTAGAAACACTCTTTTCCTTACACATAAGATGAACTAAACTGACATAATAAGAAACTTATATGGCTATCAGTGTAATTTATCCTTATTTTCTTTTATATTTGACTTGTACCATTTTGTAAGATTTTGATTGTGTTCAAAAAAACTCCTTGCATTGTGATATATACAGACGTGAGAGTCCAACTTTGGAAAAGATCATAAATTACTTTGGCAAGAATTAATATCAAATTTAAATTAACATGAACTTAAATTTACAAAATTCATGTCAATCACTTTAAATTACTTACAAAATACAATATTATGATTGCATTTTAAAAAAAATTACTCACAATATTATGATTCCATTATTATTAAAAAAAAATTGATTCACTCGCTAATAATAATATTTTCAAAATCAATTTAACAATGTTTGGCGTCTAATTTTAAAAGTGATTTACAGGTAAATATTTTATACATTAAAATCACCAATACCTAAAACAATTTCAAGCATGACCCATGCATGGCATGGGTAGAACACTAGTGAAACAATGAATAATCATCAAAAGACGGGCTATTTATCTCTATCTATCTATCCATCTATCTATCTGTCATGACCCGAACTCGTCCCTATAAGTTTAGCATCATGACCGGCTAGTAATCCTAAGATTACCGAAGGGCTCTGAAGTAGATTTACAATATAAGGGGCTAGTGGAAACAAATACAAACATACAATGTCCATAGAGCTATGCAGACTTATATGATATAGAAAGTTTTAAACTTTATGTACTCATATTATCACGTCATTCTTACGTCATTACATATATACAGATAAAACAAAAAGGGACTTAGCCCTAATTATAGAATAAACAAAAACAAAAGAAAATAAAACTTAGGACTTGTTCACAAAATTCTTTCACAAAAGACTTCCAGAACCTTCTCGAGAGGCGCACTGGTTGGTTGACACAAACATATACCAGACTAGGAGTCCTAAGCCTGGTCACGCGCCTGATCACCTACATACATGATATAAACAATGAGCTGGACCCAATGAATAATAACAGAGTAAAGATTTTAATGAATGATGTCCATAACAAATTTAGAAATCAGAATTCAGATCAGAAACAGATTCATATACATGTTTAGATTTGTAAACAGTTATACATGGTACATCCATTAGCTAACAGAACATATTGGTCATATATGACCCACATGCACGTGCAGAGTAGATGGTCATTAATACCCTTATACAGATCAGATAAATGATTATGCATAATCTTAACAAATAGTTCCATGATTGGAACCCATATGAATCCTTGGTACCAGGTAACAGATAACAGATAACAGATTTCAGATAACAAATGCTAAGGATGCCACGATTACATTTTCATAAATTAGACAATCATTCATTCTAATCAGAAAATAACATTTCAGAAAACAGAGTATATCATATCAGTCAGAAAATACTTATAATCAACATATCTTTACAAAGTTGTTATCACAGATAGCTCCAGATACAGATAAGACAGATCAGACGGATCAGACAAATGGTAACGCATGACCTACACAAACACATAATAGATACGCATTGAAACACACGTTCTGAACACATTTAACTTTTACATTTCTTTCTTAGTGTGTTTCTAATGCATTTCCTCATTATTATAGCCTATACTGTGGCTTAAAAATGCCTAAAATGAAATAGGAATGCAACTATGCACTTCGAAGCACTTAGCAAAATTTTAGAAAACAAGGCAGTTCACTCGAGCAAAGCTTTGGTCACTCGAGCGGACCCTTCAGTTTGTAAAAGTACTGGTTGCTCTCATTTTAGGCTCGAGCCAACTTCTCGGTTGCTCGAGCCAAGATCCAAAACAAAGGGTGATCGCTCCAGCGGTCTTTTGGTCGCTTGAGCCAACCATCAGACTCTGCAAAAGTCCTGAGAGCATGCAAAGTGGGCTCAAGCGAAGAGTTGGTTGCTCGAGCTAAGTGACCAAAATCTGGAATTTCCAGATTTGTAATTCAAGTTCAAAACTCAATTTCATTGTACCAAAACTTGATCTTTTGGGCCAAAACTAGAGAAAATACTTAGAAACTTAGATAAAATCATGAATTAAAGATCAATTTGCAAAATCAAGGCCCAAAACCAAATCAATTCTTCAAAACCAAGCTTGAAACTTTATATATAATACATGTATGTAATTATATGAATTCCTTTCTTCCAAAACATGAACAATTAAGATAAAATGGTATAAAACATGATGAATTCTCAAAACAAAACTAGAATAATTACATGCATGTGAGAATTCTTGGAAATTAACTTCAAGATGTGATGAAATATGCATGCATGCAAGATTGACTTCTATTTCATCATCCTTAATTCAATTCATGTGTGCAATCTCTAATTCCTCTTGAATTCACATGTAGCTTAGCTTAATTTCATAAAATGATGGTTGAACTCTTACCTAGAGTCCTCAATTCCTTGAATTCTAGCAATTCCTTGAATAATTCCTCTAGTTCTCTTCAATTCTCTAGCAATTCCTCATTTTCTCGCATTGATCTCAATCCCTTCCTAACTCACTCTCCCTCTTACGTTTTTTAGGCTCAAAGGATGAAGTGTAGAGTGTATATGGAATGTTCTTGATGTAACATTAGCCTTATATAGGCTTACTTAGCATTTACTAATTAAGAGTGATTAAAACTAAGTTAATTCAATTTAATAATTAATTTATTATAATTATTTGGATCCAAATCAAAATTTAATTAAACTTACCATAAATTTCTAAAAATCCCAAATAATACATTGACCTAGTCAATTTCGTGTTCGGATGTCGACAAGGCCTCCAATTTTCATATCAAAATGAAATTCTAAGCAGATAATCCTACGATAGACAAATATGAATACAATTAACATGAAAATCACATAATTAACACATAATTTCATTTAAATACTTAATTAACATTCTTAATTTCGGATTAACGGCTTATTACAGATCGGGATTGTCACAATCTTCCCCCCTTAAAGAGTTTGGTCCTCCATACTTTAAATTACCTTCATTCGTGAAGAACATAGGGTCCAATGGAAATGAATTCGGATATCGTTTCATCATATCTTCTTCTGTTTCCCAAGTCACATATGTCCCTCTATGTTGTTGCTAATCGACCTTCACTAACGGGATCTCCTTGTTTCTCAATCGTTTGATCTGGCAGTTAACAATTTGGATTGGCCACTCCTCATAAGTAAAGTCATCTTTCAAAAGTACATGGGTCGGTTCAATCACATGCAAAGGATCTCTCAGATAATCTTGGAGCATTGAAACATGGAAGACATTGTGCATATGCTCCATAATCGAAGGTAAGACCACTTGATACGTTACTAGATTGATCTTTTCTATAATTTCATATGGGCCAACATACCGCGGTGCCAATTTGCCCTTTGCTCCAAACCGTGTTTGTCCCTTTGTCGAAGTCACTTTGATAAACACTTGGTCGCCTACTTCATATTTTCTATCTCTTCTCCTGACATTCGCATAACTTTTATGACGGCTCTGTGTGGTTTTCAATCTTTGCTGTGTCAACTGTACTTTCTCAGTTGTTTCTTGCATAAGTTCGGGTCCTAATAATGGTCTATTACCTACTTCAGCCCAATATATTGGCGATCAACATTTTCTTCCATACAGAGCTTCAAAAGGTGCCATGCCAATACTCGAGTGATAACTGTTGTTGTACACAAATTCGTCCAAAGGTAGGTAAGTCTCCAAATTTCCTTAAAAATCCAACACACACATTCTCAACATGTCTTCTAACGTCCGAATGGTTCTTTCTAATTGGCAGTCTGTCTATGGATGATATGTACTGCTAAGTCTCAGTTTAGTTCCCAAGGCTTGTTGCAAGCTTTGCCAGAATCTTGAGGTGAATTTTGAATCCCTGTCAGAAACTATCGATATAGACACTCCATGTAGTCTCACAATCTCATTAATATAGATATTAGCCAATTTGTCCGCATTATAAAAAGTTTTAACAGGTAAAAAGTGAGCAGACTTAGTTAAACGATCAACAATGACCCAGATAGAATCCATACCTCTAGAGAAGCGAGGTAGTCCGACAATGAAGTCCATCGTGACATGCTCTCATTTCCATTTCGGTATTGGAAGCGGCTAAAGTAATCCAGCGGGTTGTTGATGTTTGGCTTTCACTTGTTGGCAATGCAAACATTTAGCTACAAAATCGGCGATACACTTTTTCATTCTAGGCCACCAAAAGTTCGGTTTCAGATCTTGGTACATCTTCGTGTTTTTCGGATGCTTAACAAATTTGAAATTGTGAGCTTCAGTCATGATACATTTTCTCAATTCAGAATTGTCCGGCACACAGAGTCTACCCTAAAATTTCAACACATTATTGTCAAATACAAATCTGAGCCTTGGCTTGGATTCAATTTCTTTAACAATCTTATTCAAGAAGTCATCCTCTTGCTGCTTTTCTTTAGATTCTTTGATTATTGCTGGCTGTGCAGAGATGGCAACTAAAACTCCACCCTATTCATGCAAGACAATCTCAATTTCATTTCTTGCCAAATCATATAATAGCTCTTTTTGTTTGGTGAGCAAACATGCCAAGTTTCCAATGGATTTTTTGCTCAAAGCTTCTGTAATTGTATTGGCTTTCTTGATGAAGAGATGGGAAACACAAGGGCAAAAGCTTAGAGAACAAGATTCAAAGAAGGGTAGTTAACCCCCCTACCTTTGTTAGCTTTAAGCCACAAGTTTCAGCCCATAAAAAACAATTGAAAAATAGTCCAAAAACAGTAAGAAAATCTGGGGAAGAAGTAGTGTAAAGGAGCTAGTAGTTATACCTCTTGAAGAGGAGTAACATTTTTGTTCACAAACCACAAAGTTTACACTCTCAAGCAATGTTTTCAAAACCGGACCGATGAGCGAACCGGAAAAGGGACCGGGTGGACGGGTCACCGGTTCAACCGTCGGGTCAAAGCGGTCGAACCGTGATGTCATAATTAATATTATATAATTAAAAAATATAATTATAAATTATAAATAAATAAAAATATATATAAATAATCAAATAAAAATAAAAATTGTTGTATAGTATTTATTAATAATATTTAATAAAGTCATAATTGATAAAAAAAGTCACTTATTTCAAAGAAATTAAATATTTTAAACATTCCCTCCAAATAAATTGATTGATTGCTAGATTTAATTTTGGAGGGAAATGAAATTTTCAACTCTTCCTCCAATCAATATGTTTCAAATAATTTGATTGAATCCCACATAGAATTTTGTAGGTTCTCTTTAAAAAATCTTTTCCTATAAATAGGAATGGACTTTCATAATCTCCTTAAGCTTTCAAGTTTCAATGAGACTCTTCCTTATGAGAGGAGACTCTTGAAATAATAATTTTTAGTCAAAATTTTGAAATATATTTATATATATATATATATATAAATATATAAGAAAGAAAGAAAGAAAAGAAAGGAAGAAGATAAAAAAAAAGTAAAACCCAAAAAAAAAAACCAAAAAAAAAAAAAAGAGGACCGGTTTTGGCCGGTTCGACCAGTGGGTTACCGGTTTTATCGGTTCGACTAGTGGGTCACCGGTTTTTTCCGGTTTTGGCCCCAGTCCGGTTTTAGAGGGTTGACCAGTCTGGAAAACACATCTAAACTCAAAGTACAACAAGTTTCAAAGCTCAATTTGTGAAATCAAAGCCCAATGGTGAGCCAATTTGAACACAATTTCAAATCAAACTTTCAAGAACATGGCAAACATGTACATGCATGGATTCAAACAACTCCAAGGCTTCAACACTTGCTCCAAAGAGCCAATTCTTACAAAAACATGATGATTTCATGAACCTTAGCTAGAACTTGGACATGCAAGTAACAATTTTCCATGAAATCAACTTTTAAATGCAAGATTATGGACATGCATGCATGGAATGAGCTTCAATTCAACATTATAAGCCATATCTTGGCTCTAATCTTCAATATACCAAGAATCATGCAAGGCAATACACAAATACATCAATGGGAGGCTGAATTTCTACCTTAGGTCCTCAATTACAAGAATGGAAGCACAATTATGCAATCAACCTTCAATTTCTTCAAGTCACCAAGCTAAATTAGTTGAAATCACTCTTTTCCTCTCACTCTCTCTCTAGTTGGCTATACCAAGGAGAAGGCTGATCAAAATGTTTTGTTTGAATGAAGAGAGCTCAAAAAAATGTTCCATGTAATGGGCCACTAAGTGGCAAAGTTGTGAATTAAGCCAATTAGGGCAATTTATCAATATTTAATCTAATTTAATCATACCAAATCACATTTCGGATAAATATACCATAAAATCACATTAATTCTAATTATCATAAATCATCAATCAATTTCAGATTTGGCCGCCGATAAGGCCTTCAATTTGCAATTTAAAGCATAAAATATGGACAGATAATTTAACAGTCAAACAGATAGAAATGCATTTAAACTAGTACATTCAATCAGTCAGTTCAGTATTTCAGTTGATTCATTTACTTATCATAATCAATCTTAGTTTAGCAGTAATCAGTAGTTAACCAGTAATTAGTGGTGAGGGTTATTACAAAAATGCTAAAAGAAACATGATGTTCTAAGCTATCCATCGTAAGCAAGTAAATAAAAGGGAGAAAGACGTGGGGTTGGAAGACATACACATTATTACAAATTTGCCCTTGCCCTGGAGGGTCCGAATAAATGAATTAGCTAAGCTACTTAACTAATTATTACAAACCACGAATTAACTAACTATTCTACCTAATTAATTAAATACAACGCAAAACTAACTAGTTATTCTAACTAAACTAGTTACATATTACAAGTCCACAAGTCAACGGGACTCAAGAATTTTGGGAAATGCTTATGCATGCACATGATTTGCTTCCCTCGAGAATGCTTCTGCACTATTTTTTTGAACCTCAGCCTTTGCTCTGCTCTGAAATGAAACTGGTACTGCCTGGCTAAAAGAAGTGGCCGGCAGGCTAGAAATGCTGGTCGGCCACCCACTGATGGTGGTCTGTTGCCCAGTAAAGGTAGCCTATGGGCTACTAATGATGGGTTTCTCCTGCTGCAACAGATAACAAACAGAGCACAAACAGAGCATTCTCAGGGGATGTTTGTCCACCCTACCTCTCCTTATCATCAAATAGCCCAAATGAGGGGTAGGCTCGATTCGCAAGCCATCAATTTGCACAAGTTCTTTGCGTGATGACTTATAAACTAAGGGATACAATTTCAATGAATGCACAGTGAAAGACTCATAAACCTCGTCCCTATCATGATATGGATCAAGGGAGGTGTTCAGCATTGATTCTTGAACCGTTTACATCACTTAACAAGTATGGAACGACTCAAGACTCAAAACCATCCGACTGAACCCAAATCATTTTATTATCTTGCTCCATTTTTAAGCCATTGATTTTCCCTTTTAAATTACATTCCATTCACTAATCAATTACGTCCACTAATGAAGGAAAGTTTCAAACAAAGGGTTGTTTTGGGCATAAGAGAGATGTCATGTTGTTGGTAATGAACCCCTAAAGAGATTAAACCATTAAGCACAATATCACCCTTCAAGCTTAAAAAACACTCATTTCGAAGCAACTCTCAAAACAAAGAGAAAAAGTCAAGAAAAGAAGGAGGATGACAGGTGATTAGAGGTGAACACAAGTATGGAAAGTAAGAAATAAATGCTATCAACTTGAATAGGTTGGTGACTAAGGCCTAAACCACCAAGCCTATGAGGACCATTACATTACAAGCATGCAACACAAAGCATAAATGACATTAATGGCCTAAAACAAACAAAATAAGTGCTGGAATTAATACAAAAATAGCTAAAACAACAAGCTAAAATACTAAGGGATTAAAACCAATACACAAGCACAAGGAGGGGAGGCTAACCCCTCCACTTTTGGGACTTCAAAACATGGTTTTTAGCCTCTAAAAAACTTTGAAATTCAATGGTAAAAAACTCAAAAAAAGATATTGAAAAGGTGGGAAACACAAGGGTAAAAGCCTAGGGAACAAAGCACAAAGAAGGGTGGTCCACCCCTCTACCTTTAATGGCTTTAAATCACAAGTTTCAGCCCACCAAAACAGGTGGAAAACAACTCAAAAATAGCAAGAAAAGATGAGAAATAGATGGTACAAAAAAACTAGAATTTATACCTCTTGAAGAGGAATGATCCATTGAATTCCCAAACCACTAATTTCACACTCTCAAGTGCTAAAATGTAAGCTTAAGCACCTCAACAAGGATCCCTCAAGGTTTGGTTTAGAGTGTCTAAGCAAAGGTTATATAAGTTGCAAGGAAAAAAGAGAAATGTAGAGAGAGAAATATTTTTCAAAATTTTTCTAACCCTAAAAATATGAGAGGGAGTCATCTATATATATATAAATATATGAGATTATCTCAGAAATATCCATACAAACATAGCTGGTGCAGTGCATGTATCTATGGAGACAGCTAGCACTGTTGGCAAAAAGATCTAAAATTTACACAAGTGGGCAGCAGGCCACACTAGTGGGTCTGCAGGTCCCTGGATGCCCAGGCTTGAAAAATTACTATTTTGGTCCAAAACAAGGTACAAGATTTGTAAGTTCAAAACTGAGGTTTTCTACTGAGGAAATCAAACATTTGACAAGCATACACATTCATCATTGAGTGATCAATTAGTGACATCCAAGTCTTAAGGGCAATAAAAAATGGTGTGTCTGTACCGGCCAGCCTTTTGGCAAACTTTTTAAGCAAGCCGTCTAGGAATAGTAGATGGAAAACACAGTAACTTATGAGTACCATGCAAATGCAATGCAAACAACATATATATGTAAATAAAATTTCACATCATGAAGTTCAAATCAAGTTCTCTAATTCCCCAGCAGAGTTGCCAAAAATTGTGGCTTGCTTTTCGTGCTCCTCGAAGGGTTTTAATCTCCTCGAATATGATGGCCCTACAGTTTGGAATCCCGTGGTTCTGAATCTGATTTCACAAGTGCAATGTGAAACAGTGAAAACACAAAATAGTCTAAATCCGGCAACTTTTTTGGAAAATCAATTTTCAATCAAAAATGCCAAAAATGGACTACATTGCCAGATTTCAGAGTCGCCACCTAAATATTTTTAAAAAATTTAAGAAACTCGTGACTCGTGCCAAAGGCCACTTGTCCGTCAGAACCAAAGTGTCTCGGCTCGAGAAGTTAGGTATGAGAGGGGAAGGTCATGAATTGAGCACCCCATTCACCCGATCAAAGATCGGCCTCTATTAATCATAATGTGATTCTTATGTATACAATATGCTCTTGTTCTGTTTTATTATGCTATCTTTACTATGTGATGCATACAAGTATAGACTAATTCGCTTACTTTGGAACGTTTGGATTTCATGTTTGCTTTGAAAAGAGTTTTTGATATGTGCTACTTGAAAAAGTGAGCTCACATGTACATTAATCAAATCATCCCAATTTAGGCAAAAAGGCCTTCATCCACAGGCATTCAAGAGGTATATCAACTAAGCATTTAGCCTCATGGTAAACATGCTCAATATGACAACACGAACATACAATGTAACATTCTAAAACACAAAATGCTCACCTAGTACTCCGAGGCGAGCCAAACAAAGCAAAATAAATAGAAAACATGCATGCACCTAAATAATGCGATATGACTAATGCGACGCAATACAATCATGCAATTAATAGGCTTGGCTATTTAGCATGGTATATGAACCAATTCAAGGCATGCGATAACTCACGTATTCAAGTAATGAATTTGAAATGGACATTGGTTAGTGTGATGAGCCGAACCCTAATGCATGCAACGAGTGTATGCAAACATCATGGGAATGCTAAGAAAATATAATGCTCTACACTACCATTATAAGCAGGTAAATAAAAGGAGAAAGAAAAGGGGTTGAAAGACATACACCATTATTACATATTAGCCTTCATGCGAGAGGGTCCGAATGAATGTCCAAATGTCCGAATTAAAAGCTAACTATTATAACACCAAACAAATAAATTGAACTAAACTAACTACTTATTACATATTTGAATGAATTCTAAATTAACTATCTATCTAACTCTAGTACAACAAGGGAATTATGACGATACTAATCATAATAACAATACACCAATGAAAGTGCAACAACAATAATATTTACAACAATGATAATTATAATGATAATATTAATACAATCAACAATAAGGCACAATGATCGCATACACAGTGTCTAGAAGCTGCTCTATCTGCCCAGGCTGCTCTGCTTCACCCTTAACCACTGCCCTCTGTTTTTGCCAAAAAGGTCTCTGTTTACCAAACATTAGAGGCCGACCGACCCCCAATGAGGCCCGACTAGGTCCAAATAGGGCTGGTCATGCTCTAATCTCATGCCAAAAATTTGTTTTTGTGCTCTGAGGTGAAAATAGTACAGACAGAGCCTTTCTAGGCCTTGTTTGTCCCTTCTGCTCTCCTTTATCATGAAGCTTAAGCGAAGAGTGAACTCGGCTCCAAAATCATCAACGAGCACAAGTTGATGGCTTGAAGATTTCGAACGCGATTTGGACAAGAATTTGATAAATGCAATAAAAGATGACCACCCCTCCCTTCTATCATGAAGTTAACTCAAGGTGGAAGATAGACACACCTCAAGTCTTATCAAAATATCATGAATTGATAAGTGACGATTCTTGAAGTGATGGACTCGACATAATGTCCGGCCGAATCCAACCCAATTTTTTGCGCATTTTCTTTTATGTCAGTTTCATTGATTTTAATGTCAATTTTATTAGTCCTTTGCATTCTTTAATCAATTTGTCCAAAGTGCTAGTAAAGTCCACTAAATGAGAAGAAATGTCAAACGTGAAGTGATCTTTAGCATGAAAGGGAAAGACTACGTCTTGATGATGAACCTCCGTAGAGATTAAACTATTAAGCATGGGTCTCTTTTTCATACCTTGAATAACAATCAATCGCTTGAAAAAACTCTCAAACAAAAGAAAAGAAGAAAGAAGGGAGAGCGCAAAAATGATTATGCGAAGTTGATTATTAGAATGAGACTCTTTATAAGAAAACTAAGTAAAGCAAAGCTATCAACTCGAATGGCTCGATATCTAAGGCCTAAACAACCGAAGCCATGAGGACTTACAATACAACCAGCAAAATATTCAAACCATAAACTAATTAAATGAATTAAACAACTCCTAAAACCAAAAAAACAGTGACAAAACAGCCCCAAAAACAAGCTGAAAATAGTTTGAAAAGCTAGAAAAAATAAGCAAAGATTAAAGAGAACAAAGCTAGTAAGCAAGTCTAAGGAAGGGTGGCTAACCTCTCCAATTTTTACAACTTCAAATCACATATTTTAGCCTCTGAAAGTAGCCCAAAAATAGTGACTAAAATTATGTCAAAAGAGCACAAAAGATAGGAAAAACAAAGAGATACAAAACTAGTAAGCAAGACTAAGAAGGGGGTGGCTAACCCTTCCACTTTTGGAACTTTTAAATCACATTTTTCAGCCTTTTCAAACTCTGAAAATCAGTATATAAAGACAAGAAAAATAGAGGAAAAGAGTAAAAGAAGATTAAAGAAGAAGGTGCAAAATTATACCTTTTGAAAAGAGAGGTAAGCTCTTAGTTAACAAACTTGATTCCAACACCCTTAAGTTTTTGAAATTAGCTTTGAAAGTTCAACAAAAAGGTTCAAGAACAAGCTCTAATGGTGCATGTATTGTGTATGGTGTATGTCTAGTTAAAAAAGGTTTGAAGGTGAAGAAAGGTATTGAAAATGGAGGGAGATCTTTTTAGCTCTTCAAAGCTTTTGGAAAATTTGTTAACCTTTAATTCTAAATGCTGGGGGTTTATTTATAGAATTTGAGCCAATTTGGTCAAAAATATCTTCAAAAAACAACAGCTGGCGAATTCTCGCCAGCTATCCTGTTTGTCGCTATTTAGAGCCGGTCGGGCCCCAAAACACACGGCCGGGCCTAAAAGGCACAAAATAATTATTTTTCATTGAAACCTGGCCGGGTCCAAAAATTTGCATTTCAAACCTAACTTCAAACGGGCATATCTCCCTCATCCGGACTCGATTTTAGGTGATTCTTGAGCCTAAATTGAAGCCCCGAAATTCTAATTTCCAATGATGGTGGCCTTACAACTAAATTCTAAGTGTACAAAGAGATATGCCTATTTTAGTGAAGGCTGCTTATTTCTTTCTTAACGGTTTGATACTCAACCTTTTTCCCAACTAGTTTTCTTCCATCCCCTCCTATTTCCTTGAACTCCAAACCTATAACTAAGATGTTTTTAAATATTTTTCAAAAAGTTTACCTCCTTTCCATTTATTTTCACTTTGTCCTTACTCGGTTTACCCAAAAATACAACATTTTAAACGAAATGCGAGCCTCAGAACATTGTAGAAGCATTTTGAAAGGAGGGTTTTAAGGTCTAAAATAGTTTGGCCAAAATGGGGGCGTGAGGTTTGGGATTAGAGCTTGAAACCAAATTCTTCGCTGAGAATTCAAAAAATTATACAGTGTAACTTTCATCATCTGGTGTTCAAAATGAAACGCCCAAGTCTTAAGGTCGGTCAAAAATGGGATGTTTATGGGTCATATCACCTTCCTATATTTTATTCATTTTTTCATAATATGCTAAAAAATAAAATTATAAGCCACTTGTCAAAACAACTAAAAATTTTAAATTTTCGGTCATAAGATTTTTTATTTTTATGCCATCGGTTATCAACGTGACATTTCTTTTATATTAAAAAGTTGATGAAGTTGGTTTTGGAGGTGAATTGATAAAATATTACAAAAGTTATGGATAGAAACTTAAAAGTAATTTTTTAATGATTAAAGTGAAAAATTATTAAAACTTAATGGGGGTTAAGTGTAAGTTAATTACTTTAAACTACGTGACTATTAATTTGTTTATATATATATATATATGTATATATTTAATTTGGATTGAAATTGATTTAGAAATAAATTTTTTTTTTCAAATAATAGGGGTTAAAGTAATTTTTTTTTAAAGATTAAAGTGAAAAAATATGAAACTTAAAAGAGACAGGAAAATGTGTAATTTATTTATTTAAATAAAAGTAAGATTAAAATTACAATAAATGTCACGACCTGCTCCTCGTATCCAAGGGTTAAGTATCGTGATGGCCAGTAATTGAAGTTACATCCGGCCAATTCTTAAACAAAATAATAAACATGAGCGAAAATAATATTTAAGTGAGGGTACCAAAATAATCATCGAAACTTCTATTTTATAAGAAAATTTATTGACCAAAAAGGCCGATATTTACATATGAAAAATAGCATTATAAATACTATAAAGTGCAATGTGTGTCTATTCCGTAGCCCCGCTTCTAAAACTCTCAAAAAGTTATTTTTTGAATTGCATTATTTCTTGAAAATTGGTAAATAGCCATAAACACATGGCAGAGTGAGAAATATTATACTAAGAGCATAAAGGCATGAAATTCACCATGGATAATTATTGGCTAAACAAAACTTGATAATAAAATGCAGAGCATATAATACAGAGATCATTTGGCATACAATACAGAAATCATATAAACAAAATAATCATAACCATGGTGTAGAATGGAACAAAACAGATGTATGGACTCAAGAGGTAGTTCGTACGAACTCTAGAGGTGGTTCCCACCATAGTGTAGCACTTAGCTCCGTACAGTACTTTGCTCCACACCAAAAATCATAACCACGGTATAGAACAGAACATAACAGATGTATGGACTCAAGAGGTGGCTTGTACGAACTTTAGAGATGACTCCCACAATAGTGTAGCACTTTGTTCCGTACAACACTTTGCTCCATATCAGAAATCAAGGTGTTAGTAGATGCATGACAGACAGAGGGTCACAAAGTGACTAATCAGATGGCTAATGGTTATTTAAGTCCCTCAAGGCATGGAACCTCCGTGGTGGTACTTATAAAATAATTACTCAAAACACATTTTAATAAACAGTTATATCCATGGATTTTCCTTAGTACATCAAATAAGGTTCATAAATAAATAACATAATTAAAAATGTTAATATAATAGATAAAATATAATATACGTAAAATAAATTATGGTAACTCAAGACATATATAAAATATATTATGGTGACTCAAGGTATAATATAACTCACTTTAATGTTAACTCTAACTTTTACCTTTCGTTCACTGCTACTCACTAGATGCTCTAAATTCACTGCTGAAAATTAGACTTTTGGAAGCGTTTAAAAAACGCCGCTATAGTTATAAAAAAATGCCGCTAATTATTTTTTGTAACGTTTAGTACCAAACACCGAAGATGCGGCCGTCGCTGTAGCTTTACGACGCTTTAAAAGCGTCGCTATATTAGTATAGACGGCGTTTTTTAAAAACGACGCTAAATGTACTACATATTGGTATAATGACGTCATGCCGTATTTAGCGACGTTTTAAAAACGTCGTGATAGCTCTTTTTTTAAAAAAAATATAACCGTTACACATACTATAGTGGCGTTTCAAAACGCCGTTATAGCTTCATTTTTTTTTTCTTGAAATTGTGCTACTTCTCTGAGATTTAACTAAAAAAAAAAAATACCTGTAGGCTATAATAAAACTAAAAAATAGGAATAATATGGATAAAAGTTTGCTACTATTTCAATATATTGAGTAAATTTAGGCAAGCATTACATAATTATTTTAAACCAAAATAGCAAATTCAAAAAGACAAGCAAAAAAATATGATTTCAACAGAACTTCCACATCAATTTTCTACAACCTTGGTTAGCACAATAATAAGCAAATAAAAATTTAACAGTAAAAACAATGAAATGCTTGGGAGTTCACAAAGGAAATATCATCCAAAAGATCTAGGTTGCTTGGGAGTTCTATGAGCTGTCCTTCACATCTGATAACAAAGAAACAAAAAAAAAAAGGTCAACAAGTAGTTACATTCTGCATCATTGGCATTAATAAATAGAAAACTGGAAAATAAATTCTTCATCAATCAAAAGAGAAACAATACAAACATGCTAAAATGAGAGCTGTATTCATTGCTTCTTACCTTTTCACCCAAAACGAGTAGAGGAGATTCTTGCTTAGCCTACTAATGCAATCAATTAAACCAACTTCTGCACCGTATTAACTGTAAAAGAACATATAATAATACCAAAGTGAAGGTAAGAAGACAGCATGAGCAAAAACTAATCATACATGGTATGGGTTTAAGGCTGTGTGATCAACCCACTAAAGGGAAAATTATGATTTCGGGATGAAATGAAGTGGCAAAATAGAATATCGCTAACCTTGAGGCTTTGGGATTGGCGTGTTGGTGAAAATTACTTGTGTTGGAGTGCATATGATGTCAACCGGTACATCATGGATTAATAGCTTCTCAACTGGAATATCATCTACCAATTGTTGGTCATGCACTGCAAGTGCAGTTCACAGGCAAATTTAACACAATCTAGAAAGAAGCATACTTGTTCAATTATTCAAAAAGATTGCAATGTCGTAACAGTTCAAACATATAAAATTAGAAAAAGGGATGAAGTGGACAAGATGGATGAGAACAGGATGGCCAGATGCATTTATTTAGTGGCATACAAATTACAATCATTCAACACACAATTACGTTTTTTTCATGCTATCAAAATGACCCTTCTCAAAAGCATACTGCAGAAACAAGTGGTCTTAAGTTATATCACTCACTGTGTTTTCTTAGCATGCATTACAACTGCTGCTTTAGACACAGATCCTAAAATCCCAAATTACAATTTTTAATTTTTTTTTCACACTTTCCAACAAAGACACTGCCACCATTCACAATTATCAAACTGAAGGTAATTCAATGTCCCATTATATTGCCTCAAAAGTGGAAAAGATATGCAAATGCAGGTAAATAACATGGTTCCAGTTTTTTTTTTCTTTCTTTTTTCTCATAGTTGAGCTGGAGAACATTTGAAGGAGAAAACAAGAATGTTCAAATCTTGAATCTCCCATTTTCTAGTTGCTCAAATCTGGAGAAGCAAGCAACAACATGTGAGGGAATCAACATACATGATGAAAGGGCCCCATCTCTAGTAACATAAAATCCTTTTCTAGGGCATGCTTGTGCTAACAGTTACATATATACATATATAGTCATAGACCAATGAAAGTACCACCATAATAAATACTTTGGAGTTGAAGTTGTATACTATAGCTTTTGATAAGAAAGTAAACACATTGGAAAGATTAGAGATTTAAAGCTCACACAGAAGCAGCTTTTATGAAAGTTTACAACAGAGTGTGTCCATCTTCACGTGCAAGTGTTCTAGTGGGAAGTTTTCGGGTCCACCAAACTTTAAAAGGATTTTAAGCAGATTGCCAAATCTATTTACAACTCAATTCTCAAATAGTAATTTGGTTAAATGCCAAATCTTTCCAAAATTAAACATCTAATCCAGGTTGTTCGACTAATAAGAAGAGATCTACTGCATGTACCATGCAAGACCATCTTGTCTTACATAAATCGAACATCTCTAACAACCAATAGTTATATGGTAAAACTAAGATTAAAAAATGCATTGCTGATGCTATGCAAGTTTGACTAAGGAACTCGAGAAGTTGAGCCATTGCTAAATTTGAGTTGAATCACGAAATTATACCATTTTAAACATGACATGTCAAGAATCAATGCGACCTTTTTACCACTGCTAAAATCAACGAAGTGAAGATGTAGTTCAAGTTGCTCAACGGCAAGAATCAATAGAATAAAATTAAAATCTATGGATCCATATGCATGACAAAATATGTAATATTTTCGAAATGAATATAAGTAACATTAAAAAAAAAAAATTGAGGTCAATAAAAAAGTAGCATAAAATAAAAATAAGAATGAACAAATTTCTATGATGTCAAAGACTATGCCCTGCCCTCTTTTATATTAATAGAATGAATGAAAATTAATCGACTTAGGCATTTAAAATATGGATAGTTTTTTTCTTTTCCTTAATGTAAGAGTGGATTACGCAGTTATAAATCATTACACATGCACACACAAAAAAAAAAAAAAAAAAAGAAGTATCACATCTAGGTAACAAATTAACTTTTATCTGCGTAGCATTGAACTATGTTGAACCACACCACATCCCATTAGTCAAGGATGATCTTAATTGTTGCTTAACACAATAGAATCAAACATTTAATTTTCTCAACGAGCATCACATCTAGGTAACAAAAACGCAGGGATATATATTACCAGATGGAGGACAAAAACTTGAGTAGGTCAGATTTTGAAGCTCAACACGCGCTACCTGTACCTCAACAACATCCAACAAATTACCTAAAACTGAACTAGTTATCTGCAAAAACAGTACCAAGATGAGAGGTGAATACAGAGAAATCAATATTTTGAAATACGCAGATGAATGTAACAATAATACAAGTTGACAGTGAGGCAAATAAGGCATGACAAAAGGTTGGTGTAGAGCAAATCTCTAAAGGCATTGAATAGATTAACTATCACTGCTTCAGACAAATGTGATCCCTGTGGCTGGAGCTGTGGTTTCAGTTGCTGTGATGAAGAATGATGAGCTAAAATTGCAAGGAAGAGGTTCAGAAACTCACTTGTGTTTCTTGAATAAAACTTCTAGAACCAACATAGTTCTGAGTGGTGTTTGCATTAATCGTAACTGCAAAAGCAGTGCAAACATCCATATTTGGAAAACTCTACTAAGCAAAATGAATTGAATTAAACAAAGTAAAAAATACAAACGGTAAGGTAAACTTCCTCTTAAAACAAAATGACTGCATTACCTTCAATATCATCAGTCAATGCCTCAGCTTCTCCATAGCTGTAATTGCCCACTTGGTTGATATGCATTTCAAACTGATCATCTCTACTACTATTCACCTTGCTCTCTTTACCACCACCAGTCTCAAATTCACATCCATTTTTCAAACCTTGGTCCTCATCCTCTACAGGAACTTTCAACTCCACGCATTCACACCCGAGACACCGAATTAATTTATATGAAAACAAGGTCACTGCAATTTGATCTCTCCCCAATCTGAACTCCCGTGGACAAAAACACAACTCGCTCTCTCTCAATCTCTCTCGTTCTTTCTCTCTTTAAGCATTTTTTTGTTCAGTAGCAGAAACAAGAACAAATATATAAATATACAAATCTTGGATATGTGGATATACATACATGTATATATATATATAGAGAGAGAGAGAGAGAGAGAGAGAGAGAGAGAGAGAGAGAACAAAAACATAAAACTTGACCATTGTTGTTGGTGAGATTTATAGAATTCAAGAAACAAAGGGGGAAAATCAAGAACACTACAGCCTCTTCTTCAACACTTTCTCACACACACACACACAAACATATACAGAAGTTGATGAAAAGAGGTTTTTATTGAAAACAGAAGGATTCGAAGGAGCTCACTAACATATCTGATTCGAAACCCCCATATTTGGATTAGGTGTTCTTTGAAACATTCAGATCTGGCTTTAATTAGTTCGAAATCCTTCAGATCTTGTCTCTTGTTCTTTTTTCAACGAGCACCACCACCGCCATCCTCTTCCACCACTGTAGCTGTCGATCTGAGGTGATAATGAGAAGACATCAGTGGCGGTGAGTGTGGATGAGATCAGCAGAGGAGCGAGAGAGAGAGAGAGAGATGAGTCTGGTGACAGAGGAGAGTGAAAATGAGCGAGAGAGAAAAAAAAATGAAATTGAAATCAAAATCACTGAGCTGGATGCAGATCGACTTGATGCAGATAGGTTTACCTCTCAGTAAATGAAATCGATTCTGAAGCTTGATGTAGATAGGTTTACCTCTCAGTGATTTCTATGTAAATGGAATAGGTAAGCAAATTAAATCACCGAGCTGATTCCAATCGATTTCTATTCTGAAATCACTCTGAGATTTAAGGGATCACCGAGCTGAAGCGAGAGAGTGAGCGAGAGATTTGAGGCATCTTCTTTACGGAGACTGAAGAGTAAAGAATGAGAGTCTCAAGAGGGAGGGAGAGGGTGTAAGAGATTGTAACATATTTGGAGGCGTTTTCTATTAGCTAAACGGTGCCGTTTTGATTAGCACAAAAGGCGACGTTTAAAAACGCTGTTAAATATTAAAAAAGACGATATTTAAGAAAACGCCATTATATAAACACCGTTAAAACAAACATTTCCCGTAGTTATTAAACTCAACTCAAAGTTTTATATATATAAAAAATTAGAAACCAAAGAGGATTAGAAAGCTTGGGGGATGCATAGGTGATTGACATATATATATATATATATATAGTGAATCGTAGCGTGGACGGCAAGAGCCTTGAGCAGCAAGAGACTTTGGGAGGCAAGTCTTTTGCTGTATAGAAAATGTTATATTTTAGTGTATTTTAGTTTAGAAAAAATATAAAGAAAAATATAATAAAAATATTATTATACTCAGAAAATAATTTTGAATAATAATATAAAGTTAAAACTATTTTTTTGAAATTATTTATAATTAAATAATATTAATATAAAGTTAAAATTATTTTTTGAAATCATTTGTAATTAAATAGTATTAATATCAATTTAAGAGACAACTTAAATTTTCAGATTTTTACAATAAAAATATATAGATAAATTAAAATTTGATGATAGTTTAAGAATATAAAAGACTTATTTGTGAAGTTAGGTTTAGACAAAAATAGTTAATAAAAATAAAACAAGTTAAAATAGTCAGTAAACAAAATGTCAGATCTAAATCATATTGATTTTATTTTTTTCTCTTATATCCATTAAATTAACTAAAAAAAGGATCAATTATTATATCAAAACAACTTTTTTACTTAGGCTAAAATATTAAAAAGTCCAAAAGCCAACAACGGTGTTTTGGGAAGTGTATTTTTTGGTTTTTTTTTTTTTTTTGGGGAGGGAGGGACTTATTTTCGTCTTTAGTGAACTTTTAAAAAAAAATTCAAAAAAATTTATTGTTGCGTTTGGTAGAGCTTTCTAAATATGATTTGAGAGTAGGAGTTGTATTTTGAGTTTGTGAGTTTTGGAATTATGATTTAAGTGTAGAAAATTTGTTCGGTGAAAGAATTTTGAAAAGAATTTTGAAGAGAGTTTTCAATTGAGTGGGAAATTTTTTATGTGACATATGATATTTGATACAAAACTTACAACTCATAATCAAACATACAACTTAAAATTCTATTAAAGCACATAAAAAAATTTAAAAATTCGAAAAATATTTTTTTCGAATATATAAAAATTAACATATGTCAATTGCCAAAAAAAAAAAATTATTTACACTGTTCCGGACAACTAGTTAATCCAAATTTTTCAGCCTTCGACCGAGTTTTCAAAAGTGAATGTGGAGTTATGATTTGAAACTCCTAAAAGATTCAGCTCAATAAGGCGAATCGGAAAATTTATAATTTAAAAAAAATTCAAAAGAAATTCAGAAAAGACAAAAATAATCCAAAATAAACAATTTTTTTGGGCTTCTTTTTCTTTAGTGATTTTTTTCTAAAATTTTAAAAAATAAATATTTTTTAGATTTATCTCAACAAGGCGAACCAAAAAATTAAAATTTTTTGACAAAATTAAAAAAAAATACTAAAAAAAAGATTTTATGTGCTTGTTTTTTTATTTTTTGTATGTTTTTTGATTTTGTAAATATTTTTAAAATTTTAAACAGATTTTTTTTTTTAAAACTTTTTTAGATGCACTTTACATACATGTATCTAAAAAATAAAATATTTATAAAAAAATATTTTAAAAAATTAATAAATACACAAGAATATAAAAAAATACTGAATTCTTATATAGTTCTTTTTATATATTTTTGGTATTTAGTGAATTTTTTGAAGATTTTTTTCACAAATATTAAACTTTTTAAGTGTATTTATATTAAGTGTATCTCAAAAATTTTAAAAATTATTTAAAATATTAAAACAATTATGCAAAAATAAAATTTTTATTTTTTAAAAAGTGAACCCTAAAAATTAAAACCAAGTTTAGGTTTGGTTTCAAAATGGGCCTAAGATAGCCTATTCTAATAGAGGGAACTGACCAGGTCCAAGCCCAACATATCACTCTCCATTTAGACCCAAAACAAATTCAATACTCCATTAAATCCTCAAATTAGCAATCAGACGAAAATACCCTCACATATCATCCAATTTACATGCGCACAACCTCCATCTACGATCATCTCACACCAGTCTGACTTGTACACTGTCACATCTCTGTCGCTTGACTCTGCATTCTCAGTTCTCCATCTCTCCACCATTTGACTCCACCAACTCTGAAACCCTACCCTAACCACAAAACGAAATTGTTCATCTTCTCCAATCGTCGACTCTCAACAACACAACACGAAGCCATTCATCTTCTCCAATCGGCAACTCTCAACAACACAAAGAACCATCATGACTTTGAAGAAATTTCATAGTTTCTGATTTCCGATTCACAAAAATGGGGAAAAAAAAGTAAAATCTCTCTTCACCTTTTATTTTTCGTTCAAATTTGTGCATTATTCTTTGATATTCTGTATATATCATACCATTTCAATAATACTTTCATAAAAAAAAACCCTTGTATAAACACATTTTACATACTTCAAAATGTATAAACCTTATTTTACATATTCTACCTACAATTCTAGATCTCTTCTTCGTTTTATTTTTGCTTAGATTTTATAATCCCTTGTTTTTACACATAATCCTTGTTTTTACACATTCAACTTCTTGTTCTTGTTCTTGTTCTTGTTCTTATTCTTGTTGTTGTTGCTTATTCTTGTTGTTAAATATTGGCTTATTCTTTTTATTGTTGCTACATTTCGTTGAATACTTCATCTTTTTGTTGTTATTGTTGTTGTTTACAAAATACAATGGATTATTCTTATTGTTGCTAGTGTTTATAAAATTGAAACATCTACAATTTCATCACTCTACAAGTAAATATCTAAATTTATTCAAACTTCAAATGAAACTACAAAATTACACAGTTTGATCACTATTCAAAACAAATAGGTAAACTTATTATAAAGTGCAAATAAAACTGCCAAATTATACAGTTTTGTAACTATTAAAAACAAATAGATATAACTTAATATTAAACTGCATATAAAACTGCAAAATTATATAATTCTGTCACTATATTACTCACGCCTTGCTTTTGCTTTCATTTTTTCAGAAATAGTTGCTGGAAGATATTGGAAGAAGCAAACCAATTTGCCCAAAAATCCAATTAGGAATTTAAGTGTCTCCCCTTTTGACACTTCTTCACCTATATCCACTGAAATGCCATCATCTCCCCCTTCACAAAAAAACCAACCACCATAACCAAAAACAACCAAAAAATCACACTTTTTGTCATGACCCGAACCCGTCCCTATGGATTAAGGTCATAACCGGCCAGTAATCAAGGGATTATCTACGGCCTCAAACCAAAACAAAAGATATTCCATCAGAGTTAATGGGCCAAACGGAAGCCAGTTTAAAATTTTTGTCAGATGAGCTATGCTTACATGGCAAATCAAAACATTAACAATAACTCACACCACATATCAGTAGTTAACATCTTGTACACCCCGGATCATTCAAACACATAGTCAGCTAAATCAAAAGCTTATACACATAAATGGTCTATCATGACCAATAGAAGTAGCACAAGAAGTACAAAAGATCATAAACAAGCCTCTTGCGTGAGGCACCTGGGCTGACTTCACAAAACTCGGGTTCCTTTCTTAAATTCCACTAAGGCTGGGGTTGAACGTCCCTTTGCTCACCTACATACATATAAATGAGAGTGAGCTAACGCCCAGTGAATAATATCAAAATAAAGAGGTTAATGAGTGAGATTCGTTCATAAATGAATCATACTTATAATGTGCATATTTGAACCACTATTCTCATTCACACCAGATTTACGAATCTCAACAAAGCAAGACGACCTTGGGTCTAACACATCATATCCATATGCAAACAACCTCAGGTCCAATTCATATATAAAACAATACGACCTCGGGTCTATCTATACGAAACGACTTTTAGTCCAACCAATTCTCTATTCCAAACGACCTTTGGTCCAATCCGAACACATCAAACGGCCTCGAGCCCATTCTCTTTATATTCATGTCCATGCGCATTTCATATTCATGATCATGATTCCTTTCATCCAAACGGCCTTTGGCCTATCACGGTATTCCAACATATTAAATGACATATTCAAACGACCTTTGGCCTATTTTTGCATTCATGTCTAATGGCCTTTGGCCCAATCGTTCATGTCCGACGGCCTTTGGCCCAATCATTCATGTCCGACGGCCTTTGGCCCAATCATTCAGGTATATCAAACATATCAACAGCAAACGGCAAATGGCAAACGGCAAACGGAAAACGGCTTTAGGCCCAATTCAAATATATCAAACGTATCAAACGGCCTTATACAATTTAGGCATATAGAATACTCATTCATATTTCAAATCAACAAATCCATGGAGCTTATACAGAAGTAGCATTTGGAAAGTAACATACTTGAAAATATCTTTACTAAGATATTACTCATAGTGTTCTGCCGATGGATTCGTCTTTATGCTCGACCCTACATAATACATAACACATATCGGGTCACAAACGATTCAATCCATTCTTAATTCATACATTCCTCTTAGGCCTCTTTTTTATCTTCTTGATTCATTTACAAATGCGCAATGTATGCCTAAGAGTGCTTAGAAATGAAAAAAAATGGAAAACGATACATGAAACCACTTCTCAAAATTACTGAAACAAAGCTCCCCGCTCGAGCGTGAATGTCCCTGCTCGAGCGGACATCACTGACTACAAAACTGCTGGGAGCTTGCATTTCACGCTCGAGTGGCACTTTCCCCGCTCGAGCGGACATGCCAAATTCTGGGTTTTTCCAGCAACCATTTGAACTTCAAACTTGACATTCAAACTTATGTTTCTTGCATATGATGACTCATAACTCTCATATACATTTATTAACATGATACAAACACCAAATTTCATCATCATGAGGTTCAATTCCCATGAATCAATTGCATGCATGCCTCAAATTCTACCAAACTCATTACCAACATGATGAATTCATGCATTCAAAACTCATACTCTTATGAATTTTACATGCATGTGAGATATAGCTCTTATTCTCAATTTAAATGATGAAGAGATGATCAAAAGCATGAACTTCAATCAAAGATTCAACATGGATCATGTATTTCATGCTCAAACATACAAATTCATGGCAATTCCTTGCATGCATGCATCTATTGACTTCAAATTCATCAATTACAACTTAATTCTTGCTCTTGATCACTTAACAAGCTAGAGTTCACAAAATAACAAACTTAACTTATGAATTCATGCTTAAATACTCACCTAGGAGCTTCAATCTTCCAATTTCTAGCTAATTCTTGGAGTTAAGCTTCCAAATTCACAACTTTGAGCCAAGATACACAATTCTCCCTCTTCCTCTCTCTAGAACCGGCCTCTCTCTCTCTCTCTCTCTAGAGTGTATAACCGGATTTTGAGTTCACCAAAATGAAGAGTCAAGTGTAATAAGGCCCTTATATAGTCCCTCTCTTAATCAAATTGATTAAAGTTAATAATAGAGCTTAATTCAATCAGTTTACTCGAATTATTTTGATCCGAATCAATTTCCAATTAAATTTCACCATAGGCTCTAAAAATCACGCTAATCACAATGATGCAATCAATTTCGGGTTCTGTGGCCAATGGGGCCTTCAATTTAAATTCTAACGCAGACAATGAAACAGATTTTCCTACGGTGAACATATAGAAATTCAAAACCACATATATTCATATAAATGGCACTCAAAATCATATCAAACACATAATCACAATCATAATCAGGATTAATTAGCATAACACGGACTAGGGTTATCACACTATCTACGAGAAAAAGCCCAAAAATTACACCACAGACCACACACACACAACAAACACCAACCACACCTCCAACCACAAAAAAAAAAAAAAAAAAAGAAAGCCAACAAAAAAACAAGAAGCTCCTCTAACAAAAAAAAAAAAAAAAAAGCTCCAAGAAAGCCAATCAAGTCCCAAAACACAAACCAAGGCATCAAAAGGAAAAAAAAAAAAAAGAAGGAGCAGTCCCTGCAAAGAGAGTCCAACAGTTTAATTACTGTTCCAATATCGAAACGGTAATCAAATTGTTCAAGGGGGTCAAATTCACAATAGCCCAAAAGATAGAGTTGCAAAAAACCTCTTTTTGTGCTATTATAAATGCTCTCTCCTCAACACAACTGAAGGTCTCTTGGTGCAGATGCTACAATTCCATTGTAGCAGAAATGACAACACTCTACAACAAAAAGAAAAAAGAAAAAAGAAAAAAAGGGAGAATTTATACTTGGCAAAAAGGAAATCAAACTCAAAAATAGTGATGTGAGACTCATTTTTGGTATCGACTATAGAGAAGACAACATCACCACCAAATCCTATGCAAGGCTAAAGGATTTTGAGCTCGCATTTTACAAATGAAGATGCAAATAAGTGAAGAGACTGGATGCCAAGTCATTGACCAAAATGTTTCAAGAAACAAAAAAAGGAAAATCAACAAATGACCGTTAAGATCTTGCAAAGGTCATCACCCTTTACTTGTGCTTAAAGCTTCTCAAGCCTACAACAGGACATACACTTAGTTGGAGTTTCCTTAACTATGTTGACAATCTTAACAACATCAAGAAGTACAATTGGGTTGAGGCAATAAAAGGCACACTGATGAATTCAATGGCAAATGCAAACAATAACCCAAGGCATGTCATCAGATGTGTCATGCTACTCTTGGTAAACACACTACTCAACAACTTCACACAAAAATATCAAACATCTAACTATCTCAAACTATCTAACATATTTCAATTTTTTTTTATAGTACTGGTACTGCGAGCATAGTAAACTCCTTCGACCATCCAACAAAAAAGGCTTCCCAAGGTTTATAAAGTGGAACCTTAGCAAAATGTACTCTAAGTGGAAACACATCAGCCTTGCTGACTTTGAAAAGGTATTCAAACTCTTCTATACTCTCAAAGCACAAATCTAGTCAACACTCCTTTCACAGTCATTACATTAACAATCATGTTATGAAATTGTTAAAGTTTGCAGTTTCAAAGCACAAACCTATCATATTATGAAACTGCAAAAGTTTGCAATTTCAACACACAAATTTATTCAACACTCCTTTCATATTCATTACAATAACAATCATGTTATGAAACTGTAAAAGTTTACAGTTTTAAAGCACAAATCTATACAACACTCGTTCTATAGTAATTACAGTAACAATAATGTTAAATTGTAAAATTTTGCAGTTTCAAAGAAGAAATCTATTTAACACTCCTTTAACATTGATCACAGCAACATTATGTTATGAAACTGTAAAAGTTTGCAGTTTTAAATAACATATTTTCAACACTTCACTCACGTTACTCACCGTACAAATCATATTATGAAACTGACCAATTTTCTAGTATTACTGATATATACCACATTGTTCCAATGCAGGTTGACCAAAGTGTTTTAACCCCAACTGAATAAGAAATACAGTTATTGCATATCAATCAAAGTACATCAACAGACTCTTCAACAAAGAAACATGACCACAGAAAGGACAAGAAGCAAAAAAAATAAACAAAAGTAAAAAAAAAAAAAATTCTAGACAGTGATAAGGAAGACTTTCTCAAAGAAGAACACCAATCAGAATCAGAACAACAACAACAACAAAAAGAAGAAAAGAAAGCAAGAACCACAAAAGCAATAAATTGAAGAAGTAGAAAGTGATGAACAAGAAGAAGAGAGTGATGAAGAAAAAGAAGAGATTGCTGAAAAAGAAGAAGAACCAGAAGAAGGTGATGAACAAGAAGATACTGATGAAGAAGAAGAACAAACAAACCAACAAGAAGAAGTCAATGAACAAGAACTGACAGACCAACAAGAACAACAACTTGAAGAAAAAGAACAAGCAAACCAACAAGAAGAAAAAGGGACAAAACAACAAGAAGAAGAACTCGAAGAGAAACTTGACACATTTCATGCACAAGGTAAACTCTTGTCTAATACTAAACCAAACTACAAAATTTAATTAAACTAGCCAAAACAAAATGCTACATTTTTATGGGTAGTGACTAAGCACAAACATCAACTAAGAGGACGGCAATGACAAACTCATAGCATCCATGAGAGCACAAATGCAGGAAATGGAACAAAAATTCATGGTTGAATTGCGTAGAAAGGAAAAGGGGTTGAAAGCAATGTCCGCCAAAAAAACTAGAAGCACAGTTCCAAAAAAAAAAAAGATCATCATCAAGAACAAGTAACAAAAAGTCCCCAACAAAGATCAATGGTCAAGAGAATCAAACAAAAATCAAGAAAAGGAGCACATAAGCCAGATTTTGAATACAACCAATGATAAAAGCCAAAGGAAATCTGCAGAAACAAAATGACAAAGAAGATACAAGGAACGAGAAAGAAGCTGCTGCTGCTGATGTACTTAAGCCAAAAGAGGGTATTGATGAAGAAAAAGAGAATAAGAATGAAAAGAAGAAATTGAAACAGGGAAAGAACCTGCTACTGAACCCAAGCCAAAAGAGGGTACTGATGAAGGAAAAGAGCAGACGAAAGAAAAGATGAAAGAAGAAATCGGCCAAGAGAAAGAAGCTGCTGGTGAACCCAAGCCAAAAGAGGATGCCAATCAAGGGAAGACACAAGTTTAAGTAGCTCTTGATTTGGAAAGTGATGATGACTTCAAGGAAGATCCAATCCACAACAAGCCACTCGCCATTTCATTTCACAAAACAAACAAGGTTTGGCATAACCTATTCCAAAAAGACCAAGACCAAATTCAACTCATCAACAACACAAAATCAACTGCTTGTGTCTGGTCTAGCCGAGAAGATGAAAATTGCATATACTTTTTAGATATATGCAGATTGTGCAACAAGGAAGCCTTATATGGAAATGTAGGTCTTAAACTGCATAATTTTACAGTTTCTGTTGATGTTCAATAACTTATTCCACAAACCTAACACATTCTCATATATAACATGTTTTAGGTCATTGATGCCTTCGCAAAAATGAAACTAGCACTCCAACCATCAATTGAAGAATTTGAGAAACATAATCTAGCATTTGCAAGAAATCCATAAGCAGGAAGATCTTACGTTTTCTCAACACTCATCAATGTAAGCAAAACTATTAGTATACCTTTCAATATTTTACAAACTGCAAATTTTTTTACTTTCTTAACATGTCTTACTACATACTTTTATAACATATTTCAAACATATATAAATTATAGACTCCACTACAAAACCAAGATCAGACACTAAGAGAAAAAATGATGGACAACCATTTTCCAGAAGTAATGAAAAACAGGTATATCCATTTCCCAATCAACCACGACAACTATTGGACTATTGTGGTTTTTGACAATGCTGATGGGATATGGAGACACTATGACTCTTTAAGGCCAGCAAAATGATGTCACAACAAGCACTTTGAAATTGCAAAGGAAATTGTAAGTTAAATAAAATTTTCTACCTAGTTCCATTCCTTTCAAAACGTCTAAGCACCTCACTATAACTAACAAAAACACCCCCACTAACTCTTTTGTAGCAACAACATCAACTAAGATGGAATAATGCATTATTTAGCAATCAAGAAAACATGTTATCATCTCAAGAGTGTGAGACAGTAATTACATCAATTGAGGAATGTCTATAACAAACCCCACACTCATAAGATACAAACTCAATAACTAACGTTTCAATATGCTAAATTTTTCAGTTTTACCTAACTAATTCACTTCATTTAAAATTTTGCAAGAATGATTGTGCAATCGTCGTCTACAATGTTGTAACACCCTCAATATAATACACAATCCCATTATCTAACATTTCTGTATACATGATAGATAAATCACATTTCCATACATACATCAGAGTTAATATTACAAAAGGGTGTTTCATATAAGTTCCAAACTGTTTACAACATAATAAAATGCCCTACGGGCTTACATCTTTCCAAGTACTAACTTGGTTACAAAAAGAAGAGTACTAACTCTTTTCATATAAAGCCCTTGGCTTGAATTTACATTTAACTCAAAAGATATAATAAAAAAAGAAGCCTTCAGCCTTTAAACCACCCAAGCTATGCCCTTGGAGGCGGCATAACCCCTGTACCTGAAAATGGTGCCCCAAGTCGAGTGAGCCAATGCCCAGTAGAGATATGCTAAACATACTATGAGAAATAACTAAAACATTAGCATCCGATAAATGTTTAACATATGTATCCCAACATACATCCTTTCCATAACCAGGCAACATTCACAAATGTATTTCAATCCATTTCCATTCCTTTATCCAAATCAATTCTTTAACATGGTACATTATTTATCCAAACAATTTAAATGAAACTACAACTCATATTATCAATACTTCAATCATCAACATCATTCAGATGTACATAAGGTTTCGGTACTTTCACCCTGGACACTCCGGCCAACTTAGTTATCAATGGAGTCCATCCGCTATCTCCTCCCAAACATATATACATATACAATGTATTTAAACATATTGTCATATACAATAGCCAATTCAATCACATATTCAATGTTTATATCGAACCGTCATATTCAATGACATATTTCAATCGATTAGTTTCAATTTCCCTAATCATCATGCAGTGTCTACAATAATTAAGACTATCCTCCATCGATAGCCTAAAGCAATTATTTCTAAACAGATAAATAAATCTATCAAACAGATAAATTATTACATTTTCCACTGGTGAGTGATTTATCAATCCAACTACACCATTCAATCACAATTTCTTCTAATTTCAAGATTCTCAACCCAATTTCATATTTCCCCAATCTACCAAATTGATTATACAAATTAATTATTTAAATCCAATTAGGGTATTAATTCCCCGTTCTCAAATTTTGCACCCAAGGCCCAATTTAATCAATTATATACACTTAACCCCTTTTTCAAGACCTCCCATACACAATGGAGCCAAAATTAGAAAACCCCTCTTTCCAACATTTCACATTTTAAACCCTAACTTCCCAAAATCTCCAAATCACACCATTTATACATAATGACTAACATTTATGTTAAAGCTCATAGAAATGAGTAGTTTATCCCTACCTCAAGTAGATAAGCTCAAAAGAGAAGAAGAGAAAACTCAAGATGCTCCAAATCCATACTTCTTCGGATCAAAATGTAGCCCACGCGATACTCTACCTTTCTTACGAAGGGACTAGGGTAGAGAGACCCAAGAACATGGAGTATTTGTAAAGAGAGAGTGTGTGTAGAGAGAGAGAGTGTCGGATTTAGGGTTTGGAAAGAAATGGGGATGAAAAAGTGATGTTGAATTATGTTACTGCGAATTGCTATATACGAGGCTCGCTCGAGCAAAGGATTTGTTGCTCGAGCGACCAGACACAAAAGAACCTCGCTCGAGCGCAAGAAGCATCACTCGAGCGAACAATGCAACGCTTCAGGTCTGCAACCCAGAAGTACGCTCGAGCGAAAGAGTTCTCGCTCGAGCGAAGGAACACAAAACATAGGGCTCACTTGCTCGAGCGCAAGAAAGCTCGCTCGAGTGAAGAATGCCATCTCTCAGGTCTAAAAGAGACACAGACGCACGCTCAAGCGCAAGACAGCTCGCTTGAGCGAAGAGACACACCAGATCAAGCTCGCTCGAGTGCAAGAAAGCTCGCTTAAGCAGAAGGTGCGTCTGAAAAAAAAAAACCTGAAGACCCTTAATCCTCGCTCGAGCGCGCTCGAGCGCAAGAACTCTTGCTCGAGCGAAGAAGCAAATACCCAGGCCTCGCTCGAGCGCAAAAAGCCTCGCTCGAGCGAAGAAACCAAATCCTAGGCAGTGACCATTTGTTCTAACGCACAACCAACCTGTTCCAAACTCACCAAACACCTCCCAAAACTCAAATACAGAGAATCAAAGGATGGAAACGAGATACAGATAACAATATACAACTAATAGACTCGAGTCCGGAATACAATAAATGACAGGGAAAACCGGGGTCGCTATAAATATTATCAACCAATATATCAACTGGCAACCTGTGCAGAAATCACTTCGACCAACTGAGTGGGTCAAATTTCGAGCAGAAATCATCAGTCAATTCCTTAATGATAAAAACTGATCTTGGAACCTTAGGTACTATCAAATGTTGACAAAACATACCAAACCATAGAAATAATGAACAAACTTCTTTACAATAGAAATACTCATGTGAACATATTTTTGTACTTTTTTTTGTTATTTTAAACATATGACAAGTACTTTTTATGCTTTTGGTGATTGATCTTCTTGTGGTTATCGTGGTGGTGATGATTGTTGTCATTGATGGTGTTATTGCTCTTCTTGTTGTTGTTCTTCCTGTGGTTATTATTCTTGTTTATGTTCTTGTTGTTATTATTGTCGTCATGTTTGTGGTTGCATATAAATTCATACAGGACATGTTGTTTCTAATAATTCTTAAAACTGCAAAATTATGCAGTTTCATCACTCAAACAAAAATTATACTACACAATTATGCACTTTCATTATCATGAATTGCCTTTCACGCATTATAATATGTATTTCCTACATAATTCTTGAAACTGTAAAATTATCTAATTTCATGACTCAAACAAATAGATGAACTACATTTCAAAATTGTAAATGAAACTGCAAAATTATACAGTTTTGTCACTATGAAACATTAAATAAATACATAATGTAGTAAAACTACAAGATTATACAGTTTCAATAAGAAATTTTCAAAAACCTTCTCAGCATTCCAAAAAATAAAACCAACCAACTCCACAAATCAAAAAAAAAAAAAAAAAAAAAAACTATTACAAAACAACTTCAATAACTAAAGAATACATCAAAAAAGAAAAAAAGCATGTAACCAACTTTATTCATTACTTCTATAATACCAAGTATCACATTCTGTTATTATAATTCCTTAACTTCAAATACAAATCCAAAGAATAGACTATGGCCTAGTTCGCCTTTGAACCTTTGCATTTAGAACAGTTTTGGAACCTTAGCCGACCTCCATCTTCACCACGGCATGTTTGCCGAGATGTTTTGTGCTAAGCGATCTTTGTCCTTGGTCAGGTACGGCCTAGGCCGAGATGTGGCACACCCAGGCCAAGGTGTGGCACAGCTTAGTCAAGTGCCGACCTCCCTAGCCGATGTCTTTGTTGACCTGTTGCCGAAGTTTTGACTCTAGCCGATGTCCTTGCTCGCCGACGTGTTTTGCCGCCAAGCTTGCTGTGTACGCTTTGTCAGAGACTGGTCTAATCAATCAGTCACCTTTTGAACTGAACCAACCCGGTGGTGCCACGTGTCTGAGTTGAGTGTTTAGACAGCCGGTGGCCTCAGAGACAAATCATTTGGGTCTCAAATCTTTGTTTTTAGAGAGAGAAGCTCTCAAGGGAGAAGGAAGAGCTTTAGAGAGAGAGAGGTGACTTTCGAGCTTGGTCTTGGTTGATCGAACCGTTAGATTTGTGATCTGAGGTGAGAATCTTGATCTGCTTCGGTTGTCCTTATTGATTGTCAAGCTATATTGCATGATTGGGTTTGTTTTGCATGCCATGCATGGATTTGGAGTTGGTTTTTGAAAGAGAAAGTTGGTATTCACGTGTTCTTGATGAAAGTTGTACTTTGATCTAGAAGTTTATGGCTAGAGCCATGTTATTGTGTTTGTCCTTGCATGTTCTTCTTGGTTGGGTACCCAGGTCCACGTTTTCGAACCCTTAGCATGAAAACCCCAGATTTCATATAAATAAGTTAGGATTTTAGCATGCATGATCTTGATGTTCTCGATGATCTTGTTCTTCCTGTTCTTTGAAGGGAAACCCTGGTTTCCTGGCTTGTTTTGATTGTGGCCATCGGGTCCACACCTCGGCGAGGAGGTGTGGGACCTCGGCTAGACCTGGACGGTACCCAGTGTGTCTTCCCAGGATGGGAGATAACGTTTTGACTCTCAGCATGTTTTGCTTTGTTATTGACGTGGATTCGGTGAGAGTGCCGAGATCATTATTTGTATGTAAAAGCTTGTTTTGAGAATGTGATTTGCCATGTGATTGTCAGGACTTTGATCTCTGCTTCGAATCTACACCTGAAGACCGAGGTGAGTGGTGCTTTTAATAAAGCTATGTTAAACCGTTTTGATAAATCTTGTCTTGCTTTGTTTTGATGAAAGTATTTGTTAAGCATGAATGATTAGCCTATTTTGATGTATCATGAATGAGCTTTGTTTTGATGTCACCCTTGAAAAGTCCCTTGACTGGAGGACTATAAACTTTCGCAGTACTAAGAGTAAAAGTCCCTTGGCTGGAGGACTCTAAACTTTCGCAGCATCATTTGTCAAAAAAGGGCTACGGGCCTAAGTGACACTAGTCTCTGGTATTAGAAGGATACGGTCCTTTCTTGAAAAAGTTATTGTGTTAAAAAGGGCTACGGGCCTAAGTAACACAAGTCCCTCGTGCTGGAGGACTCTAAACTTTCGCAGCACCATTTTGGTCTAAAACGATTACGGATCGTACAAATCTTGGTTTATGCCACTAATGGGCTACTACGTCTTGATTCTTTGGAAAGCTTTTGTCCTTGTTTGCCGATGTCATGAGCATCCCTTGAAACTTGTAAGATTTGAAAGATGAATACGGTTCATCCTTTGACTTGGTAAAGGTTTATTGTGCTTTGCTGGAAAAGATCTCGGCTAGTATTTGAATGGTTTTGGCATGCTTGTTTTGTACAGACTTCGGCTATATTCATGCAAAACCTTTATTATTAGTATCATTCACTGAGTTTCCATACTCACCCTCTATATATATATGTAGGTGATGAGCAGGACGGCGGCGACGCCTAGATGTGTTTACCAGCTTGTTTTGGATATTTGATTTACGTCGGCTTGTTTTGCATCCTTGTTGGCCATGCTGTTTCTACCTCGGCATTATGTGTTTACATCGGCATTTTGTATTTTCGTCGGCAAATCTTGAAAATCATGCTTCTTGGCTTGTATTTCCTGTATTTTGTACATGTCGGCTTAGAAGCCTTTTGATCAAGATATGAATTGTAATTTGTTATTCACGGACTGGATGTAAGATCATATTGTATATGTCTTCTCATTTGATCTACGCACAGCTCTTATGGACCATTTGTGTTTTGATTTATTTCTCCCGCATTTGTAGGCCCCCTATATGTACTCTGTTGTGTGTGGATTTTGGTAAGTTGGCCTTCGGTAATCACGGATTACTGGCCATCACGGCACCATCCTACTAGGGGCGGGTTGGGGTCGTGACAGACTCTCTAAAACAATCCACATGAAAAAAAATATCAATAAAATCATACACATCTCTACCACTACTACGCAAAGCATGCGTAACATAATAACAAGGAAAACCATTCAATTGCCATTCATGGCAAGAATAAGTCCGTCTACCAATATCAACATAAAAGGAAATAGAAGAATGAACCTCACGCACAGTATCACTAACAACAACCACATCCCAAGACTTAGCTAGCTTCAAAGAGTCCACCAACTTCTTTTCCATAACTGGACACAATTTGGTAGTCCATCTTTTAGATTCAGCTCTTCTATTAGACAATTGAGTCATGATTTGAACCCTAATCATATCAACCATACAAGTAATAGGCAACTCACGGGCCCCACCAATCCAATTATTGTAAGACTCCGCAGCATTAGATGACATCTCACCATATCATTTCTCTCTAAAAAATGAATTTGCCCACTTATCATTTTGCAAACCATCCAACATACTATCAACTCTACCATTCCTAGCAATACGCCTTAATTTCTCCATATAATGTTGGAAAGAAGCAACAGTTAACGCATAGGCACATTTAACTAATATTTTCATCAAAGTCAGCTTATAGTTAGTGCGAAGTCCCATCAATTTGTCAATCAAATTTCTCTTCAAATGGTTTAAGCAATATGCATGATGTGCATTGGAAAAAACCACTAAAAGAGCGTCTAGCAATCCATATTGATGGTCGGACACAAAGGTCAATCTCTGGCCTGAACCAATAGCTTTCAACAACTGACTTAAAAATCACATCCAATTATCTTAATTTTCAGCATCAACAATCGCAAAAGCCAAAGGAAACAAACCTGAAAACAAAATAACATGAAACTACAAAAATTAGCAGACTCACAATACAATAACAGAAACCAAAATCCATCAACTATCAAAACACATTGACAAACCAAAACTATACTAACTGCAAATAAATAGGTAAATTACACTGACACCCCCTGAGGTTTATGTTTATTACAGTTCGCGCCCTCACCTATTGGAAATTACATCTCCTTTTTTGAGGTTTAAAGTTTCATTATAGATTCCCCCCTTAGCAATTTAATTTTTTTAAACACTAATTTTGCCCTCACTGCATAAATTACGTTGACACCCCTCACATTTTAGAAATTACAATCCCCTCCCTAAGGTTTAAAGTAGTATTACCAATTGCCCCATCGGTTAGTATTAGTTGGAAAAAAAAAATCATTGAAAAAAAAATTAATTGGAAAAAAATTAATTGAAAAAAAAATTAATTAGTAAAATTTTTAAATTTCTGTTTAAAAACCAATGTAAACTCATTTTTTGAATTTATGTTTTTTTCTCAAATTTATAAACTGAGGCAACCATTTATAAACCAAAAAAATTATCAAACAAATTTTTATGACAGTTTTAAAAAATTTTGTAAATATAAATTGAAAACTAAAAACGAAATGGTTACCAAACTGGTTTCAGATGGTAAAAATATCATAAAATTAATAAATAATTAAATAAGTTACCAACGTAAGAAATGACTTATCAAAATATTTTTAGGCTATGTATGATTTGATTTTTAGAAATTTTTTTTAAAAATTAAAAATTAATTTGGTTAAGAAATAAAAAATAAAAAATAATTTTCATTTTTATATAATTTTTATCTTTCGAGTGGTTAGAAATAATTTTTTACAAATTAAATTGAAACAGTCATACGTATGTATATAACCTATCCAAAACTTAAAATGATAATTATTTTTTACCCTTAAATGATAATTATTTTTTATTTTTTATTTCTTAACCAAATTAATTTTTAATTTTTTTTTAAAAATCTAACCATACATAGCCTAAGAATTTTTCATAAGTCATTTCTTACGTTGGTAACTTATTTAATTATTTGTTAATTTTACGACATTTTTACCATCTGAGGTTTGTTTGGTAACCATTTTGTTTTCAATTTTCAATTTATATTTACAAAATTTTTAAAAAATGTCATAAGAGCTTGTTTGTTAATTTTTTTTGTTTATAAATTATTGTCTCAGTTTGTAAATTTGAGGAAAAAACGTAAGTTCAAAAAATGAGTTTATGTTGCTTTTTAAACAGAAATTTAAAAAATTTACTAACAAAAAATTTTTTCAATTATTTTTTTTTTCAAATAATTTTTTTCCCAATTAATTTTTTTTTAATGAATTTTTTTTCCAACTAATACTAACCGATGGAGCAATTGGTAATGCTACCTCAAACCTTAGGAAAGGGATTGTAATTTCTAATATGTGAGGGGTGTCACTGTAATTTACCCAGTGAGGGAAAATTTGGTATTTAAAAAAATTAAATTGCTGAGGGGGGAATCTGTAATTAAACTTTAAACCTCAGGGAAGGAGATGTAATTTTCAAAAGGTAAGAGAGGAACTGTAATAAACATAAACCTCATGGGGTATTAGTGTAAGTTACCGCCGAATAAATATATACCTTGATTATCATCTTTTGATGTTGCTACAAGCAAATGCTCCTTATAACGCCCTTTCAAGAATGTACTATCAACAAACAACAACGGACGACAAAATTGAAATCCATACAAACATCCATGAAATGCCATAAACAACCTCTGAAACACCCACTACTTTCATTCACATCTAATTCAAACACACTTCCGGGATTCGTTCTCATACCCGTCTCAAAGTACCATCGAAGTTGGTGAAAAGAAGATGTAAAATCACCAAACAACCCACCTTTTGCCTTATCAACTCCTAACCATGCAATTTGATCAGAAACATCTATACCATATTGCTTCTTCAACTTTTTTTTAACTTCGAAAGGACGAGTCAACGGATTATTACTAATATCATTATGCACAATATCAAAGACAAGTCTAGAATCAACCATTTTGCTACAAGATCTACGAGCAACAACCCCACAAGTATGCACATTATCTAACTTCATAATAAAAAAAATACCAGAATTCATCAACACCCTTCTATGCACAAACCATTTATAACTCGTAGCCGACTTCATCATATATTCAGCAGTTACTTTTGTTGCATCATTCTTCAAATAATTTACTGCAAAACCACACTCAACTACATACTTAGCCAATGCAATGCGGAATGTCGGTACTCTACCGCCAAATTCTTGACCAACACTGTGTATAATCCCCTTCCAACTAGCAGACAACAAACCACCAAAATCATCACAATCGTTAACCAAAGACTCACACAAATTACAAAATCAATCCTAGAAGAATTATCATCAACCTTTACAATTCTCCTATCACCTACAACAACATCAACAACATGAGAACCACTAGAAGCTACCATTGACATCATATTCCCCAAATCATCATCACATTCAACAATACAATTTGAATATCCAGAAATAGAGATAAACAAACAAAAGTTGAACTTCGCACATATTTTCTCAATAACTTCATGATAACTGCATCCCTCACTAATCTTAATAGCAACACAAGACTTACTGTATTTACACATTAACATGAAACACCCCTCCATATTACAAATCACAAACCAGCAAACAATTGATCATAGAGTCCAAACTGTAAAATTATACAGTTACAACATATCAGTATCAAAAATTCAAAATTCACAATTCCAAACTACAAATTCAAAACACATTACACTATACAACAAACAAAATAAAAAAAAATCAAAATCATTACACTATATCTGTAGACCGCCCGAACTCTGCTCCGCGCGCGAGGGCGCGAATTGTAGTTCTAGCTACTATAGTTCGGACTCCTGTCATGGTTCTGAATCTAATCTCACAAAATACAATGTAAGACTGATAAATCACCAAAGAGTCCAAATCTGGCAAATCGTTTTGGAAAATCGATTTTAATCAAAAGGCGCCAAACATGGACTGCTTTGCCAGATTTCAGAGTAGCCACCTAAATATTTTGTTTTTGGGAAATTTAGGAAACCCTGACTCGTGCCTAAGGCCACGTGTCCGTCATCACCAAAGTTGCCTCGACTCGGGAACTTGGGTACGAGAGGGGAAGGTCTTGAAATGAGCACCCCCGCTCGCCCGATCAAAGATCGGCCTTTATTAACATGATATGTTATTTTTGAAAACACATGCGTTCTTATTCTGGTTATTAATCTAGAATTACTATGTGATGAGCACAGCATGCAAGTATAGACTCAATCGCTCAAGTTGGAACAAAACATCTCATGTTTGTTTTTCAAAAATGGTTTGAAAGTGCTACTCGCAAGTAGGCTAAGTCGTGGATTTGCCACCCTCAAGTGGACTTAGAAAACAATATGATTTTACCACCTCAAGTGGGCTTAAAACTCGCATTTGATGAATTGTCTCAATTCAGGCAATCAAGCTTCCATCCACAAGCATTCATGCAGTTATAGCAGTTAAGCACATAGCCTCATGGCAAGTATGCTATCATGGCAGCCACTTACACACATCCAAGGATGCTAAAGCGTAAACACTCATAGTGTACTCCGAGCCAAAACAGAAGCTAGTTAGTAATCATGCATGATCCTAGCTATGTCAAGAATGTCTAATGCAACATATGCAAAATGCAACTAAGATAGGCTCGGCTATTCTAAGATGTCATGTGAATGCAACAATTGATACATGTATTCAAATTGGTATTGAAATACAATGCAGTTTGTATGATGTGCCGAGCCCGGTGCATGCAAGACGAATGAATGAATGCACGTATGCGAAGTATAATGATGTTAATTGGAATATGCCCTAAAACTAACCATCAAAAGCTGATAAGTAAAAATGAGAAAGAAATGGGGGTTGGAAGACATGCATCACACACATGCACGCTTATTACAACAGTTGTGCCCTCTCGACGGAGGGTCCGAATAATAAGCTAACTAGCTAATCTAAGCTAATTAAACTAATTATTACAAAACAAAACTAATTAACCAATCCTAGTTAACTAATTAGTTATTACAACACAAATTGAATAGTTAAGCGCATTAACTAAGTACAAAACCAAATAGCTGACTAGCTAAGCAAAGTAGTTAAAAGGGGCCTCAGGGCGAGAAGCGCATGCATGCTCAGTCGCCTCGTTCGGAAATCCATCGCTATGCCCCAACTTGCCTCTATTTGCATTGGATTTCAGATCACTGCACAAGCTTCCAGGTAGCTTCTACTCCATCATAGAAACCTCCAGGAAGGCTGCCGACCACTTGGTGGTTTTGTAGACCTCCTGTAGACCACTTACATTTGCTGTAGATCAGAAAAAGTAGTCGGCCAGCCACTTTTACTGGTCTGCCGACCAGAAAATACAGCACAACTCCATTTTGCTGCAACAGAAAACAAGAAGGGACACGGCAGTGTATTTGCAAGGTATGTGTGGACAACCACCCTCCCTATCATTTCTTAGGCTCAAAGGAGTGCGGTTCTCGACTCTCGGGCCACCAACCGAGCATCGCAATGCACGATGGCCGAGAAGCCAAGATTGCACAATTCAATGTAAATGAATGCACAAATAACACATAAGGGCCTTAAACTCTATCATGCATGATCAAGAGCGTCAGCAACAGAGAAATGAGGCACGTTTCATCACTTCAAGTATGAAACGTCCCCCGTTTCTCGTGTTTGGATTAACTTTCATTCCAAACACCATGCAAGGTAACAACATGGAAATACAATGCAATGCAACATGTGCATGTCAAAACAAAGTCCTTAAGCATTGAGGCACACAACACTAAGGCTATACAATGCAATGCATAATGGACTAAACAACCCCAAATAGACTTCATGCATGCCATGACAATGGCCAAAACACTCTTAAAAGATGGCATGAAAGGCTAGAAAATGCATGCTCATGCATTGGCCCATTAACTAAGCACAAGAGCATAACTCTCAAACATGATTAAGAAGTGACAAACATGGAAGTGTGACAACACTATATGCACTGAAATCATGTATGAAATGAGGCCAAATCACTCAAACAACACAAGTATAACATCCTAAGGACCTTAAATCATTAGGCTAGTCAAATCTATTGCATTACAACCATGCATAACAAATCCCATATGACCCAAACTACTCAAATCAGAGCTGAGGCATGCTAAATCAAGGCCAAAGGCATGCTAAAACATAGGCTCAAAAGGTAAGCAAAGCATGTTCATTCATTGGCTTACAAACAAGGCATAATGCATAACCCTCAAGAGCAATGAAAGAGTGATAAACATGGGAGTATAGCAAAGACAAAAGCTCTGAAATCACATTCCAAATGATGCCATATCATGCATATATCACAAATAAGGCATGCTAAGAGGCTCAAAGCTTAAGGCTAGCAAAGACACTTGTACCATGGCCATATCAAGCAAGCCCCAAAAGGTCAAGGTGACTCAAAACAGTCCCAAGGCAGGTCAAAACAATGCCAAAAACATGCTTGAACATAGCCAACATATGCTAGAATAAAAGGCATGAAGCATGGAGCATACAAGGCCAATGAGGAGGATTACACTACACATACCAAAACCAAGCATGAGATGACTTCACCAACAAAAATCAGAGTTGTAACATGGTAAAATAACACCAAAAACATGCTGAGATGGTAGCCCAAAAGCTTAGGCAAGCATGCATACATATTGGCTCATGGACAAGGCATGGAGACACAACTCTCAAACACAATTAAAGAGCAATAAACATGAGAGTATGAAAAAGATATAAGCTCTGAAATACCATGCCAAATGATGCCAAGGCATGCAAACATCACAAGTATAGCATGGTAGAGGCCTCAAAACTCAAGACTAGTCAAGACATTTGCACTATAGCTATGCAAAACATGAGTCATACGGCCAAGGCAACCCAAAATAGTCCTAAAGCATGTCAAAATAATGCTAAAACATGTATGGAGTATAGCCAAGGTAAGCTAGCATGAAGGGCCAAAACATCAAGTACACTAGGCTAATGGGCAAGATTGCACTACAAGTGCACAAACCAAGCAAGAGGTGACTCCACCAACCAAAAATAGAGTTATGGCATGTCAAAATAACACCAAAAATGGGCTAAGACTACGCCAACACATGCTAGAATAACAAGCTAACTCATTAGGCATGCAAGGCTAGCAAAGAGGATTTACACTATAAGTGCATGAAGCATGCAACCAATGATCAAACAAGCCAAAAACAGAGTTAAAGCATGTTAAATAATGGCCAAAAATGGGCTGAGACTAAGCCAACACATGCTGGAATAACAAGCTAACTCATTAGGCATGCAAGGCTAGAAAAGAGGATTACACTAGAAGTGTATAAAGCATGCAAAGGTGGCCTAAACTAAGCCAAAACAGAGGTATGCCATACTGAAATGAGGCCAAAAATAGGCTGAGATGGAGCTAAAACAAGCTTGACAAACATGCTACTTCGATGAGCCATCAACACAAGCACACAAGAGAAGGGGGGGACAACCCCCTCCTATTTGGGGCCTCAAAACCAAGTTTCCACCACTGAAATTCCTATGAGTTTTAGAGGTGGGAAGGCCAAACAAAGGTGATTACAAAGGCCTAAAGTAATGGCCCAAAACAAGGTCAAACATGGCACAAAAGGGGGTAGAACACCCCCAACACCCAAGAAGCCTCAAACAAACATGTTAAGCACTTAAAATCAGAACTTTTTGTAGTTTAAAGTTAAGCCAAAATAAACATGCAAATGGGGCCAAAGGCTTAATCAAAAATAAAGCTTCAAGGGGTTAGAAACTTACCCTTGTAGAACAACTTCAAGGAAGCAAATCCAGCAACTTTTTTGGATCAAAATCAGTCCAAAAACTCCAAAACCAGCTTCAAGGTGCCTCAGCTCCAAGAGTATGGTGTTTCACTGTGTATTTGTGTGTAAAAGTGTGAAGAAACTACCCTTTTAAGCACAAATATTAAGAGAAATGAAGATATATAGAGATAGATGATATGTATATGCCCTATGCAAATTTCTGAACCTGAGAAAAGAGGGAGGAGGCTCCTTTATATAGAAAACCAAGCATTAAGCTTGTTGAACAAGTTTGAGCCTCCAAGCAATTCCTCTATACACGTGTATGGAGGATGTTTTCTGTGCCCAACTGGCATCCACAACACCTGCAGAAAATGAAAGAAAGTTGCCGACCAGTTGAAGTGGTCGGCCAGCTACTTGCACTAGTCGGCCAGCTACTTTTTCTAGTCTGCCGGAAGAAAAAGTGGTCAGCAAGGGGGGAAGGTGGTCTGCACAGAGAGAGGAAGGTGGTGGCACGACTGCAGACCACTTGTAGACCACCTAAGTGGTCGGTTGGACACTTTTCTGGTCAGTAGCCCAATTTTCTGGTCGGCAGGCAAAATTCTGCTTTCCAGGTCTAACTTCAAATGGGCATAACTCTTTCATATGGACTTTTTTTCAGGTCATTCTTGTGTTCAAATTGAAGCACCAGAAGTAAGCTTTCCAATGGTGGCAGCCTTGCATCACAATTCCAACTGTAAAAAAAGTTATGCCTATTTTGGTGAAGCCGCTCAGTTTCAATCCTACCTAGATTCATGCCGAATTTCTCCCAAACTAGTTTGCTTCTCTCCTCTTCTCTTTTCTTCAACTCCAAACCCCTAAACAAGGTGTTTTGAAAATTTTTTCAGAGATTTCATCTCTCTTTCATTCATTTTCATTTTGTCCTCGCTCGGTTTACCGAAAAGCGCAACATTTAACAAAATGCGAGCGTCGAAACATCGTAGGAACTTCTTTTCAAAAATATTTTGAAAGAGAGGATTTTAAGGTCTAAAATCTTTGGTCAACATAGATTTGGTTCAAAAAAGGATGTGTGGTTGGGATTTGACTCTCTCTCCTTGCCGAAGAAATTGACCATTTGCACTGCACAACTTCATCACCGAGTAAACCATCAGTAGTGCCCAAGTCTTAAGGGCGATCAAAAATGAGGTGCCTACAATCACATACAAATATCACAAAATCAATATCAAACAAACAAAATTTATCACAAAACAAAGAACTATAACAACATTGACAAACACGAACCAGAGATCACGCGAATTTGCTTATCTATATATATACATACATATATGTATCGAAAGAGAGAGAGAGAGAGAGAGAGAGAGAAAGAGAGAGAGAGAGAGACGTCCAGACAGAGCATACGCCCGGGGATGAACCCAGATTACATCATTTGTGGGTTCACTACAGTTCGAACTCAAATTGTCACGGTTCTTAATCTGAACCAAAGAGTCCAAATTCGACAAATTGTTTTGAGAAAAAAACAGATTTTTAAAAAAAGTGCCAAACATGGACTGCTTTGCCAGATACAGAGTCGCCACCTAAATATTTTTATTTTGGGGGAATTTAGGAAACCCTAACTCGGTGCCAAAGGCCACGTGTCCGTCATCACCAAAGTTGCCTCGGCTCGGGATCTTGGGTACGATTGGGGAAGGTCAGCTATGAGCACCCCCGCTCGCCCGATCAAAGATCGGCCTCTACTAACCATGATATATAGTTTTGAAAACATTATGCGTTCTTATTCCGGTTGTTAGCCTAGAATTACCATGTTATGCGCACAGCAAACAAGTATAGACCAAATCGCCTAAATTGGAACAAAACATTTCATGTTTGTTTTGAAAATACTTTGCTACCGCAAGTAGGCTAAAATGCGGATTTTTGCCACCCTAAATTGGGCTTTAGAAAAGATGGTTTTGCCACTATCTAGTGGGCTTAAAACTCACAGTTTTAGTTCATTATTCCAATTTAGGTAATTCAACCTCCATCCACAGGCATTCAAGCAGTTTATATCACATAAGCAACTAGCCTCATGGTAAGCATGCTGTCATGGCAACACTCACACGCATGCAAGGATGCTAAAGCAAAAGAACTTACAGAGTACTCCAAGCCAAAACAGAAACTAGTTAGTAATCACATGCATGATCCTAGTTCATGTTAAAAATGGCTAATGCAACACATGCAAAGATGCAATTTAGACAGGCTCGGCTATCCTAAAAATGGCACGTGAAACGTTGCAACTAACAAGTACTCAACTTGGAATTGAAATACAAGTGCAGTTAGCATGATGTGCCGAGCCCGGTGCATGTAAGACAAATGTATGGATGTACGCATGCATAGCACAAGGTATGCTAATTTAAGTATGCCCTAGTCTAACCATCATAAGTGGGTAAATAAAAGGGAAGAAAGACGTGGGATTGGAAAACATGCACACACTCACACACGCTTATTACAAATACGTCCTCACTCGGAGGGACCGAAAGAATAATACAGTCCGAATAATGAATTAACAATCCTAGCTAATTAATTATTACAGACCCTCTAATTAATTAACAAATTGAATGCAGGAAGAAGGTAGCCACAGCCTCGCCTCGGGATGCGCGAATGTTGCATGTTTGATTCATCTTGCCCGGAAACTCGCTGCCATAGCACTATTGCCTCTGTTAACACTGCCCTACTCCTCTGAGGACTGCAAAAGTCCAAGGATATGCTCTCTAGATGTTGGGGAATGCCACCGACCAAGTATAAACACCACCGGCCGAAGAGGATGATCACCGGCCACCTTTTAATCTACCGGCCACAGATTCCTGGCCGGTTGGCACTGTATTTAGCCGACCGGATAAAATTTCCTATAGAACCTGTAGTTGACAGCAGCAGAGGGCAAGCAATGTATGGCATGGAATTTGCAAGCAAATGTGTGCATGGACACACTTCCTATCATGCAATGGACTCAAGGGAGCATAACCCTTGGTACTCGGGCCACCAATCACGCATTTCAATGCATGATGGCCAAAGATACCAAGTTTGCAACTTGATGTAAATGCATGCAACAAGCAAATGGGTGCCAATACCCTATCATGTTTAAGGTCAAGGGCATCGGCGACCGACGAACGAGGCGTGTTACGTCACTTTGAGTATGAACGCACCTCAATTCTCATGTTTGGTTTGACACCCCAAACCAAACAATGCAATGCATGTATACAAACATGGCTCAAATTATGCAAATGAAGCTAAGACACAAGTCAAGACAAATGCAATGTATCCTAAGTATACAAGCTAAGTTAATACAATATGAGCATGCCAAATATGCAACATGTACATGAGATGCAACTAGCTAAATACTATGCACACATGCAAGTATAATATAATGTAAGCATGAAACCAAAACAATGCAACATGATCATGCAATGGTGGACCTAAAACACGAAGGGGCAGACCTCAGCCCATCCCCAAAACAGTGACAAAAGATGCCTAAAATGATGGATAAATACTCATGTAAGCATGCACACCAATAGGCTCAAGTCTAAGGCATAACAAAAGAGCATTCTACTATCACTACCCTAAGCAAACATGGCATAAGCTATACAACCAAACCAGAGTTTTAAGGCACCAAAATAAGTCCCAAAACCCATTGATATGGCAGCTCAAATGACCCAAACACATAGGCATGCCAAATGCTTCATTTCAAGGCATAAAAGGAGACTTCTTCGAGGCATTGAAGGAATGATAGATGCGAACATTTAAGCACAAAACATGGACTGAAATGGCATGGTAAGTGATTCCAAATCACTGAAATAGCCTAGTCAATGCATACTAATGACTCGCACACCCGATGCTAACGTGCTAGAATACTAAGGAGCCATACAAAGCATATCATATACGACAAAACCAGCACCTAACAGACCTTGAGCATGAAAAAATATGACCGAGAACTTCACAAAGTAGGGTCAAAACATGAGAGCATGGTGGTCAAATGGCATGAAACCCTTCTAGGCAAAATAAGGGAATACAAAGCAAGTGCGATATGCAAGCAAATGGCCATGAATCCGACCAAAAGCAAAGGTATATTATGACCCAAAAACAACCAAAAACCTCTGAAATGGTATCAAAGACAACTACTCATGCATGCTACCATTGTGGGCCAAAAACAAGCACAAATGAGACACAAAGGGGAGAGGGGTGTCCCTCCCCTATACAAGACCTCAAACCCTCTTTTTCACCACTGAAAATCCACTGGATTTCAGTGGTGAAAAGGCCAATACACAAGAGTAACCAAAGCTTATCAAAAGAACACAAAAAGAGGCCAAACAAGGCCTAAGAGGGGGAGGTCGACCCCCAACACCAAAATGACCTTAATGAAGTATCTTAAGCATGAAAATACAAGACTTTTTTCAGTTATACACAAAGCTTAAATCAGCATGCAAGATAGCTCAAAAGCTAATGCAAGATTGGGGAAAATAAAGCAAAAGAGTTACCCTTAAAGAACACTTCAAGAACAGCAGGTCCAGCCACTCTCTTCTGACCAAAATCAGTCCAAAACCTCAAGAACAAACCCCCAATGCCTCCCAAAGTCGGAGTATGGTGTAATGGTGTGTGTCTTAGTGCAAAACTAAGGTCAAAATACACTTTTAGGCCACAAAACACACACAAAAGAGGAGAGAGAAGATATATATCAGAGGTATATATGTATATTGCTTTGGTTTTTGCTTAACCTTTGACAATGGAGGAGGAGAGGCTCTTATATAGACAATGCAAAGGCTCTAAGCTTACAAGACAAGCTAAAACAAAGGGTCAAGGGGGGCAAGGCTTCTCAAGGAAGCTAACCCAGGGGTTCAAGCTTCTTGAGGAAGCTAAGACAAGGGGTCAAAGTTTCCTCAAGAAGCCTTGAGCAAAGGGTGCAAAACAAAGGGTCAAAGGTGCAAAACAACCACACTTATGCACGGGGGAGAGGGTTAGTGCATTCCAGCTAGCACAGCTGGCATGCACCATGCTTGAGGGGTGCAAAAGGGTAATACCGGCCAGCAAAGGAGGTCACCGGCCAAAAAGATGGTCGACCGACCACACAAAGTGCCGACCGGCCAATGGTATATTTCACCAATGGCCGATAGAGAGAATGAACGGCCGGTGGCCTCAATCCAAGGCCGGTAGGGGTTAGCGGTAGCTAACAAGCCATTTTCTGCCCTCCAAAGCAAAAACACAAGTGTTTGGTGCAAAACCAAACACAACACGGTCGAGTTGAGAGATCCTGAGGTAGGGCGTGGAGCCGAGACCTCCGGGAACTCAAAACGAACACAAACGTGGATGATCACCGAGTGTTCCAACGGTGACGTCCAAGTCTTGAGGATGGTCAAAAATGGGGTGTCTACACACACACACACATACACAGAGAGTGCGTACGTAGAGATCACCTATACACAAAAATTCAGATCGCACAAACAGATTGACCTCACAACATAAAGAGATCGACCTCACAGAGAGAGATCGAGGTCGCAGACAACCTCGCATAGGCGAGATCCACAATCTAAAATTTGATTTTTCACGTATATATATATATATATCTCAAATCGAAAAGCCCAACATTTAACAAAATGCGAGCGTCGGAACATCGTAGGAACTTCTTTTCAAAAATATTTTGAAAGATAGGGTTTTAAGGTCTAAAATCTTTGGTCAACATAGCTTTGGTCCAAAAAGGGATGTGAGGTTGGGATTTGACTCTCTCTCCTTGCCGAAGAAATCAACCATTTGCACTGCACAACTTCATCACCGAGTAAACTATCAGTAGTGCCCAAGTCTTAAGGGCGGTAAAAAATGGGGTATCTACAATCACATACAAATATCACAAACTCAATATCAAACAAACAAAATTTATCACAAAATAAAGAACTATAACAACATTGGCAAACACGAACCAGAGATCACGCGAATTTGCTTATCTATATATATACATACATATATGTATCGAAAGAAAGAGAGAGAGAGAGAGACACATACACACACACACACAGAGTGCATACGCAGAGATCACCTATACATAAAAATTTAGATAGCACAAACAGATCGACCTCACAGCATAAAGAGATCGACCTCACAGAGAGAGATCGAGATCGCAGACAACCTCGCATAGGCGAGATCCACAATCTAAAATTTGATTTTTCACGTATATATATAGATATATATATCTCAAATCAAAGAGTAATACAGTCATTTAAAAAATAAGAAATAAAAAACTGGACCTCTAGGTACAAAACTTTAAAAATTGTGGATCTATTGGTCTATCAAAAAATATTGGGATTAGAAGGACATAGGACTACATAGTAAGGCCTGGTTTGACATACACTAAAAAATACAAAAGTCAAAAAGTTACTAAAAAAGTAAAAAAAGTTATCACTATTTGCCAAAAAATATATATATATATATATATAAAAACCCCCTTTACACGGTCCAAGTACAAGCCACTGTTAGTATTGAAGTGATGGTCACGCGGGTGCACAAAAAAATTTGCACGGGATGGTGTTGTTCGACCTGTGGGGCTCATCACGAGTCCCGTTTTGATAATCTGAACCGTTTAATGTGTAAAACTTGTTGAGTACTATATGCCTGTAAAAAATCATGTTGATTGGATATCGATAACTATATAATCAAATCAATTTTGTAAAAAAAAATAGATGGTAAAGAAAATAACGGTTGACAAAAAACTAATCTGATCAGATAACTATCATATCCGACCCACATGATTTTTCACAGGCATATAATACTCGACGATTTCTACATATTGAACGGTTTCGATTATCAAAATGAGACCCGTGGTGGCCCCTACGGGCCGAACAACATCGTCTAATCCGATCTCAAACTGTAAGCAATTTGCTTCTATATTTGTTTCCTACCCATCGCCTGGCTTCCTGAACAATCCAAGTCAGGAGGCAATTCATTATAGTAGTGGTAAAATGATAATTTTACTATTTTATATAATATTTTAATACATATTTTTTTTTTTATAAAAAGTCAAAAAATTCTTCCAAACAATCATATTTTTTCTTCTACATTTTAATCTAAAAAATTAAAAAATACATTTATTTAAAACAACCCCTAATTTTCAGAACTGTAACCGATATTTTTGGGGAATATAAATTGAGCGGTAAATGTATCGCAGCAACACGAGACAATACAATGCAAAGCGTAATTTGAAGAAAATCGATTGACAGAAAGAACATCTTCAATCCAACCCTCCGCTCCTCATGTACATCTCTTATTCTTTCTTCTTCTTCACGTCGCTGTTTATTTTTGGGGATTTTTTTGTTTTCAGGCTAGGGCTGATATCTTAGTCTTCGTGTTCAGCATTTTTGTTTTCCCGGTTTTTCCCCTTTAGGTTTGAGATCCAGGCCAATCTTCTCCGCCTCTTCTTAACAATAGAATTACAATTTTTGTATTTTTTTGTTGGTCTTATTTTTCTTGTTAATGATTAATTTTGGCCCTCTACTGAAGAATGAGTTATGGTTGTGATTTACAATGCTTATGAATTAGGTTGTCTATTTCTCGGAGAGTCGTTGTTATGGAATTAGCATTTTAAATCCATGCTATTAACTGAGAAAGAATGTGTTGTGCTGTTGTAGACTAGTAGTTTGTTATAATTTCAAATGTTTAATCCTTCAATTATTTGCCTTCATTCAATTATCAATTTCCTTCATTCCTGTTAGCCTTGTTTGTGTGCTCTTTGCTTTGGCCAATCTCACGCCACCTGGACTGGGTACGGTTGTTCTTCGCATATTCTCCTAATTGTCAAATAAGGGGACTTGGCTAGAAACTGTCAAAATAAAAATAAATAAATAAATTGGATACGGATTTAGGGACACCACATATTGCTTAATGTTAGCGTTAGTGAGCATGGCAAACAAATGAATCTCCCCGTACTGACATTTATAATTCACAAATCTTCAAGTTTATTTAGGTCAATTTGTGAATGTTTATCTGATTAATTTTGTTTTTTCAAAGATAGTTTTAATTTATTTATTTTTCATTATTCAATTGCATTCTCTCTGAATTTTGATAGTATTCATTAATCATATAAAAATTGTTATACATATTTTATTTCTTCTAGGATCTTACGATTCTTGATTTGATGATCCTATCTAGGCTGGTAGAATCCCAAAACAACAATTCAATTTTTTACAACCTTGCTTCCTGTTGATAAGGAGTCATGGTTCGTTTTTTTCGTGGTGGAGGTCAGTATCTGTTTCCTTTTGCCATCTCTCTGTTTCTTTCTATCTCGCTTTAAACATAATTTAATTATATTTTTTTTTGCCTATTTCGATCTGTTTGTGCTTTTTGTTATCTGAAACCATTTGCTCAAAATGGTAGAGGTTTTTCAAAAATTTCAGTGTCTTTTTGATCTTCTCACAAAAGGTACATGGCATCTGTGTACAACTTGCAGCATGTCGGAAACCAAAAATTAAAAACAAATATTGTTAGTTACTTTTTATGCTTCATTTATCGCTAGTATTACTTTTATCATTAACATTTCTTTCTCAGTCTGTATTTGTGGATATATTTTAATAAAGGTTCTTTGTTGAACTTCTAAGTTTTTTACAAGCTCAACCTACGTTGCAAATTGATGTTTTTATGCTTTAGTTTAACTAATTCATGTTATGGGTTAATTGTTTTTGATATTGTCTTTCCATGTTTTTCTTCTCAAATTTTTTGTTCTTGTCTTTTGCAGGAAAATCTTCTTCAGCTTCTTCTGGTTCAAAGAGTTTAGTGTGAACCATTTTTCTCATACTAAACGAAGTTGCTCGATCGCTCCTAGTGACTTCCCTGCTTTTCATTTCTAAGGGCAGTAACGATCGGCTTTCAACAACTTCTCTAGCTTTCTTCCGTTTTATTTTACGGTTATGATATCTTGTTTACGTGTTTACCTTTACCCCTGTGTTCTCTGTCTTTGTAGTTACTAGAAATGTTGCAGTCATATTGAGTTTATCAGCTCTAAGCAAGAACTTGACAAATTTTCCAGGAATGGTGGAGCTAGATCCATGTGACACTGTAGACAAAGAATATGAAGAGGTACAATTTTTCACAGTTCAATGTCATTGGGAATGGTTATTGGTGATATAGTAGTTGTTGGCTCTTTTCTTAGTTGAAGATATGATGGCGTAACCCTTGATTGGTTAGATGGCAATTATTGGATTTGGAAGCCAATGTTGAAGTCCACGGGTCCAAAGTCTTTTTGGTCCCATAATTGTAATTGGTAGTTTGTTATTATTTTTTACTTGGATTTAATTGAATAAAGTTAGCTAGGAATATTAATTGGTTAGGTTTCCTAATTAGAATATAAGACTTTGGTTATATAAATATTAGGGTTTTGACATTGTAATATTCAGTTTTAAGAATATTATTTGAGAGTAAAACGCTGTGGCCGACTTTGAGTTCTTCTCTCTTTCTCTGTCCCGTCCTGCACCAGGATGAGTCATAGGTTTATGGCTTAAATCCAAAGATTTAATTTTCCTAATGCAAAGATTTTAGTTTTATCTAAAAGAGTGTTTGGAGAGCTTTTATGTTTTCCTTTTCAATTTTCTTTTTAAGTACAGTGGTTGTACTAATATTTTTTCCTTTCTCTATTATGCAGTGCAATAGCACAACTCTAACCAGTTACGATGCCAAACACTGTGAAAAAATTCGCAAAACGAAGGCATCTTGTCTTTAATGTAAGTGGGGTTTGTATGCATATCTATAAACTTTCTTGTGTCCTGTGAGGTGCCACTTTTGCCATTGAATATTAAAGAATAAAATGATGATTTCTTTGTGCTTGTAAGATGGTTATGCATTTTAATTATGCAAGAAACTCTATACTGTATTTCATACAAACCAAGAGTTCCATACCAATTCTAAAAGGAAAACTAAGAAGGTTCAATCGTTGTATAGGATTGTATTTTAAGGTGTCTTTATCTATTGTAATATGACTTTTGATCCATTAAAACGCAAAATACCATGTTCTAAGGTTTTGTTGTTTTGGGGATTGTTCGTGGGAGTAGCACGTGTTGACAAAATCATGTCTATATTCGCCTGATCACTATTTTTTTGGGATGTCATTAGATGGTTGTAGGCCATCCAATTTACTGTATTTATTGGATTCATTTTATTTTTGATTTTCTTGGGAGGCAATGTAGTTAATAAACTTGTTTGCTTTGAGTTCTTGTACAGTGTAGACTGCTTTTGCTTTGAAATTATAGTTACTATTGCTCATCAAAAAAGTGGCTTGCATAAATTTCAATTATGAACTTTATTTAGGTTTCTCATGGGGGCGGTGATGGATTAGTGGTAAAAAGAATCTCAGGATTAGGACTGGTGAAAGTTGGATCTTAAGGTTTAGAAAACATGTAATGCAAGCTATTTGGGTTGTGATTAAATAAGTTTACTTTCTAAAGAAAGATAAAGAAACAAAGAGGAGACAACATGGTGCATTTTTGATGAATGGATACAACAGTGTGTAATATTAAGAAGGGAGAAAGTAAAAATGAGAAACCTATGGTGGGCTGAAATGATTAGGTTTGGAAACTAGACATGAATCCCAAATATTAAAGCTATGATTAATGCTAACTTGTTAGGTGGTTTTCTGGTAATTCAATAGAGAATGCATGCTGAAAAATGTAGGCCAATTATTATTGATTTATAGTGTATGGGAATTTTGTATCCGGATTTAGGTTGAAACTCATTTGGTACTTAACCAAATCAACCAAACCAAACCTTTTGTCCCAATCAATTGGGGTCGGCTACGTGGGCCATATGCTTAAGTAAATTCATATCCTTCTTCACCATTGTATCACATGTCAATCTAGGTCTTTCACTTCCCATAGCAATTCCACTAGCAGTAATCCTATTGCACTATCTTAGTGTTGCCTCTACCAACTTCGTTGTACATATCCAAACTATCTTAGTCTATTCATTTCTAACATCATCAACTCCAATCATTGAAGCTAATAATGTTAGGAATTTGTAATTTTGTTATAAACAAAACATCTTGAATGGAAAGAAAACTGCTGGCTTGGGGGTGGGGGGAGAGGTGTGCTACATTAATTAAATAAAAATAACTATATTTGTGGAGACATCATGCAATCATGCAAACTTTGGCCTTTTAAACCATTGATAAGGTGGGGTAACGTTTCTTATGAGTTATAAAGGTTATTGATGGTCCTTTTTTATTCGATCAATATGGTTTGATCAGTTGGAAGTGACACTTCTTGATGGTGTTTCTCCAATTGGAAATCGTCAGTTGCTTAACAGGAAAGATGGCTCAAGCTTGGTGATCTAGTTAGTGAAAAGTTGCAAAGAGATGTTGATGGTTATGCATGAAGGCTTCATGAAGGATGATCTTGATCAAGAGGATTTTTGTGATGATGGCGGGGGTATTCAATCAATTCTTGGGGAAGACGTTGATGAAGGATATTTTGGTGGTTGTCAAACATTGGCAAAATTTGGGGATTACGGTGAATCTGATGACTTCTTAGATGAGTCTTTGGATGGCGATGATCACAATAAAGACTCGATCTCAGCGTTGTAAGAGTCCAACTTTGATACAGTGATTTTATTCAACAATGCTTCTTGATCAAGAACAAGGGGAAAATCATTCATTAGGATTGATACAAAAAGGAAATGAGGGAACAAATGGTAATGGTGTTTTCACCGTTGAAATGGATCTTAATGTATGCGAATCAAATGGGTATGAATGATCATATGAGTACTTGGCTTTGAAGGGGCATTATTGCTTTCCATTTTTGATACTGAATCTCTAACACCTTCCAATCCTCTAAGAGATTCTTGCATTGCGGCTTGAGATGATATTCTTTTTCCTTGTAAGGATCTTATACTAGTTGATGGCTGCAATTCTAATGCTGCCGTTAGTTACTTTGGACTTATGGAAGGGGAATCTGGCAACCATGACGAGGAGGGGGGAAGGATTTAGTAGAGAGTGGGGTTTACCAGTGTTTGCAGCCCGAACAATCCTAGGTTAATAGCTTTCTTCTAGGAGGAGTTAGTTGCTCTTTATGTGTTGCGTTCTCCCAGTTGGTGTGTCGGTGGTGACTTTAAGTTTAATAGTACGGTAGTTTCAAAGAAGATTAGTGGGGATAAGTTACTTGAAGTATGAAGGATTTTGATATGTTCATTAGGAATTGTGATCTCAGTCTATCGCCAAACTTGTCTTTAAGGCGGCTGCAGGGGTGCACTCGTCATCACAGGTCCATAACCATTCTCCTACCAACTTCCTTGAGGTTACCTGTACATTTAAAGTAAGTTAGTTAATATATATATATATATTTTTGTGTGTGTGTGTGTTTTGAATTAGTGGTACAAGGGAGTGGTGGTTGAGATTATGATAGGAAGAAGTCAACTTAGTCTGTTGGATAGGATCTTCATGATCACCTTGTAATTAAAGTTACAAAGATTGATTGGCCTCAAATCTGAAAGTCTTTTAAGTTTTTAGGAATGCAAAGATGAGTCATTGTAGCATATTCTATTAATGACTTATCCAAAAGTGAGTTTAAGTTCCATCTCCAATACGCCAATGAGAAATTTCAGTTAGAAGCTTATCATTGGAAATTCTTACAGACAGAAGCTTGCAATAATTTTGACAAGGAGTGGCCAGCCAGAGGCTTTTGTTTAATATATATATTGGTTTGGGTTGATTGGGTTTTTTTTTTTTTTTTGGTGGTGTGGAAAAGCTTGTTTGTATTAATGTTAACACCGTATGCTGTAATTGGATTTCTCATGCTCTAAGTCATCAACATTTTTTTGATGGCACAAGCAGCCCTAATTTTACCTCGTTGATCTTTATAGATGTCATATTTCAGTTATTTACGGTTTCCCCCCCCTCATACATCATGTATGCAATCTTAGGTGCTCAAAGATGGGAACAACGTTGAAAGGGTAAGTTTGACATTTTGATTTCTTGCTACTGTGTATTTCATTTTCCAATTAAAGCTTTCAAACTTCTATAGTGGTGTTGATTTATGTTTATTCATTTTATTTTTATTTGGAAAATGTTTTGAAAGTTATAAATACACCCCTGGAGGTTCTAGAAAATAAATACTACCCCTCAATGTTTCAAATCACATGACAATTCTTTGTTAGTCAACCTTTAGGTCAGCTAGCAAAAATAGATGATGTTAGCAATTTTATTTTTCAACACACCTAAACACTTTGCTCCTTTCTCTCTATGTCTTTCCTATTCTCTCTCTCTTCCTCCCTCAACCCCACCCTCTAAGGAAAACAAATGACTTTTTCATTTTATTTTCATTATTATATACTCTCATATAAATTCATATACAACTCTGTTAATGATTGCAAATTGCGAACACCAGTAAGGCTACATCCTTGTGAGACAATGTATCGAACTTTTGGCAAGTATCTTCCAAGCCCCTTCAAACATTTTAAAATTCTTGTAAAATATATTTGCTCTTGGTTTTATAACTTGTAAAGAGTTGGCCCCTCAAAAATCTCAATTTGCTTTAGTTAGGGTTATGATGCAATACACGTGGTGTATACCATATGCTAATTATGGTCTAAATTGGTGTAGGTTACGAGTCGTCATGGTTTTTAGTTATAGGCCATTGTCTTAGTGACGCTAACAAATTATTAAATAAAAATTGGTTAAGTCTCATTATTATGTTTGATTATGTGTAAAAGTGGTTTTAGTTACAACTTATTGTAGTCACTTTGGTTACGACCAAATTGGTATTTGATGACTCAAATTGGTGTTAGCTACCACTAATATGGCTTTGATCGGTGTGATAAAGTATTTAGTACATGTTATTTATTTTATCCTTTTATTTTGTACATAATTTTTGTTTCATAAATGTCAAAGTATTTATTGTTTGAATTTTTTTTGTTGTTGTGAATTTAATAATAATGTTCAATTTTTATTCTTTTAAATTTTTTTTTTTGATAAATAAGCAAACTTTATTGAAAAAATATCAAGATGATGCAAATAATACAAAACCAACTTAAAGACTAGCCAGAAAAATACATATACAAGAGCAACACAAAACAGCTCCCCAAGAGCATCAAAACAACTACTGAATCAAATCCTCTACGAAGTCAACAAAGATAGCACATTTGGATCAATTGATAATGATATCCAGCTATGCAGCACAGTGAACAAACGTTGTTCCAACCATGCTACCGAACACATCTCTCCCATAAAAACCTGTCTATTTCGCTCCAACTAAATCAACCATATCAAACAATGGCCAGCCAACTTCTATGCTTTCCAATGCCGCCTCCCAACCCTACCCCCAGCCCAACTCTGTAAAACCACCAACACCGACCCTGGTTGAACCCAAACCAAACCAAAAATAACAACAATAAACATCCAAAGACGTGAAGCAACTGGGCAACATACAAGCAAATGATCCACTGTTTCCGCAACCCCACAACACATGCAACATCAGTTCACTAAAATATGGCCACGGCGAATCAGATTATCAATAGTCAAAATTTGCACCAACAGTTATGTCTACACAAAGAAAGGAACCTTAGACGAACAACCTGCCACCCAAACACTTTTCCACAGGAATGGCACCCCAGCCCCTCTTGTAAGCATATGATAGAAGGAAGACACCGAAAAAACCCCTTTGGTCTTCGAGCCATCCCAACTCAAACAATCCTCTCCAATCCCCACAAACCGAAGGCCATACAAAAAGCCCAACAAATCCAGCAGCTGGTCTGGCTCCCAATCCTACACATCATGACGCAATCCGACATTCCACACTACCTCCAACCCTTGCACTTGTACACAGGAGGCCCCCGTTGCCTCCCGATCAACCGCAATGCGAAAAATCAATGAGAACCTCACCTCCAAAGCCAATTCTCCACACCACCGATCCCTCCAAAATCGAACTCGATCCCCCACCCCTACTTTAAAACAAACCCTCTTCCAAAATTCCTCCCGACCTAACCAAATCCCTTTCCACAAACTCCGCCCGTGTGATTGCTTCGCCTCCCCTGTACTCCAATCCCCCCCACCCTAACCCATATTTAGCCTCCACCACTTTTCTCCACAACCGCTCCATTTCTACCCCAAACCGGCACAACCACTTTTCTAGAAGAGCCAAATTAAACAATACTAAACTTTGGTAAGAATTTAATAGAATAAATTTTGTAGTCAATTTTTTTATTGTATATATAATTTGGCTCCCCTAAACGAGATTTTTAGGTCTACCACTAACTGAAGCGTGTTCCTGGTGTGCATCTTTAACCTCATTGCCAAAATGTACTCACTTCTTGCTCAAACCCACACCAAACTAGTCACCAACAACACAATGTGTTCACCACTGAACTAGTCACCAACAAGCGTGTTTTGTCTAACACCGAGATGCTTTGGATACTCCTAAAAGTTTGTTTGACACTTCATCTTGTTTTAATTACAAATTAAATTTATAATATCAGACATTTAACCAACACAATGCAAACACTTTTGGCGACGTTTATTGCATTGCTTATTCAAGTCCTACGTGATAAACCCCTTTATATAACAGTGTTTTGCATTCGTTATAATGTAATTCTCATGTGAATGATATCTTGATATTCAAACTATGAAATGTATTGTTTTTTTTATTGTAATTAGAGTTATGTTATATTTTTTTAATTATCTTTGAATAAATTATTTGTATATATGACTAGTGTTTTGAAAGGCTCTATGCGCACTGAGGTGATAAGGTCTTCTATAGCCTAAGTGTGAGGTGCGAGGCGAGGCGTGCGTCTCACCATGGTGAGGCGCAGTAGTAGAAGAAAAGTAAAATTATAAAATAGGCAAATTTTTCAACATAACAAATATATATAGAATTCCAAAAATAACAAAGGAAGTTTCACCATTACAAATGATTGATAAACATAACATTCAATCTTCTAAAAATTAGAAATATAATATCTAACAAAAGATATAAAGTATCACATTCTTATGCACAAAAAACCTAAAGTTTTAAGATCATCCACATAAAGTTCAAAACAACTAAGCTTCTAGTTTGTAGTTCAAACAAGAAATTAAAAGCACTTAATCAACAGTTGGAATAAAAAAATAAGTAAAGCCCATGAAGGCCACGCCTCACGCCTTGGAAAAAAACCTGTGCCTGCGCCTTGCCTTGACCAGTTTGAAGCGCAAGGGTGCGCCTCGTTGTGCCTCGCGCTTATGCACGCCTTTTAAAACACTGTATATGACATAATAAATTTGTGAAAAATATAAAATTTTAACGTTTTTCAAAAATGTCGTGTTCTACATTTTTGGAAAATTGGAATGTTGGCACATCTGTGTCTGTGCTACTTAGGTTCCAACAACATCATCTCATGAGAAAATAATGTGTTAAGCCAATTGTGGATGGTGGTATGATAAAGTGGGAGAAAATGAAAAGGAACAAAGGGGGATTGAGGACAAGTTGAGAGAGAAGCTAATATAGAGGGCAATTGTTTTAGCTTTTCTTGTCCATGGCTGCAAAAGGGTGTCGGTTGAGCATGGGAAGGGGTGGGGGTGGCAAAGGAGAGTGGATGAGGGTGGACACGGGTTTGCATAATGGAGGAAGGAGGTGTAGTTATTAGGGTAAATTTATTTAGATATTGGAGGGTAATTAGGTAATTTACATTATCTATTAATTCTATTAATTTAAGAGACAATCGTTGACAGGGGATATTTGAAATTTGTCAAATTATGAGAAAATTTGTACTTTTGATAAACCTCAGTGGTATATTTGTAATTTAACCCAAAACAATTTGTTATATACATGGTTGAATTGTGTTGGATCTTGCTTTTTAATGCAGAACATGAGGAATCTCTCCAGAAAAAGGCAACTGCTGCAGGTTTTGACCATCCTATAGATTACTTGTGGCATAAGAGGGAAAAGGACCCTCGATACTGCAGAATATCTTATGAGAAGTACAAGAAGGTAAATTGTGTTTATTTTAGGAGCTTGTAGATATTTGTACATGTGATATAAATAACCGTTTCTTGCTTTTTCTACTTGAGAATGAATAACATGGACTAATTATTTAAATTATCGATTGTGTTTTTACTAAACCAGTTGTTAGTGTTACATAATCACGAGGTTGTCCAGAGTTATAACATTTGTTTTTCCTTTTCTTCAATCATGCAGTGCCTTCGCGAGAAAGAAACGATGTGTGAATTCATCCGCAACAATTGTCCCCAATTTAAATAGGCTACTAAATGCTGTGATGTTGTTCACAACTACATGAATGTCTGAACCACACTGAAATCTATAAATTATGCATCTGATCGGAGACTATTGTATCTATGGATGGAGTAATTATCCAGTTCAACCAATGCTTCATTTTAAGTAGTTTTGCTAGTTAAGAGTTTGGTGTGATATATTAATATTTATATAATTTGTGTGATTTATATCTAAAGGAACTGGAATGAGCCAAAATTTTCGTGCTCTGGCTAAATTAGGGTGTGCAAGTGAGAGATGGCTGCAATTATATTTCATGTCTTGTGAAATGCTTTGTAATTTAAAATATCGTGTTATGGTTCAGCAGACAGATAAATGTTGCTTGCAATAAGCTTCCGGTTAGACGAGATTGGCCAGGTTGTTTTTGTGTATGTAAAAATATGTTGCATGCCTAACAGCCTAACCCTTTAATAATCTTCAGAATTCATCCTGGATATGTTACACACTTGTTGGCAGAGCTCAATTAATTTTTACAATGTTGAATAGTCAACTATGCACAACCATAGATGCATTTTTATTTTTATATTATTTGTTTTTTTGGGAGGGTTTAGGAAATTTTGTTAGAGAAAGAAAAGTGGTGATGGTGACTCACAAGGGAGGCTGTGACGGAGGGGATGCACTGGAATAGTAGAGAAAGAAATGGAGGCGGTGGGAAAGGGGTGGAGGAAGTGGGTGAGGGCGGTGAAAGTGTGATGATGTGGGGGTGGCAATGCAAATTCTAAATACACTCAAAATCTTTATATGCTCATAATATGGATCCTAAATTTATAATTTTATGTTTGTTGCGGTGGGACAAAGGTGAAAGTGAAGTTGGTCGTGTGGTGTGGTGATGGCGACAGAGATGGTGATTGTGGCTGTGGTGGTGCTGGTGTGATTGTGGAGGTGTGTTAGTGGTGGAAAAATGTGATTATAATGGTAAAATTTTAATTTGAAAAAGATTTTTATTCTATTGATCATAAAAAAATATTTTTCGTCGATTTTTATTTTACATTGTACTAAATATTAAAAAATGTAAAATATATTTTTTGTCCATAGAAATGATTTTTAACCCTTAATCAGTCCAATCCATTCTCTTCAACTACAACCGCTGATGATTGAAATGATTATAATGCATTTTAACATGTCTAAGGAGTCAAAAGCACCAATCTAATGATTGAAAATAAATGTAGTGTTTAAAACAATTTCAGCATAAAAAAATGCAATTGTGATTGGTGGCACTAAAATTAGGGGCACTAATGCCCCTAATTTCCATATAAGGCAAGAAAGAACAAAAAAAAAAAAAAAACAGTTACCAAAACAGGAAATTAGTGCCATTAGTGCCAGGAAAATTAGTGCCACAAATCATTTTTCAAAAAAATGTGTTGAGTTAATATAACGAAGAGGGTTAGCAATATAATATGAGTAATGCCATATATAACAATTAGTGCACTAATTAGTGTATCAAGTTCTTATTGGAATTTTCTCTCTTTTTAGTTAGAAAAAAAATATATATATATATTTTAAACTTTTGTATAACTTTTATTTGTTGATACTTTTTGAGAACAAATTTTTAATTTTAATTTATATGTACTTTTATATTTTTATGTGCAACTATTATATGAAGTTTCATAATTTCTTATTTATTAATATTGTAACCAATTATTCATACATATTTACACAAACTAATTTTAAAACACAATTTGATAAACTTAAGAGTCTTGCTAATGACGGTTCATTAGACGTTCGTTAAAATCAAATAATATATAAAAAAAATTAGAAATTCATACATTGAATGTATTTTTATACATTTGTTCTATATACAAATATTAACATTTTTAAAAAATTAAAATTTAAAATAAAACCCGTGCATACATGAGTCAAAAACTAGTGGGTGTTTGGGAAGTTGCTATTTTAGTAGACTATTTTAGTTTTTGATTATTTTAGGAGGCTAAAATTTGTATTTGAGAAAATAGTTTGATTTTTTTTATAGTTGGATATGATGTTTGTGAGAGAAAAAGTAAAATGATTATAGATTTGATGTGATATTTTGTCTTATTAATTATTTTAATCAATTTTATTTTATTTTATTTTATTTTATTTTTTAACCCCAAAAAGTCCAAATAAAAAACTTTGCCAATGAAACTAGCCTTTTTGCTAGAAACTTTCAAATGTTGCTACGTGTCCATGTAACAATCTGTCATGTGTCTTCTCCAAGTTATGTGTCCTTTTATTTTATTTATTTATTTTTTTGGCAGTATCTCATTCGAGGCTCTTTCCGTGGTTGATTTGCAGCTTTTCTTTCATCTTCACATGAATGAATTAAGCTATTGCACTCTTCATTTTCATATTAATTAAACTATTACATCTTTATCAACTTTGCATCTATTCATCTGGCTCTTTGTCGAGAATTCTATTCTTATATGTAATTTTTTTATTTGATTGTTTACAAAAAGTCTTGATTTCCACATTGTCATATTAATAGTCGCTTTTTAAATTGTATAAATTTTTAAAAAGAAGTCTACTCTACTGTCTTATTACAATTTACTTACTGCCTGACACTAAGTTGTAGTATTAAAGTCTCAGATAACAACACTAACAACACTACCAGTAAAGTATGAGTGTCAAGGGTCCAAGTTGGATAGGTAATGTCATGAATTTGTTTTTGATTAAATTTTATGTGACACGGTTCCAATCCAAATTTTATTTTAGGCCAAATTTCACCCATGGTATGGTACCACCCGTCCTTCCCCGCCACCCCAATCACCAAACCCATCCCACTCCCACTCCCACAACCATTTATTTATTTCTCTCCAAAATCTTTGCCTCTCACTCTAAAAATATATATCTTCAGTTCACCCACAAAGAGAATTCATTGACTGATTACATGTCGAAGGCCCAAAATTATCAACATGAATACACTGTTATGTTATGTGCGGCTGTAGCAAGCAGAGCTGGTGTTCTTGTTCTTCTGTTTACCTATTTTTGCTAGGAAGGAAAGACAAAGAAAAACAGAGTTGCTGGGAGAGAGTTAGGAACAGGGAAATCAAAAAGAAAATGGGTTTGCTTCGTGGGAAACCCAATCCTCCAATATCACACAAGTGTGGAATAAAATTCTGGATGATTAGATTATTTCCAACTGAGATCAGTACAATAAATAGGAATAAAGTCAACTAATCTGCTAAAGTTCAACAGCCAAGCCAATATCACACTAAAATAGGAACAAACCCACTATCTCACTAAACTTGGAACAACCCAACAAAATAGGAATAACCTAACAGAAAATCTGATAAACATGAATATGAAATTTAAATTCTCCTAATGTCAAGTAAAGATTTATTCAACTAATTTATTGCAACTAAAGTCTTGCTCGCAAACAGAACTCAGCTAAATTTTCCCATGTGGCGTCGGAAGGTGACAATCCTTGCCAATGAACCAAAACTTCTTCTTTGTTTTTCTTCTTTCGCTGATTGAGGATGGCTTTCTGCAAAGGGACAATTGTATTACTCTCTTCAGGAATGATGGGAAGAGAATCCAAAGTTTCTACATTCATCCTCACCTTCTTTTTCAGCAAAAGAGACATGGGACACCAGATGAAGCCTTGAGTTTTCTGGTAGTTTGAGCTTGTATGCCACTGGTCTAATTTTATCAAGAATTTCAAAGGGTCCATAATATTTGGGCGATAGCTTGAGATTTCTTCCGAGGGCTAAGGACACTTGCCTATATGGTTGCAACTCGAGATATACAAAATCTCCAACATTGAAACTTCTGTCAGTTACTGTGAGCATCATAGAACTCCTTCATTCGCTGTTGAGCCTCATTCAATCGGTCTAGTAACTCCTTGATAACTGGCTCTTTATCTCGCAACTCTTGATTCACAGCCTCTACTTGTGAAGTGCCTGGAACATATGATACAAGTGTGGGTGGAGGTTTGCCAAACACGATCTTATACGGGGTTCGCTTGGTAGGAGAATGTGTGCTGGTGGTGTAACAGTACTTAGCCCAAGGAATCCAGCGAACCCACTCTTTGGGCCTATGACTTGTGAAACAACGAAGATACATCTTGACTGTTCGATTGACCACTTCGGTTTGCCCGTCAGTTTGCGGGTGATAAGAAGAACTAAAGTTAAAGTTGGTTCCCAGCAAGTTAAAAAGCTCTCTCCAAAAATGCTAGTGAAAGTGGCATCTCTATCACATACGATGCTTTTAGGCATGCCATACAATTTAAAGATTTGTTGAAAAAAAACCTGAGCTATTGAGGCAGTAGAGTATGGATGAGAGAGAGGAATAAAGTGTGCAAATTTGGAGAGCCGATCAACTACCACAAAAATAACACACTTCCCCTTTGAGTTAGGCAGACCTTCTACAAAGTCCATCGATATATTTGTCCACACTTGCGTAGGAATTGGAAGTGGTTGTAAGAATCCAGCAGGCTTGAGATTCTCTCCTTTGTGCCTATGGCAAGTTTCACAACTTGTGATATACTTTCATAGAAAATTTCTCATGCCTTGCCAATAAAAAACAGACCTTAATCTTTGCAAAGTATTGTGATACCCTTCATGAGTACTAGAATGCATCTCCTTAACAATAAGAGGAATCAAAGTAGAATCAGCTGCTAAATAAATCTTATTCTTGAAGTAAAGGATACCTTCTCTGTAGTCCCATGGCCCAATAGCTTCTCCTTGTTGGCATGGCTTAACTAATCGTTGCAAGCTAGGGTGGTTACCGACCTCTTTTTTTATTGACTCCATCCATATAGGGATCGGCACAGACAAAGCAAGTAATTGGCCTGCCTCAGCTCTATGTAAGAGTGCATCAGCCACACAATTCTCATTCCTCTTTTTATATTCGATGGTGAAGTCAAACCCCATCAATTTCACCAACCACTTCTCTTGGACTACAGTGGCGATCTTTTGTTCCCATAAATGCTTGAGACTATGCTGATCTGTTCAAAGAATGAACTTCCTTTCCTATAAATATGGCCTCCACTTTTGCACTGCAAGAATTAGTGCCAACATCTCTTTTTCATAGGTACATGAAAGTAATTTTTTTACCTTGCAAAGCACAGCTGAAAAATGCAATGGGTCTCTTGTTTTGCATGAGAAACCCTCTAATACCAGATCCCGATGCATCACATTCGACTGTAAATGGATGGTTGAAATCTAGAAGGGCCAACGCAGGCACTCGGGTCATTGCTTGCTTTAGTTCTTTGAAGGATTTTTTTGTCAAGGAATTCCATTCAAAACACCCTTTTTTTAACATCTAAGTTAGGGGTCTAGCAATCCTGCCAGTGTTCAATAAACTTCCTGTAATACCCAGTCAATCCAAGGAAACCCCTTAATGCCTTAACCATTTTTGGCTTAGGCCATTATAGCAACAATTTTTTCAGAGTTCGCCGCAACACCTTTAGTGTAACATGGCCCAAGTATTTGACTTCCTGTTGAGCAAATGTGCATTTCTCTTTTTTCACAAATAACTGGTTAGTTTTCGAAATATTTAAAGTAATATCAAGATGCTTCATGTGCTCATCCCATGATTTATTGTAAATTAGAATATTATCAAAAAATACAAGGATGAACTTATGGAGGTAGATCTTGAATATCTCATTCATCAAGGATTGATAGGTAGAGGGGCCGTTGGTTAGGCCAAAGGGCATTACGAGGAACTCATAATGTCCTTGATGTGTTCGAAATGCTGTCTTAGTGATGTCTTCAGGATACACCCTTATTTGGTGTTAATCAGATCTTAGATCCAATTTGATAAAAAATTTTGCCCCATGGAGTTCATCTAACAATTCATCGATAATTGGTATAGGGAATTTATCTTTAATGGTAATCTGGTTCAAGCCTCTATAATCAACATAGAGCCTCCAACAATACTGGGGAAGAGTAAAGACTTTGACTTAGTCAGATCACCCCAGAGTTTAGCATATTAGCCACCAATTTTTCATTCTCATTTTTTTTGATAATGAGGGTATCTATATGGTCTCATGCTAACTGCTTCACTTCCTTGCTTCAAAGGAATTTTGTGGTCATGGGTCCTAGGAGGAGGCAATCCATGGGGCTCCTTGAACACATCTTGATAAAAGCTCAAAATTTGCTGCAACTTTAGTGTATTTAATTCCAAATCCAATTGTGTTGAGAGATTACCTTGTGTGGTCTGCATTGAGAGAAAACAAATCTGCAACAGAGCTTCTGTCTTCTTTTTTCTAATTTCTTTGGTGATTTCCTTCTCACTCACGACCTTGTTTTTTGGAGCAGCTAAGCCAGTAACTTTTCCCTCATGACAAAACTTCATTTGCAGCTTAGAGAAATCTTAGATAATAAGTCCCAACGTACTCAACCATTGGGCACCAAGAACAACATCACACCCTTTTAATGGAAGCAATAAGTAATCTGGTGTAATACGATCTCCTTGAATAATTGTGCAAATTTCCTCACAACGGCCAGAGCTGCTATTCTTTTCTCCGTTAGCAATGACAACTTCAAATCTTCCCGCTAAGTTAGGTGAAACACCAAGCTTATGGGCAACCTTACTATTCAAAAAATTATGAGTACTTCCTGAATCAATCAAAAGTGTTATTTGATGTTGGCCGATCCGACCTCGCACCTTCATGGTTTGTGGAGCTCGTGCACCATAGATTGCATGAAGTGAAATTCCTAGAGTTTCTTTATTTTCCTTAAGTTCTATCACCTTCATGTCTACATCATCATCCACCTCGTCTGACCAACTCCTTTCAATGAGAAATAATTTTTTACACTGATGTCCTGGGCTGAACTTTTCTTTACAATTGAAACATAAACCTTTGCTTCTTCTGTCCTAGAGTTTAGCGGGACTAACTATTTTAATAGGCAACGGACTTGAGTTAGGAATTGAAGAACGATTACGAATTGTTTTATGCGCCTCCGGTTGAACAATCCGACGATTGGAGTACCAACGCGCCTCATATAGCCTTGCTAATTTTAATAACCCCACTCCGTGATTAGTTACTAATTTGTGATTAAGAATGCTAATTAAGTGATTAAGTGAAATTTTGTGATAATTGTGCATTTTGTGTGTGTCATGTACTTCTATCTGTCTGATGTAAGAATATTTGTTTGAGATTCTACTTTGATATAAAAATTAAAGGCATTATTGACATCCGAACACGAAATTAACTAAGCCAACGTGTTATTTAGAATTTTTAGAACCTTATGGTAAGTTTAATTAGATTTTGATTCGGAACCAAATAATTAGAATAAATTAATTAGAAATTATTAGAATTAACTAACCTAAGCTAGATTAATTATCTTAAGCTAATAAAGCCTATAAATATGCTAAATAACAATACTTTGTTTATTTTATCTTGCTAATTGTGGAATAAAAATTTTCTTTGCCTTGCCATGTTTACTTTTATCTGTCATTCATTTTCTTTGGTATGTTTACTTCTATATGTAATTTTAACAATTATTGAAAATTTCTCTCCCATGTTTATGATGCTTTGTTGATTTTCTCTGACATTTAATTTTTAATGTCCAATTTTCTCTGGCATGTCCAATTTTTTGTAATTTTTCCTCATCTGTAATTTTCTCTAACATCTTACATTTTCTCTTACCTGCAATTTTCTCCCTTATCTGTAATTTTCTCTAGCATGTTCAATTTTCTCTAGGATTTATTGTTGACATCTTTATGTTTTAATCATTATCTAGAAATGGCAAAACGTAAAAGCAGCGAAACACCGGAAACACCAAGCAAAAAACAGAAACTCTCTCAGTCTTCTTATGGGTTGCGATCAAAAACCAGCAGCAAAGCACTGGAAACACCAATCAAGAAAGAACAACTCTCTCAGTCTTCCTATGATCTAAGATCAAAAACCATCAGCAAAATACCACAAACTCCTCTCCAAATAACACAAGGTGATGAAGCAACTAGCATCCACATGAGTACCCCAACTTCAATAGACTCAAGCTCAAAGGGGAAAAAACCTGTTAAACTCCACAGAAAGAGAGCTCACTAAACCATTCAATTCAGATCCAATCTCTCATCTGTTGTCTCCTTTTTTCAAACACTTAAATTCAATTCAAAACAACTTGTAGAGCTTCAAAAGACCCCATTCTGGTATTTGATCCAAGCTCTAACCAGTGGAAGGATGGATCCAAAGAAATCTAGGAAATTCGATGATGATGTAGTTGCCATAATCAAATGTTACAATGAAAAAACAAAAGCATTCACTGTTAGTAAGAAGAACTTGACCTTCACAACAAACGACATGACCTTGATTTTTGGTTTGGAATGAGGTAAAGGAGCCATGTCATTAAGATACTCTAAAAAGCCAAAATCTGCATTCCTAAGGAGAAGATTCCAAAAGGACACAAGGCTCACTGGTCCTGTCCTTAAAAATGCCTTGGTCAAAGCAATGAAAGGCAAGCAACCAACAGACTTCAAAGATGTAGCAATCATTGTTACATTGTACTTGTGTCTCACCCTATTTTTTGTAACAAGTGGGAATTCAATAGGGTGGGTTTTTATACAGTATGTGGAACCTCTTGAATCAATGAAACAGTATGATTGGCCAGAAGCAATCACATCAACATTGATTGATTCTATCATGGCATTGCACAAAACTCCAGAAAAAGTTACAGGGTGTGTCATTACATTGCTGGTAAGTATAATATCCATTCAAATTTGCAGTTATCATACTTACAAATTTGTGCATTTAGAAAATTTTATTTACTTTAATTTTCATCACAGTATTGGCTATGTGAACATGCAACTATCATTGACTCGGAACACAGTAACACAACTGACTTCCCAAGATGTGCCAAGTGGAACCTCCAAACCTTGACGAAACAGCTGTAGAAGACACCAGTCCACTCTCTTGCACCTCGATAGGTTAATTCCTATTGCTCCTGAAAGCTTAGTGAAATTTCAAAATTTCTCTGACAACTGCTTTGTTTCCCTCCTTGTGCATTGATTGATTAAGATCAATTTTCTCTCAACTATCAATTTATGCTTTCTTCTTTGGTACAAACTTGTTTATTTCTGCATTGTAATCAATTTTCTCTGCAATCCAAATTTCTCTGCCCTCAATTGGAACACATTAACTTATATGCCCTGATTGCTTTTCTCTAATATCTGAATTATGTTGTTTCATAATTTTCTCTGGCCCATAACTTATATGCCCTGATTGCTTTTCTCTAATATCTGAATTATGTTCTTTCAAAATTTTCCCTGGTCCATAACTTATTTGCCTTGCATCTTTGATAAACACTGTTTATTTCTGCCCTTCTAATGAATTTTCTTTGGAATCCAAATTTCTCTGACACAATTGTAGTCAAACATTAACTTATATGCCTTGATTTATTTTCTCTGATATCTAAATTATATTGCTCATTTCATAATTTTCTCTGCCTCATAAAATTAACTCCTTGTCTGTAATTTTCTCTAGCCCATACAATTTTCTCTGAAGTTTGTTTCCCATTAGTATCATTTAGATGAATTTTATTTTCCTTATTTAAATTTTTTCTCTTAGTGAATTTTGTAACATTTCTCTAATAAAAGAGCCTCATGTTACAGATAGATAACAAGCAGCTAGTCAAAAATCCATCAGAGGAGTTCTGTCTTGGTAAAAAGACAAAGAAAGAATCAAAAAAAGCAATCGTCAAATTCAAGGAGAAATTACAAGATTCATTTGAAGGTCAAGCAATTGTCAAATTCAATGAAGGAGCAAAAACCAACATAGAAGAATACGAAGCCAGCAATGGACAAGAAGCTCAAGCAAGCAGTGGAGAAGAAGAAGCCAGAGAAGAAAGTAAAAGCAGTTGAGAAGAAGAAGCCCGAGAAGAAAGTGAAGAAATAGAAACAGAAGAAAAAGAACAGAATGAACAGAAAGAAGAAGACAGTGAAGAACAAGATGAAGAAGAAGATGAACAGCAAAAAGAAAATGAGCAAAGTGATGAAGAAGAACGTAATGAACCAGTGGCCCAACAACGTGATAGCATTTCTGGCTCCACAATGCATCAGCCTCAACAATTTGAGGAATCAAAGGATGCCCAAATTGCTGATCTGCGTGAAAGACTGAAGGCACTTTCTCAATCTAAACAAGAAGAAGACAGAAATTGGATGGAAATACTTGCTGAAAAGGATATTTCAATAAGAACCCTGACATCACTTAACTCAGAACTTCAAAAAAAAAGAAAGCACATTCCAAATGAAACTAAGGATGTTGGAGGTTGAAAAAGAACACGATATGAAAACAATTCAACAGTTGAGGAACTCAAATTCGGAGCTTGAAACAGAAAATGCTAAATTGCATGAACAAGTTCAAGAACTTTCAGTCCAACTAGCAACACAACCATACAGAACACCAACACAACTTCAACCACAAGGTCAGTGAAAATCTTGAGCCACAAAAAGTTAAGTCCTTGAGTCAGCATAACTCAGAGAAATTTCTATTTAATATAATTTTCTGTCATTGGTAATTTTCTCTGGAAGTTATATTTCTCTGAACACATTAGTTTCTGCTGATTATATCTATTGATTTCTACTGCTCATTTCATTTTCTCTGTCTATTTTCTTATTCCATTTTTGGGGCTTGTTTGTTTTTCACTGTGCCTAGTTGGAATGCAAGTTGAACAACAACCTACAACATAACAAGAAGAAATGGCACACAACGAACAACCGAAACAAAAGACAAAAGTCTATGGTAACTAGAAAATATTCAATCACATAAATTTACATATTGAAATATCATCTGTTACTTCAGAGAAATTTCACTTTTACTAATATTTTCACTGTCTGCAGTCAAAAAAGATCCGACGTCAATGATCAAAAATTTAAAGGCAAAAGAAAGGAAGGAAAAGCAGCACGATCCAGAATTTCAATATCCCAAAGTTGCGAAAGTGACTAAAGCTTCAAAACAACCTGCAAAGCAAGCTGAGCAAACACAAAGGACAAAGAAGTGCTTGATGCTGATGCATACATTTTGCCTTAACCTATAAACATCAGAAAATCTTGGGTCTTTCCACAAACTCTTCCGATTTCAAAATTGATAAAAGATCACGTAAAAGACATGTTGCAGCACATATCAAATGTGTCTGGACTTGAGTAAGTACAACAAACAAAATAGAAGATAACAAATAACAAATTACAAACTTATATTGCATTAACAACAATTAAATCCCTTTTTTGTCATCTTGTAGGGCTTTAATTTGGACAAGCGAGTTGAACCTCATTACTTTCGAAGACATTGGAAACCTAATAAAGCAAAAAGAAATTGTCAACAATGTAAGTCTTTCCCTTTCATCAAAATTTCTCTGCAAATGTTCCATCAACCTTTATAAACCAATATTACAATTATAAATCATATTTTTCAGGTCATCGATGGTTATGGAGAGATACTTTTGGCTGACCAAATGAGAAAAACACAACAACCAACCTCATTTTTTTTCACATCCATGAGCTTAGTATGTTACTACTATTTTATTTTTATTTTTCTCTGGAATTTACTTACTACTTTCTCTTCTTAAGATACTTCTTGGATTTTCTCTGAACACAGAATTTCATCAAGATGACAGAAAATCAATCTTTTCGAGTGTCCTTATTTGATAAGCATATTGAAACAGCATGGAGGAACTACAGGTTCCTCCATTTCCCAATAAATACTGGAGGTAATAAGAAGTCCACAGCTAGAAATCACTGGACCTTGCTTGTCCTGGACAAAAAAGACAGTTTATGGAGGTTCTACAACTCACTGAGGCCCAGGAGGGATAAGGAGAAGACAAATATGTCAAAGATGCAAAACAATTGCTAATGAGTGCAAATTTCTCTGATCCATCATAATCTTTATGTGATGATAATTTTCATACAATCCCATTGCTTTGTCTGTAAATTTCTCTGCTATTCAAAAATTATTTTTTTGCAGCAACATTATGTGGAGAATTTTTTGAAAGCTTGCATTGAAAGAGACGCTCAATCACAACCCTCTTTCAAATTGATAAACTCACAAAACACAAGTTACGACTTTGAGTATGTCAACAATGCTCCACAACAAGAAAGTGATTCGTAAGTTTCATACATCTATAAATAAGATACTCGGATTTGCATGTTTCTTAAAACTAACCATACCTATAATTTGTATGCAGTCTGGATTGTGGCCTCTTTGTCTGCTATATCATGAAACAATATAGCAAGCATGAACCTATCAGCTCCAAATTGTCCACACAAGAGATCAGGTTGATGAGGGCAGAACTCATAGAGTGATTTGCCACCGAAGTTGGCCGATCATGGACTGAACCAAACATGTAATAGTGAAACTAGTGAAAGGAAAACAATGTACATAGCCAGACAATGAAACTTGTCTCACATATATGTATATATCCATACAATATTAACCATTCAGTTTTTTGTTGACACATTGAAGAAATAATGATGCTTGACTTATCCATATACATCCTTTCTTGACTAATGTAAATTTCATTTTTTTTTATTTCGACTAATGTCAATTTCATACCTATCGATGGTTAAATATATATATATTTTTTTATTATGATTGTCAACACAATCCACACAGAAAATTGTCTGCAGAAATTTCTCTGGTATCATATTACCAGAATTCACAGAGAAATTTAACTTGTATCGTCCTAAGGGGATGCCTATATAATCATGTAATCTGTAATGCTTTGTGTTGATACAAAACAATCATCAAACTCAACAAAACACAAAAGCACACAGTAATTTTATCTGTTACTATAAAATTTCACTGGATGAATTTGAAATTTCTAAGTTGTGAATTTCTCTGGGTTGGTGAGAAAAATTTCTCTGGCTTTGAGCAAAATTTCTGAGTTGAAGTGATTCTAGATAAATTCTTCCCTGGTACAGAGAAATTCTTAACTCAGAGAAATTTCAAAATAGCTTAATTTTGTTTCTTGGTTGTACTCACTCAATAATTTTGTGTATGCTCTGTCTGGTATGCACATTTCTTGACATGACTGATATGAAGTTACCACAAATTCACCGAGGAATTTAACTCGTATCATGGCAAAGAAGGTGCCTATATGATCATGCAATCTATAATGCACTATGTTAGCACAAAGCAATTATCAAATTCAAAAAACACAATCCACACAGTACTTTTATCTGCCATTGTAAAATTTATGTAGATGAATTTGAAGCTTCAAAACACATTACACAGAATTTTCCCTGCCATAGCAAATTTCTCTGGATAAATTTGACAGGTATTACAAACCCACTGCCTATAGTATATATCAACAAACACAATGCACACTTTAACTGATATTGCAAAAATTTCTCTGGATGAATTTGATTGATATTATTATATACACTGTCTAAAAAATACATTTCACAAAACAAAATACACAAACTAATCATCAAATGTATTATTCAATCAATAAAATGTATTATCCTCAACTATTTAAAAAAGGTTCCTTGTATGTCCTCTTATTATGGTGACCAATACTCCCACACTGATTACACTTAATCACTCTTTTAAACTCTCCAGTAGAAGCAATTCCATTCTTCTTCGGCCTCTCAGCTGGTCTCTTGCTCAATGGAGGTAAAATTATAACATCTTCAATGCTACACAGAGGTTTTTCAACAGTTGGAACTGGGCCAATCGAAAACGAGTACGCTTGACGATACATATCAGCATGAAAAAATGGTTCAACAAATGAATTCAAATTCCTTCCACTCCTAAAAATTGCAGCAACAGCATGTTGACATGGATACCCATTTATTTCCCATTTTCGACATGAACAGGTTCTCAACCCAAGATCAACCATAACCGAAGGAAAACAATGCACTTCAAAGACATTATCAGATGATAAACTCACATTCCATGTCCTCTCATCCAAAAAATACTTCTCCAATACACTATCCATACGAGGACACAGAACTTTATTCCATTTACTAGAGAGCAGCCGCCTATCAGACCTCATATTCATAATTTGCAACCGTATCACGTCCACCAAATTTGTTATTGGCAAGTGCCGAGCATCTCGTATCCATGAATTGAATGACTCAGCAACATTTGAATACATCTCACCATAATGTTTCCCCGCAAAATATGCATCACTCCAATTTTCATATGGTAAACTTCTCAAGAAAACACTCACAATGTCTCTTCCCTCACTTTTTAATTCATTTAACTTGAAATGAAATGATGCCTTTGTTGGCGCATATGCACATTCTGAAAACTTGGACACAATCGTCTCCCTAACCAAATTTGTATTTCCACATGACAACTTATCCCTCAAATTTCTCTTTAGATGTTCAAGACAAAATCCATGAAAGCAGTTAGGGAAAAACCTAGCAATTCCCTCCACAATACCAATATATCGATCTGACATGAAACATATCACCCTTTCTGATCCCAATACTCCACATAAATGTTCAAGAAACCAACACCAATTGTCTTTATTCTCAGCATCAACAACAGCAAAAGCTACAGGAAAAAAACCTACAAAACAAATAGGAGCAAGAATATCAGATATACACATGCATAGAAAATTAAAAAAATAAACAACCAGTGAAATTTGACACTGCCAACATCCAGACAAAATTCACTTAGTGCCCAACTCCAGAGAAAATTCGCACATTGGCAACAGCTAGAGAAAATTGACTTAGTGACCAACTATAGAGAAAATTCACACAATCATAATATCCAGAGCAAATTCACTTAGTGACCACCTACAGATACAATTCACACAATGACAAAATCCAGAGAAAATTCAGACACTGACCAAAATCCAGTGAAAATCCACACAGTGGCCAAAACCAGAGAAAATTCAAAGTGTTAGAGAAAAATCACATTCACTGAATTCCTACATGTATAGAAAATTCACATTGATAGATAAAATTATATATATTTACAATTACCTTCATTCCCATCTTTCCCCGTTGTAGCAAGCATAACTCCTTTGTCTCGCCCTTTCAAAAATGTTCGATCAAGAAAAAGCAATGACCGACAATATTTGAAACCAGCTGTCCATGCATGAAAAGCCACAAACACTCTTTTGAAACGCTTGTTGTCTTCAAAATCTAACTCAAAACGACTACCTGGATTGTTCTTCAATGTTTCATCAAAATACCACCGTAATTGATCAAATGACAAACAAGAATCCCCATATGTACTACATTTTGCTTTTTCAACACCCAACCAACCACAGTTATAACTGATTGAGACCCCATACTTGTCTTTCATTCCTTTCACAACATCCACTGGACGAGTTAAAGGTTTTGCACTTACCTCTTCAAGTATCAGCCCATAAACTAAGCTAGAAGTCATCCTCGAATGTTTACTCGTACGAACCGCCACACCACACGTATGTTCATTGTTCAAAGTCCTTATGTAGAAGAACCCATTTGTTTTTTCAACTGAAGCATGTACACGCCACATACATCCTCTTGATTCCTTATATGCACATTCTGTCGTAACCCTCAGCTTGTCATTTTTAACATACGTAAACTGAAAACCAACCTCAATAGCATACTTGCATAAAAAAATACAGAACTCAACCACACCACCCTCAAACTTTTGTCCAACACTCGTAATATTATTCTGCCAACCAGCCGACAATAACACCTTTTCTTGGTGAGAACAAAACTTAGAGAGTGAATTCCTTTCAATATCCACCAGCCTATCACATTCACCATCCACAGCATCTACCCAATTAGACCCCACTTCATTATCTTCATCAGAAGTACTACATCTAGTAACTGAAACATCAACTATATCAACACCGCATGCACAAACAACCCTCAACATATTCAGAAAATCAATATTATTTCGAACCATACAATTCGGATGACCCACAATAGAATATGAAATACACATAGTCTCAGGTTTTAAATTCTCCCATGTTGTACACAAAATGCCAACCAATTCCTCAAAATTTAATTCGCATGAAACATTAATGACAATAGTATAATTCCCATATTTGCACAGCAAAAACACTGCATTGTCCATTGAAACTGAAACAAAAAACAAGAAAAATAATTTGTTTAAAATAGAAACACTTCACAAGAACAACATAAAAGTCCAGAGAAATTTCTAAAAATTATAATAAAGACATCTACAAACTGATATTCACCTTCAGGATGATAAAAAACAAAATCATAAAAACTTAATGAAACACAAAGAAATTTACTGCTAACTATTAAACACAATCATAGAAAAAAATCACACAGAATATCATTCTGCAATATTGCACTCATAGAAAAATCCAGAGAAATTTACAAACTTATATACACCTTCACGATAACAAAAAACACTGCATCGTCCATCTAAACTTTTATTCATCTTCTACAACCATATAATTTTCTACGAACTGCAAACTGAAAGTGAGTAACAAAATTACAAATTTTTCTGAACTACAAATACAAGTCCAGAGAAATTTATGAACTTACATTCACTTTCTCATATTCTATCTCCATTAGAAACTTCTAATAATATGTCCATATGCACTTATAATTTTCTCTGGACTACACAAACAAAAGTGCAGAAAATCAAATTTCTCTGGTTTGAAAAAACATAGAACAAAACTTATCATTGATCAGCATGTTGATAAAAACCAGAGCAGGAAAAATAAACTCTAAACATCAAAATCAACTACACTGTCAACACTATTTGAAATTGATCAAAAAACAAAGAATGAAAAATTAATTCCAAAAATAAAAATCAACTCTATCAACCTGGCCTCTCTCGAAACAAAAATTCAAAACAAAAATCAAAATCCATGTGGAATCTAAAATCGAAAACAAACCTGATTCAACTCCACTCAAAAACCTACGCGATCAACACACTGTCAACACTCCTTGAAATTGATTCAAAAACAAAGAATCAAAAATTAATTCTAAAAATAAAAATCAACTCTATCAAAATGGCCTCTCTCTAAACAAAAATTCAAAACAAAAATCAAAATGCATGTGGTATCTCCATCGAAAACAAACCTGATTCAACTCCACTGAAAATCTACGCGATCAACACACTGTCACGCCACTGAAATCTCCGACGAAATCTCCGACGAAATCTACACGATCGTAGCAATCTTTCTCGTCAAACTCCACTGAAATCTCAACGAAATCTCCACTGAAATCTCCGACGAAAACTCCGACGAAATCTCCACTGCGAATTCGGTTTCCAAAATCTATCAGTTAAGTCAACAATATAATATTCAAACAAATTTATGTTATAAAGGAAGGGTAATTTAGGTACTTTATGACCTAAAATAAATTTGATGAACCTTAGCCATCAAAACATATTATTTTGGACCTCTCCTCCCATCAAAAGTAGAGGAGGGACCTTAGGCCAATTTTCCCTATTAATAATGTCTAATATTTACCATAAAACAAAACAAAGAAGTTTATTCAAAGTACACATTTGATTCACACGTGTTTGCATTAAAATGAAATACGAAAATCTGTATGCATCAAGAACAGGAGCTGCAAGAATAGCAGGTGTGACAACACCATAATCTATATAGCTTTGCTTGGGTTGGAGGTTGGCTTTCTAGTTTTTTAATTTGAAAATTTTTTGAAGCCCGAAATCAATGGCTCGAATTTGGCTCAAAATCAAAAACGACATCGTTTTGGGTTTCAATTTTTTTTTTTGGGTCCTTTTTCTTCCTTTTCTTGTTTTTTTTTTTTTTTTTCTTTTTCTTCCTTTACCTGTTACAAAGGCGAGGCGAGAGAAAGAGAGGAGAGGAGAGGAAAGAAGAGAGAGAGAGAGACAGGTTCGGATTGTTGAGCGATGATGAGATCCAAAGATCTGGAAAGTAGAGAAACCTTCGATCGGTGGAGGGAAGTCGTGGAACTAATGGTGACCGACCAGAGCTAGGGTTTCAATGATGCAGAAGAGGTCGGTAGAGTCCGGATTTGAGGCGGTAGCATAAGGGTTTTGGAGAGAGAGGTGGTGCGGTGGGCGTTTAGAAGAGAGAGAGAGAGGGGCAACAGCAGTAGAGAGGGAGGTGGTGGTCAATCGACGACAACAGAGGTGTAGAGAAGAGGAGAGAGAGTAGTTGATTTTTTGGTTGATTTTTTTTTTTTCTAGTGGATTTGATCTGATCTTATTTTACAAGCAGAAGCAGACAAAGAAGAAGAAGAAAAAGAAGAAAAGAGAAGAGGAAGAAGAATAATCAACAACAACATCTTCATCAACACATCATCAACTAGAAAAAAAAAAAAAAAATCAGATCAGATCAAATCCACTAGAAGAAAAAAAAATCAAAAATCAAAAATCAACTACTCTCTCTCTTCTCTTCTCTTCACCTCCGTTGCCGCTGATTGACCACCACCTCCCTCTCTGCCGCCGCTGCCCCTCTCTCTCTCTCTTCTAAACGCCCACCGCACCACCTCTCTCTCCAAAACCCTTCTCCTACCGCCTCAAATCTGGACTCTACTGACCTCTTCTGCATAATCGAAACCCTAGCTCTGGTCGATCACCATCAGTTCCACGGCTTCCCTCCACCGATCGAAGGTTTCTCTACTTTCTAGATCTCTGGATCTCATCATCACTCAACAATCCGAACCTCTCTCTCTCTCTTCTCTTTCCTCTCATTTCTCTCTCTCGCCTCGCCTCTGTAACAGGTAAAGGAAGAAAAAGAAAAAATGCAAGAAAAGGAAGAAAAAGAGAGAAAAAAAAAATTGAAACCCAATCGTTTTGGGTTTCGAGCCCTCAAACAATTTTCTTTAATTTTTTAGCTATTTTTTAGGGTTAAAAGCTTCTTTTTTTTTTTTTTTTAACTTGGTTAAAAAGCTTTGTTTGGAATAGGTTGTTTAGCTTTTTTAACTTTTGTGGGAAAAAAAATAAAATGATTATGATTTGGATCAGTGACGAAATCAGGAAACTAAATCAGAAGGGGCACTTATTGATTACAACTTTAAATTTGTTTTTCCCATAACTAACAATAAGAAGAAAATAATAATTTTTGAATTAATATTAAGTACAAAAACTTAAATAAATTATTACAAAAGTATTCCACATAAAATTTTACAATTAACTTCGAGTAAAATCGAAAAGAAAGTATTGTGTGTAACTAGTGTATTATAAATAATATAAAAAAGTCATATATTTAAGTCTTAAAATAAATTATATAATGGTAAGATAAATCAAATTTTTACAAAATTTGAGTAAAAATTTTATATAATAGTAATATCACGTCATTATTGACATATGATATCACCAACCAATAGTAAAACAACATATGAAAGGGGAACTCTCTATGCAAATATAACTAACACTCTAGTAATTTTTACATATATATATATATATAGTGAGATTAATTATATTTGCATATCAATAATGATGGATATTATCTTTATAATGAGATTTTTTCACAAAGTTTTTATACATAAAAATATAATTTGTTGTAATCACTTCATTTTCAATAAAATAATAAATTTAAAAATGCCCTTGACATTTTATTTTGGAAGGTTGAAAAAAAATTGATTTTTTTTATAAAATAAGTAAAAGTCAATTTCTTTGAGCATATTTTTATTTGGAAAGATAGAAATAAATCAAATGTACAATTACCAAAGTACCCTCACTTTTTGTCATTGACCAGGCCACCAAATGTGCATGAGTGTAAAATAGTAATTTCACTATTTTCATTAATGATATGACACCATATTATAATACTTTTCACAAAAAAAATAGTTTAAAAAAAAAAAAAAGAATAGTGAAAAAACCCAACTTATTTCTATCTATCTAAGTAGGAATGACAACGGGCCGGGGCGAGGCCGGGGATCACCCTCCCGATCCCCGATCCCCGATGGTGAAATTTTCCCCATCCCTGGTCCCGATCCCCGACGGGGAACCTGTCACTGTCCCCATAGGGGATCGGGGATCCCCGACCTCGAAAAATTCTCCGGTCCACAAAAAAAAAAAAAAACCTATTACAGCAGATCAACAACACCATCAAACAATAGATCAACTCACCAATAGATCAACAACCTCATACATAAAAAACAAATCATCTATACTTACACAACAAATAAAAAAAATAAAAATTACAGAGATGGTAAGATCTAGGAAATACAACTCAAAAAGATAAATCACACAGAAGGTGTTGGCAGCGAAGGAAAAGGCCGCGCCGTGACGTTGATGGCAAAGATGGTGTCGCTGTGATCAGCGAGGTCAGACAGATCGGCGAGGCGAGATCGGTGAGGTCGGCGAGGTCGGCGAGGTCGGAAGAGGGAGAGGACAGCGGATGAGCCGCCGCCGTCGACGTCGTGAGGAACACTTGCAGTAGAGAAAGAGAGAGGGAGATGGGTAGAGGCTGAGAGGAGAGGAGAGGAGAAGTGAGTGTGAGTGAGTGGGAGAGAGAGGCAGACTTCTGTGTGAAAGATTCTTTTTTCTTTCTACTTTTTGCACATCTTTTCGTAAAAAGTCATCCCAAACATACTAGTTTTTTTTACATCATATTTTAGCCAAAAAGCTAAAAAGTTACTAAAAAAGCCTGTTCCCAAATGAGGCCTTAACTCAACGCTAGACATATATATATATATATACGGGAAATTCGGAGAATATTGGGGGAATTAGTCGGGCTTTATTCGGGGCGGGGCCGGGCCTGGCCGAGGGGAAATCTATCCCCATCCCCGGCCCAAAAATCATCGGGGATTTAATTTTCAATACCATCCCCGGCACTATGGGGATAATTTTCGGGGAAAACCCACTCTTGTCAGGGTCGGGGGATCGGGTCCCCGTCGGGCCGCGTTCAAATTGCCATCTCTATATCTAAGGCCCCGTTTGAAAAGTTGACTATTTTGATAGGTTATTTTTGTAGGTTAAAATTTTTTGTATTTAGAAAGATAATTAGATTTTTTTATAATTGGATATGATATATTTGTGAGAGAAAAAGTAAAATAATTATGAATTTAATGTAATATTTTATTTTATTAATTATTTTAACCATTTTATCTTTTTGTGAATTTTAACTTAAAAATAATCCAAACACAACATGCCAAACACCCCCTAAATCACCGATGCTTTCATTGGTCCTTCCTAGAAAGTCAATTTGACCCTCATGTCATCAATTGTGCAATGTGTTGTTATCAATATTGAGAAATTACACGTGTAAGGACCACACGTGATAAGATATATTATTCATATTTGTGTTATTTGTTTTTTTGTTTTTGGTTATAAATAGTTTTCACTGAGCTAACCATTATTATTGGATTTTAATTCAATAACGTTATGATGAATATATTTATTGAAAATTGAGAGGGTAATTTATATCTAAATTGGGCCGAGCTAAAGAGGAGACTTGGAAATTGGGCCGCGTAATGGACCGAGGTAAGGATAGATTTACTTCGGTCCAAGAACTAAACGAATATGGGCCATGGTAGAAAAGTCTAGCAAGTGGGCCGCGGTCTAAGTGTTAGTTCGGTCCAAGTGTGGTAGGGACTTTTACCTCGGTCCAAGTGTTAGTTCGGGCCAAGTGTGGAAGAAACTTTTTCAAGTGTTACCTCGGTCCAAACGTGATTATAAGTTACCAATCGGAGTAGAGATAGTTATCTCGGCCATGGCACTCGAAGTCGAAGTAATGGCTTCTCTTGGTGGGCTTCGCTCTGGATAGCGCGGTAGAAGCTTACTCCGGTTAGTTCGGTCCAAGAAAAGGTTGAAGTTAGTTCGGTCCAAGAGAAGCCTTGAAGTTAGTTCGGTCCAAGAACGCCTCGGAGTTAGTCCGGTCCAAGAAAAGGTTGAAGTTAGACCGGTCTAAAGATGCATGGGAGTTAGACCGGTCGTAACATGTTAGTTCGGCCTAACCACGCCATGGGTTATACATGAGAAGCCGAAGTAAGAGTAGTAGAAGGAAGAGCCGAATTAAGGATGGTTCGGCCTATTCTGCGGCTAAGCATAGTCATGTTTACTTCGGTCATATTGGAGTCCGGCGAGGGAATGTTACTTCGGTTGTATGACAACATGCAGAAGTAAAACCAACTCACTTGGGTGAAGCAGTGAGGGGGGTGGTGGAGGATAAGCATTATCCAACAGGAGGATGAATCCTAGGAGGACTCGAATGGAGTAAGAGTCCTACTAGGATTGTGCTACGCGGAACCTATATAAGCTCACCAATATCACCTTTGGAGAAGTAGTACAATTTTGCTTCCTGAATACATAGAGCTCTTGCCTTCTTGTCTTGCTTACTGACTTAGGCATCGGAGAGGTTTCCAGCACACACCCGCCGGCCAGCTCACGTTTGTGTTTTCAGGTGGTGGAACGACGACGTATAGAGGAACGCAGACTTGATCAACAGGATTATACGAGAAGGTGAATTTCTTTCCCGTACAATTGGCGCCGTCTGTGGGAAGAACAGACAAGAACAACCTCTTGATCAAGCTTTTTCTCTCGAACATCAATGGCGAACAACGAAGAATTACCTCAGTCCGCCATTGACGGACTAACTCCAGAAGGAGGTGCAAGGCGCGAAGGCCTTCCCTTGGTCCCTCCCATGGCGAACCTGGAACCACAGAGACAACAAAATTCCAGGAGGGATGGAAGGGGACGAAGGAGGAATAACAGCCCTCATCCCTCTCGTTCACAAAGCCCAGAAAGGCAAAGGCGCAGGATGGATCCTCAAACTCTGGAGGATCGCGTCAGGGAACAAGACGAGTTGATACGGCGGATGGCGGCGGACATGGAATCTCTCAAACGCCAAGTGAAAGGAAAAGAAGTGGCTACAGGAGAGGGGCGCACCAACAAGACGCCCCCTCGCCACTCAGAGGGTCGTAGTAGGAATTCTACACCCTCCCAAGCGGAGAACAAAAGCCTCAGGACAAGCGATACGCAATCAAGATCTTCCAGAACTCGTCACTCCAGGTCTGAGAGGGCGAGATCTGAAAGGTCTTACACGGAAGGAAGCACATATTGGCCTTCGCATACGCATCAAACAAGGTCCAGGCAAACGGAGTTGCCCGGATCGTCCGACCTACGAACCGTGCTAAAAGAAAAAGCACGATGCAGGGAAGACACCAGGGCACGCGATCCACGTAGAGTTTCGCCATAACGGTTATTCTCGGACGCATGGAAGCGCCGAGGTTGAATGCCACAACCGCCCGGCCTACAAACCAACGGACAAGGCATTGGCGCCGCAAACCTCACCGTTTGTCCCAAAGAATTGAGAACGCGCCTCTACCATCGGGCTTTCTCTGACCTAAGGTCACTACATACGAAGGGAAGACGGACCCATTCTTGCACTTAAGCCCCTTCCGCCAGGTCATGGTTGTATACCGGCGGAACGAGGCCTTAATGTGCAACCTATTCCCCCCAAGCCTTGGTGACCTAGGCTTGACTTGGTTTGAAAAGCTACCAAAAGGCGATAACTTCACGGGCACAATTGGCGAGGCGTTCATTACAAGGTTGAATCGAACACCAAAACACCGGAGATCGATCGCTACTCTCCATCGACATGGGCGATTTAAAGAGACATTGAGATCCTACAATGGAAGATATTGGGAAACTTTCAACCAGATAGGAGATTGCCCCACAAATCTCGCCATCGCGCAGAACAAAAGAGGTCTTCCAGTCGGAAACAGGTTGAGGGACTCAATTACCATGTCGCCACCTCTACGATGGAAGCCTTGATGGAGAGAGTACACCAACATATTCGGTGGAGGAAGGCGGCCGCGTTAAAACGAAATCTTTCACAACCGCAATACCAGATATAAAGACTACTACAAAAGTCAACACGGTAGAGAACGTCCAAGCAAGGACGAGCGAGGTAAGAAGGACAACGGTGAGGACCCAGATGAAAGGAGGTGGAGAGTCCGCACTGCCATTACCACAGTGTTCAAAAAACCGATCTATCGCATCCTCAGCGAGATACGCAATGAACCTTTCGTCCGATGGCCTGCTAAGTTGGGAGAAGCGCAAAAAGACTACGACGAAAGATCGCGGTGCACTTTCCATGATGAACAGGGGCACCGCACTGAAAATTGCACGCCATTGAAGCAGCATTTGGAGGAGTTAGTAGCAGCTGGGCACTTGGACCAATACATAAAAGGAAGAACTTGAGAGCAACGAGCTGTCGCAGATGTTAGCAAGGCAGCTGAATAGAAAACAGTGGAAGACTTGGTACAGGAAATGATAGATGTAAGAACCAGAGAAGAAGGCTAGGGCCCAATAGGGAAGGACCATACAAAGTGGTTGGTTTAGCTGAAAAAGGGGCATATCACTTGGAGGATGGAGCCAACAAGGCTATCCCCAGACCATGGAACACTGCCAATCTCGAGTTATCTGTTCGATAGAGTACTTGTAATTTACATTTTCCTCAATAAAACAAGTAGTTCCCTTTTCAGCATAGATTATTTTCTTCTGTAAAAGTTGTTTTAGTGAGCGAGGGGCATTGAAAGCAGAGTTGGCTGGAAAAACCAACACTTACCTCTCCTAAGCCGAGATAAGGATCCAGGCTAAAGGTGGTTGGCAGGTTTGACCAACAAAACTTTTTTGCACCCTTTAGCCAAGATCAGGATCTAGTTTAAAAGTGGTTGGCAGGTTTGACCAACAAAATTTTTTTGCACCCTTTAAGCCGAGGTAAGGACCTAGGCTAAAGGTGGTTGGCAGGTTTGACCAACAAAAAATTTTTTTGCACCCTTTAGCCGAAGTAAGGACCTAGGCTAAAGGTGGTTGGCAGGTTTGACCAACAAAACTCTTTTTGCACCCTTTAAGCCGAGGTAAGGACCTAGGCTAAAGGTGGTTGGCAGGTTTGACCAACAAAAAACTTTTTTGCACCATTTAGCCGAAGTAAGGACCTAGGCTAAAGGTGGTTGTGTGTTTGACCAACAAAAACTTTTTGCACCCTTTAGCAAGTAAGGACCTAGGCTAAAGGTGGTTGGCGAGTTTGACCAACAAAACTCTTTTTGCACCCTTTAAGCCGAGGTAAGGACCTAGGCTAAAGGTGGTTGGGTGTTTGACCAACAAAAACTTTTTGCACCCTTTAGCCGAAGTAAGGACCTAGGCTAAAGGTGGTTGGTAGGTTTGACCAACAAAACTTTTTTGCACCCTTTAAGCCGAGGTAAGGACCTAGGCTGAAGGTGGTGGCGAGTTTGACCAACAAAAAACTTTTTTGCACCCTTTAGCTGAAGTAAGGACCTAGGCTAAAGGTGGTTGGCAGGTTTGACCAACAAAAAACTTTTTTGCACCCTTTAGCCGAAGTAAGGACCTAGGCTAAAGGTGGTTGGCAGGTTTGACCAACAAAATTCTTTTTGCACCCTTTAAGCCGAGGTAAGGACCTAGGCTAAAGGTGGTTAGTGTTTGACCAACAAAAAACTTTTTTGCACCCTTTAGCCGAAGTAAGGACCTAGGCTAAAGGTGGTTGGCAGGTTTGACCAACAAAAAACTTTTTTGTACCCTTTAGCCGAAGTAAGGACCTAGGCTAAAGGTGGTTGACAGGTTTGACCAACAAAAAATTTTTTTGGACACTCTTTTGCCGGGATGATGGTTACCTCAGCCAAAGGAGTTTGGCAGGAATGGCCAAGCATCAAGCTCTTCTTCAGCCGAAATAAAGATCCGCGCTGAAGCGTGATTTGCTAGAAAAACTAACTTTTAATACTCTTGGTAGAGATGAGGATCTAGATTGAAGAGTGGTTGGCTGGAACAACTTTTAGTGATCTTCAGCTGAGGTAAAAACCTAGGCTAAAGAGGTTGGCAGGTATGACCAGCTTGATTTCAAGGCTAAGGCCGAGATAAGTATCTCGCCAGAAATATTATACTTCATTCACAATTGAACAACGATTGCAAGTATGAAGCACACCAAACAGAAAGATCAGAAAATTGAAGATTTCAAGAAGAAAATACAGTATAAAACAAAAAGGTCGAAATCACCGCATCAAACACAGCAAGCAAAGGTTAGATGGAGACCACATGAGTTGGAGAGTTGGACCGGCAACCGAGTTGGGCGTTATTGTCAAGCTCTTGGGATACATCATCTTCTTGATTGAAGAAATTTTGATGAATGGCATTTGCATACTCCACCATGGAACTTCGGTATAAAATATGGATGAGGGTTTAGGAAGACCTCGGTCTCTTGGCTATGACCGAAGTTGCGCCATACCGCTTCCCACCCACACTTGAAAGAGGTCTTTGGCGACCTTACATTGCAGGATATAGTCACAAGAGATCTCGGTTAAGCATGCAAAGAGGTGCACGGCCAACCTAGTTAGTTTGAAAAGTAAAAGGAAAAGTATTAAGCACGGATCGTTGGACCATGCTAAAAGAAACAAAGGTGAAATAAATGGAGTCCTCGCCGGCTAAGTGGAACAAAGGATTCAGAGCCGGTTGAAGGCAATGAAGATGAAAGCAAAGAACAACGAACACAAGCCATGGAGGCGAGTTGAGGACTATTCAAATTTTGGAGTACGGAGGCTAAAGTTTAGCTCGGTTGGAAACAAGTAATCCCAAATCATGCATGGCAGATGGAATTAAGGGGCAATTGAGAGGGTAATTTATATCTAAATTGGGCCGAGCTAAAGAGGAGACTTGGAAATTGGGCCGCGTAATGGACCAAGGTAAGGATAGATTTACTTCGGTCCAAGAACTAAACGAATATGGGCCATGGTAGAAAAGTCTAGCAAGTGGGCATGGTCTAAGTGTTAGTTCGGTCCAAGTGTGGTAGGGACTTTTACCTCGGTCCAAGTGTTAGTTCGGGCCAAGTGTGGAAGAAACTTTTTCAAGTGTTACCTCGGTCCAAACGTGATTATAAGTTACCAATCGGAGTAGAGATAGTTATCTCGGCCATGGCACTCGAAGTCGAAGTAATGGCTTCTCTTGGTGGGCTTCGCTCTGGATAGCGCGGTAGAAGCTTACTCCGGTTAGTTCGGTCCAAGAGAAGCCTTGAAGTTAGTTCGGTCCAAGAGAAGCCTTGAAGTTAGTTCGGTCCAAGAACGCCTCGGGTTAGTCCGGTCCGAGAAAAGGTTGAAGTTAGACCGGTCTAAAGATGCATGGGAGTTAGACCGGTCGTAACATGTTAGTTCGGCCTAACCACGCCATGGGTTATACATGAGAAGCCGAAGTAAGAGTAGTAGAAGGAAGAGCCGAATTAAGGATGGTTCGGCCTATTCTGCGGCTAAGCATAGTCATGTTTACTTCGGTCATATTGGAGTCCGGCGAGGGAATGTTACTTCGGTTGTATGACAACTTGCCGAAGTAAAACCATCTCACTTGGTTCAAGCAGTGAGGGGGGTGTTGGAGGATAAGCATTATCCTTCAGGAGTATGAATCCTAGGAGGACTCTGAATGGAGGAGTAAGAGTCCTACTAGGATTGTGCTACGCGGAACCTATATAAGCTCACCAATATCACCTTTGGAGAAGTAGTACAATTTTGCTTCCTGAATACATAGAGCTCTTGCCTTCTTGTCTTGCTTACTGACTTAGGCATCGGAGAGGTTTCCGGCACACACTCGCCGGCCAGCTCACGTTTGTGTTTTCAGGTGGTGGAACGACGACGTATAGAAGAACGCAGACTTGATCAACAGGATTATACGAGAAGGAGAATTTCTTTCCCGTACAAAAATATATTTTAATTATCATAACAATTGTATTGATTTAATAAATCTTACTACCTATATATGTTTACTAATACCATTTATTATCATTTCTTATTTTTGATCTTATGTTATGGTGGTATGTTCTTCTACCCTATAGACTATAATAAAGATTATGAATTCAAATCTCATAGGGGGAGATTGTCGATGATCTCCTTTTCCTTTTCTCTTAGATTAATAAAATAGACTCATGTAAGTTCTAACAAGTAATAAAAATAAATAAATAAAAATTTTCATTTCACTTTGTCACAATTATATCAGTTTAATAGATTTTACTACTTATATTATTACTAATTACTAATATAATAATGACATATGAGACAATTAATAAATGTTTTTATCGTAATATTATTAAAATTCAACCATTAATCACCTAATTTTTTATTTTTTTTTCAGATATGTTTTTTTTATCAAATTATATAAAAATATATATAAAGTGATCATGATTATAGTTCATTTTTATATAATAATGCTTTAAAATTTATTCTTATTTCAACGGATAGGTAGGCCAAAGTAATAATACATAATTTAATAAACATTTTTATATGGTTACAAAAAAATATAATAATACGTTATATATTAAAGGAGAAATTAGTGAAACATCTCAACTTTGTGTAATAGGAGAGGTCCAACATATTTTTTTTTTATTAGTTAAGGCCCCTCAACCTTTTCAAAGAGAATTCAACTCAAAGAAATTTTGCCTGACTCAGAGAAATTTCACCCGATTTAGAAAAATTTTTGTCCCGACTAAGAGAAATTTAAAAAATTTTCTAGTACAGAGAAATTTTTCTCTAAAAATTGAAATTTCTCTGAGTCGGGAAAAAATTTCTCTAAGTCAGGAAAAATTTCTCTAAGTCGAATTTTCTCTCTAAAAATATTGAAGGACCTTAACTAGCATGAAAATATTATATGTCATATATGCTATAAAATTTTAACATCAGAAATCTTAAAAAAAATTCTCATATTAAACAACATTTCAATATGGTTACAAAAATCTCTCTTTTTTTTTTTCTTTTTTTTTTTTGTGTGGTGACATGGTTACAAAAATCTTACAAAATCATATAACAATATGTTCTAGGGTGGTTTCTTTTGCAAAGTTTATTTTTAACCTCTTTTTTTGGCTTAACTTAAAAGAGAATAAAAATTAACTTTAAAAAAAAATATATATATATATTGTTCTTCGTGCCTATAATTTTGAAGCCATGTAATTTATTGTATATGAAAAAAGGAAAATTTATAGTAACTATCTAAATTTTATTTGAAGAAAAAAAAAAATTCCCTTTTTTGCCAATTGTTATGGTTAACATAATTTTTTGAAATCGAAATAAAAAATAAATAAATAAACCTAAAATTTGACCTTAGTAATAATTAAATCATAACTTTTTAATTATTTCAATTAAACCCTCAATTTTTAATAGTATATTAATTATGACCATCCATTTGTATCAATTAGTTATACTTAAAGGGAGAAGGATAATTTAAACAATTTAACTATTTTTTCCTTTATTATTGTTGATAGTCACCTCCTACCCTTATCATAACCTACTACCATCACTCCATCTCTTTTTTGGTCCACCGTTACTTCCCATTTCCCAACATACTGCCACTCCTTTCTTTCTTTTCCTAGTCCATAGTCACTGTCTCTATTCGATGAAAAATGCTTCAGAGCTCGAAATTTCCGAGGCTCGAGTAGCCTGAATTCAAAATGATGTCATTTTGGATTTTTCCCCCCCTCTCCCTATTTTATATCTAAAACAGAGGGAAGAAGGAAGAGAGAGAGAGAGCTCCACCCATCACCGGTGTCCGCCATCCTCTATGTGTATACACAGATAGATCTGTGTATGTATACACAGATCTATATATCTCTCTCTCTGTGTATCTATCTATCTCTCTCTCCTTGTTCCCCGATCTGTATAGATCTGTGTATGTATAAATCTCTCTCTGTGTGTTCTGTTTATCTCTCTCTCTCTCTCTCTGATTTTGATTTTGATTTTGATTTTAGATGCTATGGTGGTGGAGCAAAAAATACAGAAGAAAAAGAAGAACCAACACAGCACAAGCACAGATCTTGTTTGATTTTTTATTTTTATTTTTATTTTTCCTCTCCTCTACTCTATCTTTTTTTTTATTTTTTTATTTTGAGTTATGGAAAAAAAAAACAAAGGAAGAACAGATACAGTAACACAGAGGAAGAAGAAAGGGGAAAAAAAAAAGAAAGGTGCCAAAATGATGCCTTGAAGGATTCGAGCTACCTAACAGGACTGCTATTTGATACCACATATAAAAAAATAAAAAATAAAAAGAGATTCAATTGTTTAAATTGCCCATGTTCTGTCAGTTATAAATAACAGATGGTTAGAATTATAATATTTAAAAAATCAAGGGTTTAAATTGAAATATTATAAAATTAGGATTTAATTTGTTATCTAAAGTCAAACTCTCAATTTATATTTTTTTAAAAATAATAGATTAAAAAACTCTAGATGGAATGTCAACTTAAGCTTAAATTAAACATAATTACAAAATCATACTCGTATACCATTGCCTTACACTTCTCCCAAACAAATAAAATAAAAGAATAATGCTTGAGACCCCCTTTTGGGGGTCACCCCCTCACCCCCTTTGCTACGTGGCGGGTGGCGATTGGAGGAACAGGAAAAAAAAGAAAAAGAAAAAAAAAATGTAACCAATGAGAGAGAGAGAGAGTCAAAGGGGGTGGGGGGAAAAGGGGGGATGAATCATTGCTCAAAATAAAAAGTTATCAAACTTTTTTTCAAAAAGTAATATAAATATTATAGTCCATGTATAAAGCAATCATATTTTAGGCTTCGTTTGAAAAGAAGGATTGAATTGGGTTTGGAGCTATTTTAATCATAAAAATATAAAATAAGTTTTTTAACCTAATAAGACAAAATATCACATCCAACTCATAATTATTACATTTTTTCTTTTACAAAAAGCCAAAAAACCAACCCACTTCCCAAATGAACCCTTAAAAAAAGTATTCCTATTTATTTTCAGAATTAAGTCGTGGGAAATTGTTATTTCAGGAATTATTCATGAGTGAATTAAGAAAAATTATGTTTGTTTCATGCCTACCGGACTAGCAATAGAAGGCATTAGTTTATTGTTTGTTTTTGCCATCTATAGATGGATTTAGCTATGTAAAATTTCACAAATATCCTTATTTCATGCCTACTGGTCTAGCAATACAAGGCAATAATTTATTGTTTGTTTTGCCATCTATGGATGAGATTAGCCATATATATGGTTTGTTTTGCCATCTATGGATGGGATTAGTTATATAAAATTTCACAAATACCTTTATTGCAAATTTACCCAACAAAAAATTGCAAATGACTTATTAAATACATTGATTGTATTTTTTATCTATGTTTTTTTAGGATAAATTATAAACAAACCTTTTGAAATTTGCTTAAAATATGAATTACTCTATGTGATTCTAGAAATTACATCTCATTCTCTGAAATTTCTAATTTCATAATAAATAGCCCATTTCATTGATAAATTTATTAATGCACTAATATCAAAATTTCAACACAACAACAGTGATAATTAAATATACATTCAGTGATAAAATCACAGAGTGATTTATAAAAATAAAAATAAAAATAAACGTCATTCACTCATTCACACTTCTGCTCATTTGTTCACAAGACACTCTCATCCTACATATATATACACAACCAACAACTAATAAATTTATCATGAAAATATAAATTTACAACACATATGCTTTTAAAAATAAAGAGAGAGAGAGAGAGAGAGAGAGAGAGAGAGGGGAGCTGGGGACGGGCCGAGGCCGAGGCTGGGGTTGGAGAACGTATCACCGTCCCCAGCCTGAAATGTTTCGGGGATTCATTTTCAAATATCATCCCCGGCCTGTTGAGGGTATTTTTCGGGAAAAAATTGTTCCAATCAGGGTTGGGGGGCCAGGTCCCCATTAGGCCTAGTTCAAATTGTCATCCCTACCTCTCATAGCCACTCTCAACCGTCCACGATATCTTTTCACTACCTCTGGCTCTTTCTTTCCTCATTTCGCCTCTTATGTCCCTTCACCTCTTTTAGCCCCTCATTGTCAATTCTATGGTCATGTTTGTTTGGCTCCATAGGTAAGGTGATTGGACTATCAATCCTGTGGGCCCTGCATAGCCTATGTTTGGTTGAAAAAAAATAGAAGGAGACTAGTAGTCCCCTAAGATTATGAATACTTTCACATAGTGAGATAAACTTTCCTAGGAAGGTTGTGATTGGTAATCCAATCCCATGGGATTAGGTGTCAAAAGACAATTTTGCCCTTACATTACAAAACCAACAAAGCTAATTATTATACAATGAGGGTGTTTACGTAATTTTATAGGTCTAATCTTAACACACTAATACCATCACACTAGTATACAAACAAACACTCTTTATCATACATCTCCAAACTAATACTACCATATTAATAATCTCATCACTCAATTCTACCGTACTCATAATCTCATCTAACCTAATTTTCCAAACAAACAAGGCCTATAGCATTTAGTTTTGTGATCTTCAGTAAGCAATGAGAACTTAAGAAGGGGAATCAAAGGGAAATGATGGAGTAACAATTGCACTTAGGTGGTCACTAATGAAGAATGGTTGTTAGGAAGGAGGGTCACTCCAAATAAAGGTGGGGGTTGGGTTTTGGCAAGGGTGGGGTACAAATAAGAAGGAATTATAATTAAGGGGTGGTTGTACAAAATAATTATCGATTTATAAAAAATCTTAAGATTTTAATTATTAATGTACATAAACTATATCATTGATCTAAAATTATTTTTATAAATTTATACTAAATAGTAATTGTTCCTACAAATAAAATGGTATGATGGGAGTCCAAAGCAAGAAAAAAAAATAGTAAAATGCATTTTTATAGATGAAATTTCAAAGAAGTATGGCTTAAAAAACAAGAGAAAAAAAATTATTATGACTCTTGTAAAATATGTTAAATAAGAGTAATATTATATTAATTATGTTTATACTTATGATTAATAAATTTTTTATTAAAAATATAATTAAATATTATGATTTGTTTTAGAAATAGGCTAAAAGTTGACTTTTTAATTTTTTATAATTTTTTAAAATATATATATATATATATATAAAACAATAGAGAGATAATACGACTTTTTTTTTTGGGGGAGGGGGTAAGTAAGTCACAAATTAAAGACAATGAAATTTACAAGTTTATAAGGGACATATCCCAAGCACACCCAACTACAAATAAATAAACGATTACATAACAAACAAAAACTACCACTGCACCCCCCTAAGACAAGAGGAGAATTACAAAAGCAATAGAAAACAAAATAACCCAATTTTGCCTATATATTCTTTTTGTCCCGAAGTAACCCCTACCATCAGAGGTAATAGATAAAAACTTGGGGTGGATATATGGGCAAAGATACAAATAGAGACAACAAAGCTTATAAACATAACAGACATACTCACAAAGCAACAACCTTCAAGCCAAATAAAAAATGATAACCAACCCCACATGCCACCCGTCTCTATTGCAGATAAACACATGAAATCCAATAAGCATTCGACTCCTCACTGCCGTGACATCCTAGCCACTAACCAAAGCCGTGACGGAGAAAAAAATCTACCCCACGAGAAATCCCGACAGAGTCACATGAAGCTAGCACGATCAGTAACCATAATCAACGGTCTTGGGAAGTAGCGAAAAACGATAGCCCCACAGCAACAAACCAATGTATAGCCAAAAATTAGCATGAGAGCAATCATCACATCTCCCAGTCCCTTCCATGGTAAATCACAAGCCTCAAACTCCACGACAATGTGCCATTCACTCCATGTATGGTGTGGCAATACGATTAAGTAGGATGGGTCACATGAAGACAAGAAGCAATCAGAAAATCGGTAACTAACCTCTCGCTCAGCTCCTAGTCTCTAACTCAACTAGTCATCAAACCACTATTCCCCATAGCAGTGACTCCTCAATCACTCTTTGGCAGAGATGGCTCAAAACTAACCTCATATCAAGTCACATGAGGATCACACAATCAATCAACATAAGAAGATCGACTATAAATGGTTTGCTATATTGTGGCCAAGTAGAAATTTATAGGCTCACAAATCATATAAATATATGCAATATGTCCAAAAAAAAATCAATATGCCCAAATAAAAAAAAAAAAATAGCCCACAAAGGGCCACTGTAACAAAACATCATTATAAATTTTTTGCTCCCGCATGGATGAAAAAAGAAACCCAGTCAGCTTACCACCAAGTCCATTTACCACCAACTTAAAAAATTATCAAAATAATTCTTAATGGAATTGCCATAGGCGAACCCTTATGTGAATAAAAATTATAAAAAAAAATTATTATATTTTTCAAAATTAAGAGAGTAAAGTGTAGTTTAATGTAAAGTAATTTGTGTTGGAAAATTTGGTTTTTATAAGCTTATTTTGTGCCAACTTTGATCCCAAAATTAAATGGGGTCCACATGTCTTTTGAGGTGAGTCCAAAGAGGTAACGTGTTTCTTGTTGCATAGCAAGTCACACGGTGAAGACGATTCGTCAAAACCATTTATGAGTGAATGGAAACTTGACGTCACTTTCGGGTTCATGGAATGGACATTTAAAGAATTAAATGTGGGTTTTCTTTAAAATGGGTTGTCCCACATTGAATGTTTAAGAGAGCTTTTGTGAGTATATAAGCTCTAAGTGTACAATCTTGGGTTAGGCCCCAAAGGGCACCCCAAGTTTGTAGAAGGGAGGAGTTATGGACAAAGTGAACCTTAGCCCAAACCACCACACACGAGCCATCGTCGTCCGTCTATCCGTCCGGCCGAGCCAAGCACAGTTGTGGGTCAAATTGGTTATAACATTAATTTTTTGGACAAAACTTATTTGAATTTTTCCAAAAAAAATTTGCAAGAAATTATTTGTATTTCAAATTAAATTTGAATTCAAATTTTGTGTCCAAAAATTGTGGCTCTTTCAGATTAATTCCACAACAGATTAAACAGTCCAAACAGGTCTTAAATCTGTTGCACCCGGACGTATTCAAACTACCCAGAACAGATTTAACTGTTGTGCAGTTATCTGTTGAAACTGCCAAATCTATTTGAAATTCAAACTGTATCTGTACAGTTTGAATTTGCATCTGTTCACTTTTATTTTGTACCTTTTCGGGTCTGTTTGTTTACCTTTAAATAGAGGCTATTTCCAGCAGTCTTTGACATCGAAAAATTTATTACTTTCCTTCTACTTTTGGTTTCTTACATAATATATTTATCATATTAGTTTAGAAAAATTTTAAACAGAGTATAGAACACAAGATTTTTGTTCACTGTACAAATTATTTGGAGTGCTACAGCAATTTGTGAAGATCATTGTATCCTGGAAGATAGACGCCATTTTTCCATAAGCACCGTAGCGGGGCGAATCTGTCTTAAGGACAAAGTGTCACACACTCGACTTGATCTTTAAATATTTATTCGGTTTAGTAAAATAAATTCAATACATAATTTATTTTAGGGGAATTGACCCATAAATCCTAAAATGTGGGATTGTAATCTAATCAGTCCCATATTTAATTTTATATACCCAAATGTCCCATTATTTGGGGGTGGACAGTTTTGCCCATGAACTTACTGTTTTGGGTTTGGTGATATTATGTTTGAATGATGTGGGTGTATGTAACGTTTGGCTATAGCTTTTTTATGATGTGGGTGTATGTAACGTTTGGGAAAAGCACATTTGTGATGTGGGTGTATGTAATGTTTGGGAAAAACTTACTATAGCTTTTTTATGATGTGGGTGTATGTAACGTTTAGGAAAAGCTTACTATAACTTTTTTTGGGTTTAGTAGTATATGTAGGGGTGTCTACGTTGTTTGAATGATGTGGGTGTATGTAACATTTTGGGAAAAACTTATTATAGCTTTTTTATGATGTAGGTGTATGTAACGTTTGAGAAAAGCTTACTATAACTTTTTTTTGGGTTTAGTAGTGTATGTAGAGGTGTCCACGTTATTTGAATGATGTGGGTTTATGTAACGTTTAAAAAAAGCTTATTATAGCTTTTTTATGATGTGGGTTATGTAACGTTTGGGAAAAACTTACTATAGCTTTTTTGGGTTTAGTATTGTATGTAAGGGTGTCCATATTATTTATGACCCACACGTTTTAACCACAAAAAAAAAAGATACATTAGTCAGAAAAATCATTCCATAATTAGATAGTGGGATCCTTCGGATCATATTACCAAAAAAATAGGACTTAGATGTCTATTCATTTTAAAATGGGACTTAGTAGACTACAACTCTCCAAAATGGGAGTTTCCAATAATTTTTCCTTTATTTTATTTATTTGATTTATTTTAGTTTATTTACTATACACAGAAGATTATTCCAATAATTTGCAATCTTTTTCGTAAGAAGAATCCGTAACAGTTAAAAAAAGTAAGGGGTTGTTTGGGATGATCTAAATAAGTGCACTTTTTGTCTTTTTACGAAAAGATGTGCAGAAAAGTAGAGAGGTGATATGATGAAAAAAAAATAAAAAGATAAAAAGTGTGTACTTATTTTGGATAGCCAAACTTGACCTAAATAATGAAAATTGTGTGGTCCCACAATAACTTTTGTTTGTTTGTTTTTTTTTGTTTTTTTTTGTGAATAGCTACAGTAATGTTTAGAGAAGAGTAGGAAAAAGCGTGTGGCCACACCTCTTCTGCACATGCTGCTTGTCACCTCAAGAAAACGCTGCCCACGCCGCCTGTCCGAACCGAATATCTACGTACCGAAGCAAAATCCTCTGCTTCATCTTTTTCCTTAATTTTTTACTTTAAGATTTGGACTCACTTTTAAATATAATTTCCATAATTCGAACCGTTCATATTTTAAAATTTATTAAATATATCATATTTGTAAAAAATTAAATTAATAAAATATTAGAAACTATGAGTTTAGATCATCGAATTACAAATCATTTTTTAAAAAAATTTAATAAATAATTTTTTGAACACATGCTTTCTAATATCCGATCAACTTAATTTTTTATAAGTATGAATACTCAACAAATCTTAAAATATAAACAATTTGAATCATCAAAATTAGATCTAAAAATGAACCCAATAACCTAATAAATAAGAGAGTTAATGAAAGAAATGAAAAAGAGGATCTTGATTCGTACGTACCTCCAAACCTATGACCTACTACGAGTGGTGATTTAGATAATTAAATTTAAAATTTTAAAAACACCACTAATAAGGTGACAATGTAAAAAAAAAACAAAAATAAAACAAAGGCCAAACTATACAAAAACAAAATAAATGTCAAACTATCACATCAGTAATGGGGTTCACATGATGCCACGTTATTAATAGTGCATTAATAATGCTAAATTAGTGATATGAAGTATTTTTCCACCTACTACATGGGCACCTGATATTAATGGGAATAAAAACAAAGTATATTCCCATGCACACTGATGGGTCAATCGCAATATGATTTTTGTGTGAGTGATTTTCCGATCACACTGCCCTCCTTAGTGATTCAGCTGTAAAACACAGGCAGAATAGATGGCACCTTGCTGTCCTGCACAGAAAGAGAAGTCTCCGGCGGTGGTTCTGCCACCCGGGGGCACTCCGACGATCAAGTCAGTATATCTCTCAAAGATAATCTATAATGCTAAACTTAGTGCTCAAAGCATAAATTGCGTACCTTAGACCCATGGGGGTGCCATTCTTTTATAGTTTTCCCAATCCTAGTCCCACTAGAAGCCTGACTTCTATGGACTCAAATTCAGTGCTTACTTAGGACTCCTCAAGATAGGATAAACTCCTAGAGTGTTATCCTTATCCATCTTCAAGTATTTCTTCATCCTAGGACTCTTGTCCCTTATCCGCTTAATTCGGACTCCGATATCTTCGGCGATAACCTCGGCAACTCCGAGATCACCTCGGCATAACTACCGGACACGCGTGGAACATCGGTCGACACGCGTCGTCACCTTGCCACGTGTTGGTACTCAAAATATATCCCCACAACCCCTAGGTTCTATTACCGGCATTCGAGGTGATGGAACCTATATCGCTCTTTTTCAACACGTCGGTAGAAGAATTCTTCAGCCGAGTTTATTCACTTTAGGCCGACATGCCCTCATCAGAAACCAAGAACTCAAACAGACTCCTCTACGCGCATGAGCTGTCATGCATCTTTTCTCAACCGTTTTACCTGCGTGTTTCATCAGTATTGGCCCGTGTCTATGACGCGCGTCCAAGCCGTTTTTCCTCTGCCTGCGCCGCCTGACGCATCTGGTGTTCCAGGTGCAATAAATGCTTCTGTTTTGCCGTCGTTTCACGATTTTGACAAAACTGATGCCTCTCTCTTTTGTCTCTTCACTTGTGCATTCGAATATTTGCATTCTCTCTCTCTAAAAGTTCTTTCTCCCAAATTTGCCATTGCTATAAGCTCCAAGCTCTGCAACCGTATTCACTCTCCCATTCCTGCAAAGCTTTCGTTACTGTTACAACCGTCATCTGTCCTCGGCGAATTTTGTTTCAGCCTCACTTTTTCTGGTAAGTAACTGGCCCTTCATTCCTCAGTTCTTCATTGTTTCTGGAGTTTCTTTGCTACTACTGTTCTGCTCAAGGATTTAATTTGCGAATCACTCACCTGAATGCGTCTTATTTCTTGATCTTGCACATGTAATGAACACTTGCACTGTTTCACCACTGTTCTTGGTCTTCAACCCTTTGTACTCCTCGTATTTTTGATAGCCCATTCATGTTCTTGAATCTGAATTCTCGTCTTTGTTTTCTGCTTTTTGTATTTGTTCCAGATCTGCGCCCTTGATCTTGGTCTCATAGACTTAGGTTTGGGATTTGTCTATAGAACCTTCAATTCTTAGGAACAACTGAAATAAACCGCACCTGTAATTACCCAGATTTGTAGCCGAGGTCCTTACATCCCTTCTGAAATAAATCTCTGCTGAAACCCAGCCTTCTATATTTAGGCCGATATCATGGGAATATGGAGACATAGGGTAGACACCCCTACAAAACTTGAGTTCTTCAGGCAAGAATTCTCTATTCCGGCCGATGTTCACCTTAGGTTAGTTGGGGATGATGATTCCATCATGCCCAATGACCATACGATGCCCTTTCCTATAGTAGCTTTTGTTGAGTGTGGACTTCGGTTTCCACTTCATCCCCTTTTTCGCGAAGTTCTCCATTACTACAGACTTAACCCTATGCAGCTTACCATCAATTCCTATAGGGTGATTAATGGCGCCATAGCCCTAGCCAGGCAGGAAAATGTTAGGATCACCCTGGCCGACCTTCAGTACTGTTACACAATGTGCCCCCTTAACTTGAAAGAAAAGGGCTTTGTTTATTACCTTAAGCCGAGGTCTACCCAATTCAAACTTATAGCCGACCTCCCAGATTCCAACAAAGGGGCTGGGGATGATTATGTAATTGCCTCGGGAAATTGAGAATTTGGCCCAGATGAAGATGTCCACGTTTACCCTCTTCCTCGGACAGTAAAAGAGGGCAAGGGTAAGAGCCCAGTATCAATACTTAGTCGTTTTCAAGTCTTCTATACTTTCTGTTTCTGATGTCTGTTTGTTTGTTTTGCAGACCTTCATCAGCCACCCAAAAGCTTCCGTCAAACCTACTTTCCCAGTAAAGACCTGAAGAAGCTCCTTGATCTCCCAGTTCATAAACGCAAAGCTCCACTGGTCTTGAACTTTATTCCGACGTATAAGTCAACGCTACCCGACGTCCCAAGGTCAAAGAAAAAGAGCCTTTCCCCACCTACCGCAACAACTCAAGGCGCTTCTTCATCACGAACAGACCAGGGCTCCACGTCTGACCCAGCCGACCTTCCATCAACATCGGCGCCATACTTGGTACCAATTTCTGAAAGGAAGCGCCGAAGAAGACTTGTTAAGACTGCCGAAATGGGTCGACCGAAGCCCGTCGCCCAAGATCTCCTGGCCGACCTTCCAACTGATGTGGATGCTCAACCAACCCAAATTATGCCCCCACCAAAACCAAAGAGAACCAAGAAGGCCCAACCAAAGGCCAAAACCACTGTTGCTGAAGCTGAGGATGCACTGCCCATTTCACAATTGGCTGAGGGTAAGAAGTCTTCGTCTACTTCTGCCAAAAGGTCTGCCGAGGCTCCACCTTTTCAGTCCACCCAAACCAAGAGGCCGAGGTCATCGTCTGCGACGACCTCGGGCTCCAAGAAGCCTGACGTCCCATGGGCCCCTGAGCTCACTCTGGAAGACAGGCCAATCATGTCTTCTGAACGTGCCGATGATATAAATGTTGCTGTTGGCCTCAGCATGGCATTGCTTCTCCCTGGTGATTTAGAGCGCAATGCGGAGTACAGTGAGTATGAGAACTATGCCTTAATGCTCCAACACTCCGTCCAAGTAAGTGTCCCTGCTTGGTACTTTTGCTTTCTCTCTGTTTCATACTTTAAATTTTTTTTTTTCCTAACACTTTGAAACAATTTGCACCTTGTGTTATTGTGTTATTTTCAGGCCATTCAACATGCCCACTCCCTCTCAATGCAGGCTTTCGAAAATAGGATGAAGTTGACTGATATGAAGAGGGAGATTTCCGCCCTTAAGAAGGAAAACAAAACTCTTCAGTCAGGAATGAAAAAACTTGAAGATCAGGCCGAGGCTGCCACCAAAGCCTGATCCCTCGCCGAAGAAAAAGCTGAATCGGCCGAAGCTATTAAGAAGGTTGCCGAGGCTGAAAAGAGAGAGGCCGAGGTCAGGAAAGCTCAAGCTGAAAAGGAGCTTCAGGAGGCCTTGGCCACTAAAGAAGCTGAAATAGCTGCGGCCGATGAAAAGGCCTATGCCCAGGGAATGGCCGATGTTGCTGAGCACTACAAGCTTCAAGTTAGGCAGGCATGCAACATGGGCTTTTCCCTTGGTTGGATGTCCTTGGCCAAACAGCTGAATGTTCCTGAAGATTCTCCTCTGCGTAAGGCTGAAGCTATTCCTCTTCCATTTCCCCCTCCTCCTCTTCCAAGTCAAACAGAAGAAGAATCTGGGTCTGAGGCTGAAGATGAAGATAATAACAATGACGAGGCCTTGCTGAGGAAATCCAAGGATGCTTCTGAGTCCAAGTCCCCTCCTCCCACTGAACAAGTCATGGACTTAACTTTGGATTAAGAGGGTGAAGCGGTCGTGGAGGTACCCAAGGAAGTTGTTACCGGGCACTTATCATCCGACCTTCTCCTGGCTAAAAGTGGTCTGGACAAGACGCTGGCAGAGATTGATGCCGAGCTAGCTGCTCAGAAAGTCGCCGAAGTGGTTTCTCAAGAAACCTCCGAGGTCCAGACCCAAACTGCTCCTGAGGCTCAAGAATCACAACTTTGATGTCTTTCTTTCTTTTTGTTTGCTGGACAATGTTTTGTTACTCTTGAACAGTTCACGTTTGTTAGGCCCTAGTGCCTTTGTTGTATACACTTGCAACAGTTTTTCTCTGAATGCTTGACATGGCTTCGTTTCTTTGAATGCTTATGCTGTTTGTTTGCTCTTAATTACTTCTGCATGAATCTATGCTTAGAATAATTTTGCCTCTATGCTTCATACTTTGCCTCCTTTGTGCAATCTTCTCGGGGTTACATACCTCGGATATAATAATCTGTAAAATGTACTTCAGCAAGATACTGTCCTGCAAAATTTTCATAAATTTCAACAAGGGTAAAATACATACTATTCAATGTTAACTTCGTAGAATTTTTCCAAGTTTCAACAAGTGTTTAAACTGTGGTCTCAGTCTATCTCCCTTGTAAATTGCTAGCAATTCCAACATGGATTAACATATACAGTAAACTTTTCATAAGTTATAACAAGTGCTAAACAATGATCTACTTGTAAATTGCTACAAATTTCAACAAGGGTTTAAACAATATACTTAGCTTTTACCCCAACCTGTAAATTGCTGCAAATTTCAACAGATGATCACATGTCAGCTTAACATTATCTTGTAAATTGCTACAAATTTCAACAAGTGTTAGGCATCTTCTTTGGTGTAACCAAGCTGTAGATTGCTATAAGTCTGTTAGCAATGACTTCGGCTTCACTTCGACTTGTAAATTGCTACAAATTTTAACAAGTAAAGAGGAACAGAAACCTCGATTTCCCTTCATCTTGTAAATTGCTACAAACTTCAATAAGGGAAGAGAAACAATAACCTCGGCTTCACTTCAACTTGTAAATTGCTACAAATTTCAACAAGTGAAGAGGAACAGAAACCTCGGTTTCCCTTCATCTTGTAAATTGCTACAAATTTCAACAAGGGAAGAGAAACAATAACCTCGGCTTTACTTCAACTTGTAAATTGCTACAAATTTCAACAAGTGAAGATAAGGAACACTCTCAGCTTATCTTCAACTTGTAAATTGTTACAAATTTCAACAAGTGAAGATAAGGAATAATCTCAGCTTAACTTTAACTTGTAAATTGCTACAAATTTCAACAAGTAAAGATAAGGAACACTCTCAGCTTAACTTCAACTTGTAAATTGCTATAAATTTCAACAAGTGAAGATAAGGAATAATCTCAGCTTAACTTTAACTTGTAAATTGCTACAAATTTCAACAAGTAAAGATAAGGAACACTCTCAGCTTAACTTCAACTTGTAAATTGCTACAAATTTCAACAAGTGAAGATAAGGAATAATCTTAGCTTGACTTTAACTTGTAATTTGCTACAAATTTCAACAAGTAAAGATAAGGAACACTCTCAGCTTAACTTCAACTTGTAAATTGCTACAAATTTCAACAAGTGAAGATAAGGAATAATCTCAGCTTAACTTTAACTTGTAAATTGCTACAAATTTCAACAAGTGAAGATAAGGAATAATCTCGGCTAAACTTCAACTTGTAAATTGCTACAAATTTCAACAAGTGTTAAGCGTTTTTTGCCTTCTCTCTGCCCCCAATGTGAACCTAAGTTCCACTTGGGTTCTCATTACTCACGTCTCCCACAAGTACCATTATGTAACTATATCAATCATATGTGTTTAAAGAACTCCGAAAAGATTTTATTGATGACATCAGCCAAAAAATAATGCACATCTAATGATAAAAAATTTCAAATTACAAGTGCTCCAAGGCTTTGGCCATACTTTGCCCATATTGTCCTCAAGCCGGTAGGCTTTTCTGTCGACATCATCTAGGACCTCCATGTCCTAATCTTCCATTTCTGCCTTTCCTGGTTTTTGAACGTTGCAGGTAGCTTTCATTGCTGCCATGGAGCAATTCTTTGCCTGCAGTTGATCTCCTCTGATTTCTTCAACCCCATTTTCTGTTGGGAACCGTAATAGTTGATGCAATATTGAGGGAACTGCCCCCATTACATGCAACCACGACCTGCCCAAGATGATGTTGTATGGTGAGGGTGTATCAATCACTATGAACTCTGCCCTGATCTTCTTAGTGCCGGCTTGAACTTCCAAGTTTGTAGCTCCAAGTGGCCACGTCGGCGTTCCGTTGAAGCCGACCATCGGGCCATTCGATTGCTCCATGTCGTCAAGGTGAAGGCCCAACTTCTTGTAACATCTCACGTACATGATGTCACAAGAGCTGCCTTGATCTATCAGGATGCGTTTCACTTGGCACTCCCCAACCTGGAGGGATACTACCAAGGCATCGTTATGCGGATGCTGGACTATCTCTAGGTTGACTTCGGTGAAGGCTATCATCGGTCCTCGGCACTCCTCAGGCCGAGGTCGTTCTGTCCGACCTGGTTCACGTGCTGTAGGTGTTTTACTCTTTGGGTTTCCCCCCGAATGTCACTTTCGTTCACCTTTGAATGAATTACATTAACCACCCTCGGTCCCCCTCCTTGTGGCTGCTGTGCTGGGGGAGGCGGGGTTGCTGGTGCTTGAGGCAGTCTTGCCTGTTCTTCTCTGGTCCTGGCCTCGTCCACAAGGTCCCTCAGATGACCTTGCCTTACTAGGTCCTCTAAGTGTGCTCTGAGGGCTCTGCAGCCCTGAGTTGGGTGCCCTTCTTCATCGTGGTAAGCACAACGCCTACCAACGTTCCTTCCCATGTATTCTCCTGGGGCCTTTGCTGGTGCTCTAAAATAGGGTTGATTTCGGACTTGATCCAGTACTTTGTGGATTGGGATCCGGAACACAGTTGTCACTGCCTATTTTCCCCTCAGCTCTATTTCTGACTTGTTAAATCCGCTGTTACCTCGGCCTCGCTTCGGCGATCCGTCTCTTTTTTCCTGTTTTACCTCCTTATTTCCCGATGTATCTTCCTCTGCTCTGGCATACTTCTCAATGCTAGCCATGAGCTCTTCTATGCTTTTTGGCAGTGTTTTTGCGAAAGATTTCCGTAGTGGACAATCATCTTTTAGGCCATTCTTGAAAGACACGACCGCCACCTCCTGATTGTATTCGGGTATTCGATTAAATACCTCATAGTACCTTTTCGCATAGGTCCTAAGGCCTTCATCTTTGCTGATCTTCAGAGCCATTAGTGCATCTACCCTCAGTGGCTGCAGCTTGTTTGTTACGAACCTGGCCACAAACATCTCGGCCAGGCCTTCCCAGGTCTTTATGCTTCCCTTGGGTAACTTGTGGAACCAATCTGATGCAATTTCCCCAAAGGAAGAGGGGAACACTTTGCAGAGCAGCGGCTCGTTTCCACTGTACAACGCCATAGAGTTCAAAAATAATCCAACATGGAAGTTAAGGTCTGACTTACCGTCGTATATTTGGAACCTCGGCATGCTGAATCTCTTTGGTGCCTCGAATCTGTCCAATTCTGTCGAGAACGGTGTCCTTGGCTTGTCAGGCGAATTGACCTCGGCTTCAACATTCCGTTCCTTCCTTTTGAGGTAATTTCTCAAGTCTTCTTTACTCCTTCCAAGAGCTCGGCTGTCTTTGGACTTTAGTTTCTTTGGTATACTGCTCTCGGCCTCGTGGTGGCCCCTTTTTGATCTTTCCCCATGAGTTGTGTCAAAGCATAACGCCTGCCCTTGAACATGCCGATGTTCTTTGGGTTCCGCCTCCTTCGTGTGGTATGTCCTCTGGGACTTTTCTTGTCTTGGTTCCTCTCGCCCGACTTCCCTGGAAGGCGGGTGAGAGTGCATTCCACTCCTGGTGTGCTGAGGTGCTCTCGGAATTGCTTTTCCTCATCCCTTCCTGTCATTGGTTGCTGGTATCGGTGTGTCCTGCAGTGGGTATGGTGGCTGCATGACGTTGTTTTGCATCATGAAGTTGACAACCGATTGAAGGTCGGCCAACTTGTCTGCCATCTCTTTTACCTCTTCATCCCTTCGTAGGCATCTGTCCCTCTATACCTGGAGGTTATCCTCTTTGTAGTATCCATTCTGGTCCGCCTTCTCTGCAGCGTCGTCTTCCAGGCCGACGTCTTTTGCTCCTGGATTCTGGTCACGAGTTTCTACATTGTGGTCGTCTCCTTCAACGTCAAGGTCGATAGGCTCGCCACTCCCAGCAGGGGCGTCGTCCCCAACCTTTTCTTTCTGTGCGTTACTGGCTATCTACTCTTCTGTCCTTCCCACAGACGGCGCCAAATTGTGTGAGTGATTTTCCGATCACATTGCCCTCCTTAGTGATTCAGCTGTAGAACACAGGCAGAATAGATGGCACCTTGTCAGTCTCAAGCAGAAGAGAAGTCTCCGGCGGTGGTTCTGCCACCCGGGGGCACTCCGACGATCAAGTCAATATATCTCTCAAAGATAATCTATAATGCTAAACTTAGTACTCAAAACATAAATTGCGTACCTTAGACCCATGGGGGTGCCATTCTTTTATAGTTTTCCCAATCTTAGTCCCACTAGAAGCCTGACTTCTATGGACTCCAATTCAGTGCTTACTTAGGACTCCTCAAGAGATAGGGATAAACTCCCTAGGAGTGTTATCCTTATCCATCTTCAAGTGTTTCTTCATCCTAGGACTCTTGTCCCTTATCCGCTTAATTCGGACTCTGATATCTTCAGCGATAACCTCGGTAACTCCGAGATCACCTCGGCATAACTACCAGGACACGTGGAATATCGGCTGACACGTCGGCATCACCTTGCCACTTGTTGGTACTCTGAAAATATATCCCCACAATTTTATAAACAAAGATTTGAATGAATATTGATAAAGTTAGCTAAATTATCACGCTAGAAAAGTTAAAAGAAAAATATTTGAGATAGTTATGCCTGGTTTGCTTTTGAGAGAGTAATTTTAGAGAAGAAATTTTAAAATTTAGTTTAGGGATCGTTTGACTAAAGATTTTTGACTAAAAAAATACAAAAAGATAAAATTAGCTATATAAGTCAATAAAATAAAAGGTCATATCTAAACTATAATCATTACACTTTTTCTCTCACAAAAATTTTAAAAAAAATCAAAAAGGCCAAACCAAACAAGGCTAAAAAGCCAGGTTAAAAAAGTCCGAACACAAAAAAGCTAACTAAAAAAGCCAATGCCAAACGAAGTTTAGTGATTTTGGAAATTTTTTTTTCAAAAATCACTCTCTCTCCTATACATCAATCAATCACTTCTTCTTCTTTTTTCCTTTATCTTTGTCAATCACTTTTTCTCTTACATACATCTACAACAAAATATCAAATCATTCAAAACTCTCATACTCTAAAATTATTTCCAAAATATACAACTAAACAAACCAAAAAAATTTCTAAACTCTCTCTCCGAAACCAAACCAAACACACTTTTAGATTTTGTTTGGCAATATAATATTTTAATTAAAAAATTATTAAAAAAATTAAAAAGTTAATAATTTTTATTAAATGTTAAAATTTTTATTTTTTTCTACTTTTTACACATCTTTTTATCAAAAAATTTAAAAGTCATTTCAAACATACTAATTTTTTTTACTTCATATTTTAGCTAAAAAATAAAAAGTTATCAAAATAGCATTCTCCCAAACGAGGCCTTAATATATTAGTATTGAGAAAATTAGTCAAAAAAAATTTCTAGTAATTGTCTAATATAATAACTCCGGTGGATATTTTTTATTAATGAGATGTACACATTTGGTAAAATAGTTTAGTGAGAAGTTTAAAATGACATTTTGTTTCTAATTTTATTCCTTAATTTATCTGTTGACTTTTTTTATCTGTTGACTTTCGTTGACTATCTATTAAAATTTTATATCTATTTGTTGAAATTTTTTCACTATCTATTAAATTTTTTTCTACCTATTCAAACTTTTTCCTGACATGTTCAAATTTTTCCTTATTCAAATTTTTTCCCTACTTGTTCAAATTTTTCCTTATCTATTTAATTTTTTTTATATGTTCAAATTTTTTGTCTATATGTTAATTTTTTCTCCCCTTATTTTTTTAAAATTTTACTATCTGATGCAATTTTTTGACTATTTGTTCAAAGTTTTAACTATCTATTTGAATTTTTTCCCTTATCTATTCAAATTTTATCATCTGTTCAATTTTTTCTCTTAATTCAATCTGTCTAAATTCTATTTGTTCATTTAATTTTTTTTTCTCTATCTATTGAAATATGAAGCTAAACAAAATCCTATCTGTTTAGCCAAACCAACCCCCATATATCTATTGTAATATCAAGTCAAACCAAACCCTATCTGTTCAAATTTCCATCTATCTCTAACTCCCTATCTATTGCAATATGTTTCATCGTCATCACCATCAACAACCACAACCGTAGATCTGAACAAATAAATACACACAAAAAGAGATACAAATAGAGAAAGAAAGAGAAACAGAGGGGAGAGATCATCAATTTGTGTTCAACAATAACAACTATAGTACAAACATATCTAAATTTGCATTTTAAAATAATAATAAATTGGAGAAAGAAAACATTCTTGATCCACTTAATGGAATTAGCCAGTATTTAAGATTGAGAACATTTGACAATTTTTTTTTTACATTTCAAGACAATGATTAGTATATATTTGTTTTGACCAAACGTGAAAACTTCCAAAATTGGGGCCTTAGCATGGATATGAATATAGTGAGGGAAAGACAAAAAGGATGCGTATCCTATGGACATTATAATTATAGTAAAAAATGATATAGTTTTATAGTTTTTAAGTCATAATTAAAAAAAAAAAAAATTTAAAATCATAACCAAATACAAAAAAGGTCATAACCAAAATTTCAAAATAATATCATTATTAAAGAAGAAAATTAGTCATAACTAAATAATAAAATAGCGTAACTAAGGGTACATATGTTGTGGGGCGTGTATAATAAAATTCTCCTATAGTGAATCACGAATAAAAATACAATTGTAAAAAATATTTGTTTTTGATATTTTTTTAAATATAGAAGTTATTTTTTTAAGACCAAAATGACAAATTATTTTTTTAAATTGCATTTTAAAAAGAGTTTGATTATGAGTTTTGAATAGAATTTTTAATAAAATTTTGAATTGTGTCTTTGGTTATGAGTAATAAGTTTTTCAATTAAAACTCATAACCAAACAACTTTTCTCATTTCATACATCATATCAAAAATTCAAAACTCTTTTCAAAACTCATAACTAAACAAATTTTCTCTTTTCAAATCATAATTCTAAAACTCACAAACTTAAAATAGAACTCTATTCTCAAATCATAATTCTAAAACTCTACCAAACACTATCAAAATATATTCCCATGCACTCCGATGGGTCAATCACAATACGATTTTATAAACAAAGATTTGAATGAATACTAGAGAGTCAGATAAATTATCAAAAGTTCAATAACTTATATTAAAATGTTAAAGATTTCTTATTTTTTCTACTTTTTGTATATTTTTTCATACAAAATTAAAAAATTATTTTAAACAACTAATTTTTTACTTCATATTTTAGCCAAAAAATCAAAAAAAAAAAAATTAAAATAACGTGTTCCCAAACGAGACCTTTATTGAATAAAACTTTGTAGCTCGAATTTTTAACCCCCCGAATGGCCAGAATTTTTCTCTCCTCTCCATCTCTCTCGCAGACCCACCCTTTGGCCTCTTTTCTTCCACCTCTACCAGCCACCCTCCCTCATTCTTCTTGCAGATCTGTTTTTTCATAACAAAATCTATGTACAAATCAATAACTCTCCAAAACGACATAAAGAAAGAAATGAAAAAATCAGAGAAAAGAAAGAAAGAAATTGAAGAAACCAAATCCTCTGGCACAGTTTTTAACACCAAGGAAACCATGGCTTCCTCATCATCTACTCTCCACAGCCTCCTCACCATGGCTTCAAGTTCAGGTAGGCAATGAATCTGGAAGATTTATATTGTTTGTTAGTATTAACTGAATAACCCATGTTGGGTTTGCTTCAAATTTGTGGTGGGTTTGGGAATTTTTAAAGAGATGAAGTAGAGGAAATTGAAGAGAACTTTCAATTTTGTGATGGGTTTGATAGTTTTTAGAGGGAGAAAGTGGGTTTGCTTCAATTTTGTGATGGATTTAATAGTTTTTAGAGAGAGAAAGTAGAGGAAGAAGAAGAGAAAGTTGAAGAAAAGTTTCAATTTTGTGGTGGGTATGATAGTTTTTAAAGAAAGAAAGTGGGTTTGCTTCAATTTTATGGTGGGTTGGGTAATTTTTAGAGAGAGAAAGTAGATGAAGAAGAAGAGGAAGGAGATTCCGGTTAAGAGGTTCTATTTGTTAGAGTTTGGTTCTCAAATGTTTGAGAGAGAAAAGAGAGGAGGAAGGAAGAAGAAGAAGAATCAAAGAAAATAAAAAATAAAAATTAAAAAAAATTCCAAAACGACGTCGTTTTGTGTATTCGAGCCATTCGGGGGTAGCCAAGTTTCGAGCTACCCAATACAACTACCCTTTATATATTATTATTGAGAAAATTGGTAAAAAAAATTTCTAGTAATTGTCTAATATAATAACTTTAGTGGATATTTTGTATTAATAAGATGTACACATTTTGTGAAATAGTTTGGTGAGAGGTTTAAAAAGATATTTTATTTCTAATTTTATTCCTTAATTTATCTGTTAACTTTCATTGACTATCTGTTCAAATTTTATATCTATTTGTTGAATTTTTTTCAATATCTATTTAAAAAAATTTCTACCTATTCAAATCTTTTCCCTACTTGTTCAAATTTTCCCTTATCTATTCAAAAATTTTTGTTTCTATATGTTTAAATTTTTTGTCTATATGTTAAATTTTCCCCTTTATTTGTTTAAAATTTTACTATCTATTGCAATTTTTTGACTATTTGTTCAAAATTTTTAACTATCTGTTTGAATTTTTCCCATTATCTGTTCAATTTTTATTATTTGTTCAATTTTTCTCTTAATCAATCTGTCTAAATTCTATCTGTTCATTTTTTTTAAAAAAAAAATTCTATCTATTGAAATATGAAGCTAAACAAAATCCTATCTGTTGAGCCAAGCCAACCTTTATCTATTGCAATATCAAGTCAAACCAAACCCTATTTGTTCAAATTTCCATCTGTCTCTCACTCCCTATCTATTGCAATATGTTTCATCGTCATCACCATCAACAACCACAATAGCAAATTTGAACAAATAAATATACACAAAAAAAGAGATATAGATAAAAAGAGAAAGAGAAGCAGATGGAAGAGATCATCTATTCGTGTTCAACAGTAATAACTATACTATGAACAGATCTAAATTTGTATTTAAAAAATAATAATAAATTGGAGAGAAAGAAAACATTCTTGATCCACTTAATGGAATTAGTCAATATTTAAGATTGAGAACATCTGACATTTTTTTTTTTTTAACATTTCAATACAATGATTATTATTATTTTTTTTTTTGGAAATGAACAAATATATATATATATATATAGATATATATTTGTTTTGAGCAAACGTGAATACTTCCAAAATTAGGGCCTTAGCATGGATATGAATATAGTGAGGGAAAGACAAAAAAGGTGTGTATCATATGTAAATTATAATTATAGTAAAAAATGACATAATTTTATAGTTTTCAAGTCATAACTAAAAACAAAATTAAAAAAAAAATCATTACCAAATACAAAAAAGGTCATAACCAAAATCTTAAAATAATATCATAATTAAAGAAAAAATTAATCATAATTAAATAAGAAAATGGTGTAACTAAGGGTACATATGTTGTGGGCGTGTATAATAGAATTCTCCTATAGTGAATCACAAATAAAAGTATATTTATGTTGGAAAAAATGGTTTTTTGGTGACTTTAATTAAATTAAAGTGGGTCCCAACCATCTATTGTGTTGGGTCCAAGTGGGTCTAGATACTTTGCAATGAGATCTTTACACCATAGATAGAATGGCCAAAAACCATTGAGATTTGAATGAGAAATTGCCTCATGAAGTTAGCTTCATGAAAAAGGTAATGAGGTTTGTAACTCCTGTCTTTATTACAGAGTTTAATAGAGCATTAATGGGGTTTGTAACTCCTGCATTAATGTGGTTTGTAACTCCCTGCATTAATGGGGTTTGTAATTCCTACCTTTATTGCAGAGGTTAATGGTGCATTATGACCAGTCATAAAGGCTGGAGGCTCTTCCTCTCTCCCCTATACATGTATAAATTGAGACTATCCTGTCAAGTCTCAAACATAGAAATTTTTGCTTCCATTTCACAAGTCAGTTTGCCTAAAAGTTCTTACAGTGAAAGAGTGCTGCCACTGTTTATGTTCGCTAAGCTAGACAGAGAGTTCTTCTGCCATAGCTGGTTTTGACCGTCGTATCCTGGGAGACAGACGCCGGGATTTCTCAAGCACTCGACCCATGAGGCAATGAAATCTGTTTTAAGGAAACTACTTCCGTGCAGGCTTCGGTTTCGTCTCTTTACCCTTTCATTGTTTTGTGTATTTCTGTTGAAATTTAGTTGTAATTATCAGCATATGTTCTTGGTATATAATTTGATTTCTTCATAAATCTATTTATTTAATTTCAAAATATGAACAACAAGCTTAAAACAGATTTCTATATATTTTCTATGAAATTGATCGAATAGATTTATATATTCAATTGTATAATGCTACTAGGAACTGTTGCGGAATTGCTCCCTATTTCAATGATTGTAAATTATGCAATGTGATTCTCTAATTGCTTAGTTTAATTAGAATGCTCTATCATAATTTGTATACTTAATTGTATTACTCTGATCTTATTTTATGCGTATGGTTCATCATTCCCCTTCTATGATTTGCATGAATTTTAAGGTTATAAAATATAATTTATGGATGTTGCAATTTTGACATGCTAATTCTATTCTATTCTAGGTTTTAATTTGTTACATGCTTATTATTTTCTAGACTAGATTACATGATTTAATCTTTAGAATTTTTGCATGTTAATGGTTGAATGGTTATATACTTGAAGTGCTTGGTTATTAGTTTATGACATATAAACAATTCAAATTATTTACATAAACTGCATGCTACTTATTTGGTTTCATCCTATTTGACTAATGTTGCATATGTATATCTTGGTTTTGCATGCTTCTAGCTTTACTATCTAATTTGCATGTGAAATTGCTTCTAGTTTTTTAGAGTTATACACATAAGTTATTTTCATGTTTATTATTTAATAATTCTTATATAAATTTTAAATGTGTGGTTTTATTTCCATGAATAGTGTGTGATTTAATTGGATGAATTAAAGTTTGAATTAAATGTAGTTCTTTGGAGTTATAAAATTTGTGTAACTTGCCTATATTTATTTACATGGTTATTGTGAATTAAATTCTTATATAATTTATGGCAATTAATTTTTAATTTAATGTAGAAGTTATAAGGTTTTGTAACTTGTATAGTATCTTAATTCCTTAGTTATTTTGCTATTCTATGATTTGCTAGAAGGTTAAATAATATTTGATTGTATGTACAATTGCTTTAGATTAGTTGTTTTATATTATGTTGTCGTTTGCTACTAACTCTCTTTGTAGGCATACCTAAGTGTAAAAAGGAATTGTATGGACTACTTATAATCCTTAATTGGATTGGTTTATTTTCCTTTATATTTGAAGAAATTTTTTGCCAAAGGGCTACACTTCTACAAGAGCATTGAAGTTTTGGGTTATAAGTAAATATTCAGCCAGAAGGCTACCCATTGCCAGAGGGCACGAGTTTGAGTTAAGCCAGAGGGCTTCATTTTCTACTAGAGAGCATGAGAACATGTGAAGTTTGCAAAGAATGCATTAGACAGAGGGCTACAGTTTGCCAGATGGCTTCAGCTAAAGTGTCTTAAGGTTTGAGTTTGCAAGAGAGCAACAGCCAAGAGGGCTTCAGAGATTTAGTTGGTTTGTTTACCAATTTGAAGCAGCAAGTTTTATTTGCTTGTATTATTAGAAGCATTTTATATGCATGTATTTGGTTGTAGCAATTTTTAAATTGCTTGTAAGTTTGGAACTTGGTTTGGTTTTCTGTAATAGAAACCAAAGTGTTTAGCCTTGGCTAAAGAGGAGTTCTTATTTGTTCAGAAATGACAACTAAGACGGATTTGATTTCAAACCTTTAGGGTTTGAGGAAGTCTTTGGGTTTAATCATTTTATTCCCAAAGTGTTGGAAAACTAAGTTTGGAGAAAGTCTTTGGTTATAATCTCATTATTTCCAAAGTGTTTTGGTTTGAAAAAAGAAACCAAATTTTAGCATTGGGCTCAGTTCCGGGAGTACCGGTTAACTTTCATGGAGTCAGTTCTGGGAGTACCGGTTAACGTTTATGAGTGGTGTAATTCTGGTAGCAAATTTTATTTGCTTGGAAATTGGTTTGTTATAACCTGGTTTATCCCATGGAAATCTTAATTTTAAAATTGTTTCCTATGGACTAGGAGTTAACATGCTCTTGGATGTTTTGTCAAAAGGTTAACTGGGTTTTAAGTGGGACCGTTGTGACCCCTCCAGTCTTTCTAGGAACATTCATGACCATGTTCGATTCTAGGTTAAATGGTGAAACTAGTTTTGAATTAAATTTCC